>QLOH01000826.1:0-355732 GCA_026901365.1 Sesbania bispinosa
ATGTCGGGAAAAAGAAGGATTCGTATTCATGTCTTGTCCAGCTGCAAGTGATGCTAATTTTCATACATAAGAATAAATTCTGAATCAATATTCACATCACTTCTGATTTTTGTGACTGAACTGTCTACCATCAGTACAATTTAGATAGAAGTTAGAACTGATACATGTGCTTTTTGTTAGGTTCAGCTCACTCAGCTAGTTCGATAGCATCACCGGTTCCATCTAACACCACAAACTCTTCTGGTAATCAGATTAATCAGCATAGTTCTACCTTGCGGCAAGTTTCAGATACGGAAAACTGTCAGTCTCAAGATAATTCTGATGGAAGACGGAAGGATACTTTAGCAAAGGTTGAGGATCTCCAAGTTAAATTCTTCCGCCTGCTCCAGCGCCTTGGCCAGTCACAAGAAAATCTCTTGGTCACAAAGGTTCTTTATCGGATGCACCTGGCAACATTGATTCGCACTGAGGAACAACATCTGAAAAGAGCTAACCTTAGTAGTAGTAGAGCCCGGACAATAGCAAGCCAGCAGGAGGCAACTGGCATGCCCCAATTGGATTTCTCCTGCAGAATACTTGTCCTTGGCAAAACAGGAGTTGGTAAAAGTGCTACCATAAATTCTATATTTGGTCAAGCAAAAACCATCACTGATGCATTTCAACCTGCTACTAATTGCATCCAAGAAGTTATGGGAACTATCAATGGGCTTAACATAACATTTATTGATACCCCCGGTTTCTTGCCTTCATCTACCAATAATGTGAAGAGAAATAAGAGGATCATGCTTTCTATAAAGAGATTCATTAGAAAGTCCCCTCCGGATATCGTTTTGTACTTTGAACGGCTTGATCTTATCAATTCTGGTTATAGTGACTTCCCACTTTTGAAACTTATAACCGAAGTATTTGGGACAGCAATCTGGTTCAACACTATCCTAGTCATGACTCATTCTTCCTTAGCTATTCCAGAAGGACCTGATGGGTATACTGTTAATTATGATTCATATATTTCTCAATGTACTAACTTAATACAGCAGTATATACATCAGGCAGTGTTAGATTCAAGGCTTGAAAACCCGGTACTTTTGGTTGAGAACCATCCTCAGTGCCCAAAAAATATTATGGGGGAGAAAATTCTTCCAAATGGACAGGTTTGGAGATCTAGACTCTTGTTATTTTGCATCTGTACCAAAGTTCTGGGTGATGTCAATTCCCTTCTTAAGTTTGAGAACAGTGTTGAACTGGGACCAGCAAATAGTGCTCGAATTCCTTCTCTGCCCCATCTCCTTTCGTCCCTTTTACGCCATCGCCCTGTATCCAATCCAAGTGGAATTGATGATGAAATTGAGGAAATTTTACTCTTAGATAAGGAAGAAGATGATGAATATGATCAACTTCCATCCATACGAATCTTGACAAAATCCCAGTTTGAAAAGTTGTCCAAGGCACAGAAAGAAGATTATCTGGATGAATTGGATTACCGGGAGACTCTTTACTTAAAGAAACAACTGAAAGAAGACTACCGTAAACGCAAAGAGAAATTACTCTTAAAAGAGCAAAAGGTTTTGAATAGTGATAATTCTGATGATCAAGAGGCTCCTCCAGAACCTGTTCTGTTACCAGATATGGCTGTTCCTCCAAGTTTTGACTCAGATTGCCCAATACATAGATATCGTTGCCTTGTTGATAATGACCAATGGCTTGTGAGACCTGTTCTTGATCCCCAAGGATGGGATCACGATGTGGGCTTCGATGGTATAAATTTGGAGACAGCTACAGAAATAAAGAAGAATGTATATGCCTCGGTTGTGGGACAGATGAATAAGAACAAGCAGGAATTTAGTATTCAATCTGAGTGTGCTGCAGCTTATGTTAATCCATGGGGTCCTACTTATTCTATTGGTGTTGATGTCCAATCTGCTGGTAAAGATCTGGTATGTACTGTTCATAGCAACACAAAGTTGAGAAACATAAAGCACAACATTGCTGACTGTGGTGTTTCTTTGACATCTTTTGCAAAGAAGTACTATGTGGGTGCAAAATTGGAGGATACTGTGTTAGTTGGGAAGAGATTAAAATTTGTCATGAATGCTGGCCGCATGGAGGGTCCTGGACAAGTGGCATATGGTGGGAGTTTTGAAGCTAGTTTACGAGGGGAAGATTATCCTGTAAGAAATGACAATTTAAGTCTGACAATGACAGTTCTCTCCTTCAATAAAGAGATGGTGTTGAGCGGAAGTTTACAATCTGAGATCAGGTTAAGTCGAAGCTTGAGAGCATGTGTTGGTGCTAATCTAAATAGTCGCAAAATGGGGCAAATAACTATAAAGACAAGTAGCTCTGAGCATTTACAAATAGCCCTGCTTGGTGTTTTCTCAATTTTCAAAGCCTTATCACGTAGGAAGGCAACTAAGAACATGGTGAAGGAAGTAATGGACAAAGACTAGGTTCTGTTTGTTTACTGGCACTCACCTTTTTTGTTCAAGGAAGAAGTGAAAGTGGTGAAGCATTCTACATGCCCAACATAGATATGGACCTTTTTCCCCTGCGAAGGGAAGACAGAAGAGTATAATTGGTTTTTTTTTGGGAAGAGTTAGGTTAGTTTCCTTTTCGTGATAACCTCAGATGCCTGTTTTTGAAGTCTCTTTAGGGAAGGCTGGCATCTTGAACCTATTTCTGTCTGTAGATTGTTGTTAATAATCAGTATCTGGGAGCTTCACCAACTATTCATATTCATTTCTGGTAAAATGAATTATAACTGTACAGTAAAAGCATAGAAACTGTACTGGCTTTTTTTTTGTGATTTGTTCAAATAAGTTGGGATATGATCTCTCACCCTTGTTCAACAGGAGTTATGGCAATGTGGAAAATGTTAATGAAGCTCAGGATATATTGTAAATGATAGTGCAAATAGCTGCAGATCACCTTGTTTTATTTTGAGGTTTGCATGTGTTCTAATGCTGGCTTTGAATTTATTGTGCGGTGCCTATCATCAAACAGGTCTTTTTGTGGATTTTTGGTTCAGGAAACTCGGCTGTTGGCAACATGGCCAGTAGATGAAGAACAAATTTTATTTTTGCTCAAGTCTTTTTTTTCTTCCTTCAGTAAGGAACATGTGTTGGGCATTTTGCGGTTGCCACTATCTTCTGAGTTCAGTTGTGTATTTCCTTGAGATGTCTGATTTGAGAACTCGGTTGCTTGCTGAGTGCACTACTCACATCAATATAAGTTTATTAGAACATTTAAATATTTACTTTTTAAGTATGGAATATGAAATATTTTGAAAATATTTATAAAAAACGCGTTGTTAAAGTATATTATTGAGTATATGATTAATGGAAACTGCCAGGTAGATCTGGATGAAAGTATCTGGCATTCTATTTAATAATTTTGTAGTTTAATGGTTTAATAATGTATTTGAAAGTTTTTGAGAAGTACTTGCAATTATTAATCACCTTAAAATTCGAGGAATATATGCAATTTTTTAAGGGTTAGTAAGTATTCGAATTCTCTTAAAAAAGCTATTTACGTTATTGAATCACTCTAAAAAATTTGTCCTGTGTGTGTCTATCTTTGTCTAGGGGATTTATCATGCCCATTTCTCACATGAAATTATTCAGATACGCCTAAATTGGAAATGAAATTTTGTAGCCACCCGATTGGCCTCTTGTGCTTATGAATCTAGGATTATAATTTTGTTTTGTTTTTGTCTCGTTAAGTCATCAATGACGTACCTCAATACACCATGTGATGTGGTTGTGGTATAGGGCTTCCGGAATTTTCATTCATTAATCATGTTGGACCCACATTTGATTAGACATACTCGTTCGATGCAGCTAATTATTCACCACTCATAAGAAAATTAATAATTGATATCCTTTCTCCAGTTTCCCTTTCTTCCCAGTTGGCACTTGGCACTGACTATGTTTTTCCCTGGCTATTTGGCTATTTGCAATTGATTTCATAAGCACCGGAAACTGTTGAAAAAATAAAAATAAAATAAAACCAATAGCCACTAGCAAAATATGACATCTTGGATGTGTGTTCACTTTTGGTCTGGTAACTTGGTTATATCAACCTCTTACCTGAGTCCAATTAGTCCTAATTAAAACCTTATCACAAAATCTTTTCTTCGTAGAAATAATACCTTATATATTTGTTTTACTGCCTCCTTAATTTAGATTAAGAATGGAGTGGAGAAAGGTTGAATATGAAGGCTAAGGATGGAGAGACTAAGAGACAAGCAACTTAGTTGATGCCTTGATGGTGACTTAACTTTATCCCAATTTGGTTTTACAGCATGCAATTCATACATGAAAGTGGTCCGTGCACCTTGCTCCATCATGACATTGGAATTTTGAAACAGATGCAGGTTCCCTTCAAGTTTCTACATTGTCAATTTCTGCACGCAACTCTCAAGTAGAAAGCAGAAGTTGTCAAGAGATAAGGTGTAATTAGGAATTCAGAAGTAGCAAATATCATTATGAATAATAATAGCTAGACACCCAAAAACAGATAAGTGAAGTGATAGAAATAATGAATGATGTAATGTAATAAATAAAATATCATATCATGGTAGAACTGTATATTTTTCATAATTTTTTTCTATATACAAGACTGGAATCAAGACTTTATTTTAGAGAGTCAATATATGTTCCAATTAAATAAATGGGATTGGTTGGTCACAAGAGTAATTTAAATGCACTATATAATTTGTCTTAATTTGTGCAAACAATAATGGTTATACAGGTAGCATAGTTATTAGCCCTATTATAACATGTGTAAGTATGTATTGCTTTCACATAGTGAAATGACTATTAAAGGATTAAGGTATATGTTTTATTTTATGCCCATAAATAGATATACTTTGTTTCGTAAATGCATGAGAAAGAATAGAAGAAATTATGTATCATGTGATAGAACATATATATGGGTACATATGATGTGTAATGTACTTTAAAAAGAAGTGTACAACACATTTTTTCTTTTTATTTTCTATAATATTGTTCATCATATCTCACACACTCTCTCTTTTTCCTCTTTCTCTCTCATTAGTCGTATGACAGTATTGTATATCAAGCTATACAAATATAATTCCTCTTATCCCCGATATATATTTAGAGTGTGTTTGGCTTACCATTTCAGCTAGCTGAAAGTTGAAAATAATAGCTGAAACCATTTTAACAGTGTTTAGGAATGTAGCTTTTTTGGTAGCTACAAGCTTTTCTTAAAAACTACTCGTGGTAACTTTTTTAAAAAACTACAATTTTCAGCTACAGCTGAAAATTAATTACAAGTTTAACCATCAACCACGCTCACTTATCATTATTTAATAATTAATGTTGTCCTTAAATGTCATTTTTATCATTTTCAACTAGTTTTACCAAACACATTCAATAACTTTTTAGCTTTCAACTAACTTTAAGCTTCAGTGAGTTTTTTCAGCTTTTAGCTACCTTTTCAACTAGTTTTACCAACACACTCTTAGACTTAAAAAGTGAAATTCTTTAAGATAAAATTTTTTAATTAATAAAAATAATTTATTAAAATCATTATTTAGAATTTTTAGATATAATAATTATTTAGTGTCTGTTTGTTTTTCGTTCAATGGTGTCTCAACGTAAGTTTGCAACAACGAAGGAAGGAGTTCCTTTTGAAAAAGTATGTTATGAAAGAGGAATTTTCTGTTTCAATTTTAATATAAATAATTTCTTATTAATTATTAATGTCGACCAACCAATATATAAAGACAATGAAAAACTTTAATAAGGACGAATAAGAAAAATAAAATAAAAGCCGCAAGCTGTAAAATATCTATAAAAAGGACTATAAAAAACATTTTAAATGTTGTTTTATAATAAGGACTGAAGGGAGTAATTCGTTTGGTTTTGTTGAGCCATATCTTTATAGTGAGAGGGGGAGTCATGGCTCCTCCAAGCGTGTAAAAAAATACATACATACAAATATATATGTTTTTTTTTTGGTAGATGAAGATGCTAAAAGAAAACAAAAAGAAAACGGACAGAATAACGAAAAGAAAAGGAACAAAAATTATACACGCAAACTTCTTTCTCCAGCAGCATCTGCAAGCAGGAGCGACACCAAATCCTCAGGGGCTAGAGAAAGTCTTAAAACGGTCCAGACACAGCAAGACCCCATTTTTGCACAACAGTCAGCACATATGTTTTTAAAATATAAGTAAAAGTCCACTATTAGATAACATATTTACGAATATTTAAATTATCTGAAGTTTGATATACATGATCATGAAGGTAATATAATACATTTAACGGTTGGATTGGTTAAATTTGCATTTACAAAAAGATATTAAGTGGTGTAACTCTACAAATTTAATAATTGGTGTCGATTGATCTTGTGTGTCTATATATATATATATATATATTTATAACAATTTTAATTTTTCACACTTTATTTTGTTTTATCTATTCTTCCTTTTTCATTACATCAATTATCGTTTCTTTCACCTCTTTTCTTCATTTTATTTCTCTTCCTATTTTTCTTTTCTCTGCACCTCTCATATCCTAAAAAATGGGATGTGAAAATATTATTTTCCTTTATATAACAATAAAATTTGTCTATATCCTTAATTGCTATAATAACTTTTCTCATAGTATTTTCAAATATTCTTTAAGGTGGTTTAACAATATTAATTCAGTTAAAAATAATCTTATCCATTTAAACATTATATTTTAAAATTTTATATATGTAATACTACTTCATGTCCTTATTATAAGAAAGAAAAGACTATATTTTTATGTCCTAATTATAAGAAATATAGATCTCTTTTTAGATGTATAATTGCTAAATTTTTTATACCCTTAATTTACTATAATTTTATGCTAATGAGACACTCACCAAGTGGATGTATTCATTATTAATTATGTATTTTTTAATAAAATTTAAATTTATAACAATAATTCTATTTTCTTGTTGTTGATAATTTAGTCATTTATTTTTTATATAAACGATCATAGGTAGTATAACAATATACATTTAATTCATATATCAAAATCTTAATTTGGTCTCCTAAATTTTTTAATAGTAGTTTCACGCCTATAGCAGAGGAACCGATCAATTTTATGTGTTTGATTTGATGTTGAAACTGAACAAACTCAAATTTAAAGTTCTCAATATAATCATTTCTAGCGTTAAAAACATGAGTTTATCATATTTCAACAGTAAACCAAGCATGATCTATAAAGGCACGTCTATTGACATTTTCCAAACATATCGCTAGTCTCACGGTCTTCAATAAATTCTTGAAGGCATCTTCGAGGTAAACCCTCAAAATGGTCCCTGAAAGATATGAGGTCGGTCACATTAATCCCTGAAAGATAATAAATTGTAAAAAAGTCCCTGAGAAACAGTAACGTCAGTCAATTAGGTCCTTCTGTTAACTCCCAACTGTTAAAGTTAACAGAACTGCAAGTAAACCCTCAAAATGGTCCCTGAAAGATATGGGATTGGTCACATTGGTCCCTGAAAGATAATAAATTGTAAAAACGTCCCCGAGAAATAATAACATCATTTATAAACCCTCAAAATGGTCCCTGAAAGATATGGGGTCGATCAACATTGGTCCCCTGAAAGATAATAAATTGTAAAAACGTCCCTGAGAAATAATAACATAATTTATTATACTTTCTTTTCTCCTCGTTGATTTCGTTTCATTCTCAAATGCGAGTCATGCCTCACCATTTCTGGAAAGGCTGGACTAATGACATTTACCCCGCTATCATGGTCCTATCAATTGAAACTCATCAAAGGAACTGCAAAGGATTGGTCTATCTGCATGAATTTAGCCCCAAAAAATATGTCAATGGAGATCTCAAGCCAAGTAACATACTTGTTGGACATAACATGACACCTTACATCTCTGATTTTGGACTTGGGCGCCTTGCAAATATTGCAATCCAACTGAGTGGCGGTAGAGAAACTCCAAGAGAGACAAAAGAGCTTGTCCACTGAAGTTGCAACTAATATTTCGGGAAATGGTTATCAGGCTCTAGAAGAATTGAAAGTGGTGAAGCCATCATAGAGGTGGGATGTTTATTCATATGGTGTGATTTTGTTAGAAATGATCACAGGGTGATTACCCCATTATCCAAGTGGGTAACTCAGAAATGGACCTTGTTCAATGGATTCGGTTCTGTATTGAGGAGAAGAAGCCACTCTCAAAACGTATTAGACCATACTTGGCTGAAGATGCAGATAGGAAGATGAGATAATTGCAGTTTTGAAAATTGTGATGGCTTGTGTCCATAACAACCCTTATAAGAGACATACAATGAGACACGTGCTTGATGCTTTGGATAGATTGTCCATTTCCTCTTATTGAGAAATTACAGGGAGTTGTGAATTGTGAATCCAACTCATGTGTGAAGCTTTTTGCTTTTACTCTTTCTTGTCGTATCATTTTTACTTCTATTTCTCTATGCTTCTAAAGTTTTCCCCTCCTTCAACGGAATATTATTTCAGGATTCATTTGATAGTGGGCTTCCTCAAAGTCATCTTCAACAAGAAGATGATGATTTGGCTCATGCACTTTCTTTGTCCTTAAATGTTTTGGAGTTTCTTTTATTCTTATGACTCAATTTGTACTTTCCCAAATTTTTTGATTCTGAGTTCCAATTGCATTGAACTTAGACTGAAGAGGGAAGATGATGCAATGTGTGAGCTTCTAGTGAAAGAGAAAACCAAAGAACTTTGAGTTCATGATACATTAGCCAACGGAGAGAAAACCAACAATAGCAAACACGACCTAAAGGTGTGTAGAGCATTATAGTAGAAACATATGCATGTATTGCCATGTTCGACCAACAATATTTGGGAATGAAATGAAATTAACAAGGAAAAAGAAAGCTTAATAAATGATGTTATTATTTCTCAGGGACGTTTTTACAATTTATTATCTTTTAGGGACTAATGTGATCAACCCCATATCTTTCAGGGACCATTTTAAGGGTTTATAAATAATGTTATTATTTCTCAGGGACGTTTTTACAATTTATTATCTTGCAGGGACCAATGTGGACCAATTACATATCTTTCATCACGGACCATTTTAGGTGTTACTTGCAGTTCCGTTAACTTTAACAGAGAGGAGTTACACGAAGGACCTAATTGACTGACGTTACTATTTCTCAGGGACGTTTTTACAATTTATTATTTTTCAGGGACCAATGTGACCAACCCATATCTTTCAGGGACCATTTTGAGGGTTTAGTCCATCTTCTTCTATCAAACCTCCCAATCAAACGCGCCTTCAAGATTAGTCTTGCCTGGTTTTAAGCTATTCTTCACTAGGAACTTTCATTTCTTTGTTAGTGCTTTTAATTTTTAAATACTTCAAATCTCTCTTCAAGCTCCTTGAAATAGATCCTCTCTCACCAACACTATCCTTTCATTCTATTTCTTCATTTAAACAAAGTGTTAGTGATGTAGTTGAAAAATGATAGAATTCATCACCGGACAAAAATCGCCTTAAACTAGTAAAGAATATTTAAACCTCTTATTTTAATAATTTGTTCTAAAAATACTTTACTTTGGCGTTAAAAAAAGAGAACTCATAAGAGACACCATTGGTGTGTGTTAGTATAAAACAACAATTATCACCTGTAGCAATTATTGATTCTTGTTACAACTCCCGCTTTGAACCTCTGACTGCCCCATGTCGAGCACGAGGTTGCCTTTGCTACTTTCTTTCTTCTCCATTGTTTATATTATTTTCTCTCTAAAAATTTGCATAAGACTTTGTTTATTTGTTTCCAAAGTTCAAAGTTCATACCCACCATACGAATGGCATATGCCATGACGATTCCTTCAAATTCCTGATTCATAGATCAGCTGACTTGTCCCCAGCATATTCGGTATCCAACCCAATAATTCTGATTCACATTTTAACAAAATCTTAATTTGCTTCCCACAAAGAAAAAACTAAAATACTCACATCACATGAATTTCATAGCAATATGCATTTATTGGCCTTCAATTTCAATGAAGACATAATATTAACATGAGAAACTCATCTAACTGTTTCTTCAACATACCCAAATCATATCATAACATTATACAAAAGTGAGTGAAGTAAAAAGTATATTAATTACACTATCACAATGAACAATTGAATCCCCTGTTTCCTACCATCCAATTTATAGAAACAAAACAAGAAAAAAAAAAAAAAAAAAAAAAGGTTAGGGTGAAGTGCCCCACAAAACCTCTGAAACAATGGTGGCAACTTCAGCCTCAGAAAGAGGCTTTTTTAACCCTATCCAAAATTTCAGGCTTGAAAGCCCTTCTCTCTCTCTGCCTCAACCCTTCCCCTACTTCCAATTGCACTGCAAACCTCGCCACACAGCTCGCAAAAGGGTGTCCCTCCAAGAACCTCTTCCCTCCAACCCTAATTTCCTCTTTCTCACGCTTACGATCCAACTCAATCAATCGCCACCAACCTCCGATCTCTGCAACTCCACGAGAATCTCCACCAAACCCTCCTTCAACATAGCCTCAGCCTCAATCGCTTCCTTGCGCCCAAGTACCCAATCTCAAGCACGCACTCCAAGGCCAGAATCCTCAATTGCAGACCCTGCGAATTCAACAACTCAATGATCTTCGGAATTTCACCATTGGACTCGATCTCGTCCACGATAGGTGACCTAATTGACCTAATCAAGGAACACAGAACATCGATAGAGTTCACGGAAGCCATTGAAACCAAAGCCCGAACGGTGGGCCCCATCAGAACCTCACCGACGAAAACGTCCTTGTTGAACCTAATCAACGCGGCAACAGCGAGACCAGCGTGCTCGCGAACGCGTTGGGAGCATTTAGCGTCGCAGAGAAGCGATTCGAGTGAAGAGAAAGCTTAAACTTGAGGACTAGGTTTTGTAACTCGCGGTTAAAACCCTGGGAGACTCGGTCGCGGAACTGAGTCAGGAGGGACTAACTCGTTGTCGTTAGGGAGAGGGTCTTTTAATAAGCGAGAGAGAGTCTCTGTTGTTTCGCGGTCGATCCAGGCTTGGAGTTCTGACTCGATGGAGGCGGCGACTCGGGCGATTGAGTGAGTCGAGAGGGGACGAGTTAAGAAGGATCGGAGACCCTTGGAGTTGTGGAGGGAATCAACGAGGGATTTGAGGCGGTTGAGATGGTGAGAGAGGGTGGAAAGGTTAGGGTCAGTGGAGAGAATGGTGTGGAGCTCGAGAAGAGCGTTAATGGCGGGTGAGTCTGAAGAGTGATGGTCTTGTTGAATATCGTGAGAAGCTTGTTTGAGAGCTTCGAGAACTTGCACAACTTGGGTGTTGTTTTTGTTATCAGTGTCGTCTTTGGATGAATCTCCCATCGTCACTTCTCAGAATAATCTTCACTCCGTAGGCAATGGAATTGGAGAGGATGATGATGACGACGGAGTTTTGTTTTCAGTGTGTAACAAGAAGAAGACAATACCTACTTGAAGTTGGACTAACTAAATGACTGGTTATATACGGCACTTGCGGAATATTTTTTTTATAATAATAATCATAAGCCTAGTCTAAATTAAATTAGACTTGTGTGTATTTTAAATTTCTATATAAATAGTTCATGAATGATTTTGTATAAACGGGGCATTTGATATTAGTGAATGCGTAATCTTTTAAATTAGTCTAACTAGAAAGCTATATGTTAGGCATGTGATGCTGAGTTTAATTATTAGATTTGTTTTAATGATGAAGAAATATTGTTGGAAGGGGTTGCCTCTCACTTATACGATGAGAATATACTCTAAGAAACAAAAATAAAAGTATATTATGGGAGGGAAATATTAGCATGCTTGAGAAGTTTATATTAAATTTGATTTGTCAAAATCAATGTTTTGATATCTAGTCACAAGAGTAATATTTGGCTGCTTTTGTCATTAAGTAAAATCATATTGAATATATACGGACAAAAATATTTGTAGTAATTAATATTGTATTGTTTCTTTGATAATAATTACACTGTATTAATAACAATATACATCTACGTCAAAAACAAAATAACAATATACATCTACGAGTGATTTATATCAACACTATCCGGGAACCCCCAAAGGATTGGTGGTGACAGTGTCTCGTATCTGATCGATCGTATGTTCGAACCCCCACTTGTCCTTTTGGGGTGAGGTAAAATGTAAGCACTTCTGTAAGTGCTCAAAGAGCCCAGAGACTTTCCATGCCTTGGACTGGGGCACCATCCCCTTACCCTAAATTTTAAAGACCAAAAAATCAACATTATCCGAATAATATTTCTATAAAGTGTGTTTGGTAAGATATTTCAGCTAGATGAAAGCTGAAATTAAAAACTGAAATCATTTCATTAGTGTTTGTTAAGGTAGTTTTTTTAGTTAGTTACTAATTTGTTTTAAGAAGTTACTTGAGGTGGTGTTTTTTTAGAAAAACTCTTTTTTTAGCTAATAGCTGAAAATTTATTATAACTTTGAGTGTATATGGTAGGACATTTCAGCTAGATGAAAGTTGAAATTAGTAGTTGACATTATTTCATCAATGTTTGGTAAGGTAACTTTTTTAGGTAGCTACTAGTTTTTCTTGAGAAGTTACCTGAGATGATTTTTTTAAAAAACACTCTAATTTTCAGTTACTAACTAAAATTTTTTACAATTTTATCATTAACAACACTCACTCATCATTATTTAATAATTAATGATGTCCATAAATTTCATTTTTATCATTTGAGTTAGTTTTACCAAACACTTTCAATCAAATCAACCAATTTTTCAGCTTTTAACTAGCTTTCATCTAGTTTTTCAACTCTTTAACTAGTTTTATCAAACACACTCTTTATCCCTAGACAACTCTCACTTATCCTTGTTTAATAATTAATGATGTCCTTTAACAATATAAAAAAAAGACATTTAGAGTGCGATTCAATTAATTGCACTCTAAGTGCGCACACACTTGATTAGCGGGACCTTAGAGACGTTAGAACCATACTCTAAGAGAGTGTAGAACCGCACTCCAAAGTCATTTTTGCTGTAGTGAGGGAAGTGTGAGATATAATAAAAAGAGAGAGATAGAGAAAAATTATATTATATGAATTGTTATATATTTTTATTATATAATTTATTATCTCAATCAAAATAGTAAATCCCATTGGAATTTTGTATCTCCACTCTATTTCTTCGGTGAACCAAAGAAGGAAGTTCATGCTATCGCTCCCAAATCTCTCTCTATTTAGAGATTTTCTCCTCCCTATTTCATTGATACCAAATAGGACGTTAATTTCGAGGGAGTGTAAGTATTATTTTTCTGATTTTGTGTTTATAATACTTAAATCCACGTTTGACGTAATTATAAGACTTAATTTTGTCTTTTATATTAGGGATGTAAGCGGGTACGGTAATCGGTTTGGATTGGATACCAGTTCGGGTTGGGTTAAAATTTGGAAACCCCGATCATGCTCAGTTCGGGACCTGGTTTTCTATTTTTTGGAATCGAGCTACCTGACCCAAACTTATTTGTTGTTACAGGTGCATTCTATGGTGAGACAAATAAAAGTTGTCACACGGATGCATCCGCCTTTTAACGTCTAATAACAGGTGAAGATAACCTGTAAAAAAATTAAAATTATATTAATTATTAAATAATTAATTTTTTTTACAGAATGCTATTTTCTATTGGGTCTTCCATATGGTAGTGTGCAATATGCTCTTACCAATTTCATTTTTGTCCGTTCACTTTCTCGTCTGCAGCTTCTCCGCCGTATTCCCTTGGTTTGGAAGTCTGCAACTTCTCCATGATACTTGTTCCTCCTCAAACTCCACCACATGGATATTTGGCTTTGGCTTTCCTATTTCCTTTCTCAGCCGTTTTTTGCTTCTTTTTTTTTTCAAAGAAGTTTCGTCCAAAAGAAAAAAAGTCATCTTCCTCTTTAAAGATCGTCGACTAGAACACTTTTTTTATACTCACTAATCGCAAATTGCGCTCTAGTGGTATTAAAGATTGACACTGTTTTTTTTCTCACTAATCGCAAAAAGCCACCGGATTTGCTATGCTGGCAAATGGAAAAATCCCCATTCACACTGTCACCATCCTTCACCGTTGATCACCATCACCATGGTCAGTGGCCACCATCCCTCACTTCCCGCAGTAGCTTCTGTTCGAAGTCGTCCCTTTCTCCAAATCGTACGTCGTCGTCCGGCAAGTCACCCATATGCACCGTCGACCACCATGGCCTTCACTGTCTCACAGCTCCGTCGTCACCATGCTCCCCATGGTCATCGGCTATAAGGACCATTACACATTAACATAAAATCCTATAAAAAATCATCTCACAAGTTTCCCCAACAAGTAGCTGGTAATATCTATGTCGTTCATTATTTTATTAATAAATCTAATGGTTAAAATCGAATACTCACTGGTGAGACAACACTTTAGTTGTCTCACGCTAGACTTCGCCGTGTTTACATTACAGATTGACTCAGTTATCAGTTTCACATCCAGTTTTCCATCTTCCTCTTTCCCTTTGTGTGTGCCCTAGCCATCACGAAGAGATATTGTCTCCCACCTCCTCACCCCTTCTCCCTGGCCATCGCATCTTCTTCCCATCGTCGGTTCACTGTTTGTGACCTCCACCAGCTCGTGATCGTTCGTCGCTGTTCTGCTCAAGTCCCGAGTGCTATTTTGCTCTGTTCGTCGCCTCATCTTCTCATGCCTCAACAGTGGTTCACACCCTTCGAACCAGATCGACTTCCCCTATTTGCGCACCACTGTGCGCCGCCCAGCCATTGTTGTTCTTGTGCAATCACATCCAAGGCAAAGCACCATCACCAGTCGCAACCAACTGCACCGCCATGGGATTCGTCGTCGCGTGAGAAAGATCTAACCACCGCTCGGGTAGTTGCACACCATCTCCATTCTCCAACAGTGGTAGTTTGCTGGCCGCCGCCGCCACCCTTCTAAGCTTGGTTGAACTGCTGAAGTAAAAAACCCTAGGAAGGAAGCTGTGTGTATTTTTTGGGCTTTTAATTTTTTTTGGGCTTTCAGTTGAAGTTATGTCCACAATGGACTTTTTTTTAAGGTAGCATTGAATCAGTTTTTTTTTTTCCTTCCAATTTTTTACAATTTCTCATGATTTTATTTTAACTGGTTTTGGAAATAATTTTTTATTCATAACTTAATGACCCGACTCAAACTAACTCGAATAAGATTGGGTCAAGTCAGGTTAAATAGTGAAAGAATATAAAAATCCGACCCAAATCGATGTTAATGGATTGGTTCGGACACTCATTTACTCCAAATCCGACCCAACCCACCCCGATTACACTCTTATTTTATATTATAAGCATTCCTTGAATTTCATTCTTTCTTTGTACCTACATTTAGCCTCTGTTTGGTTGTATTAGGGAAATAGAAGAAGAGGTATGAGAATAAGAGTGAGAGATAGAAGAGATAGAAATGGTTTCATAATTGTTTTTATGTCATGGTGCGCACATCGCAACAGCGCTCTGCCAAATGGCTTTGGTCTGATAGCACCCCTACATGAGAATTACCTAAGGTTTTTTTTTTTTATTTTGTGATATGTTCCTGTCAAATCTCGTTGCAAAACTCTTTGCACCAAATCCGCATCCCTCTTCTGCATCTTCCACCCAACTTTCTCTGTGAACCTTTGCATCTTCTCCTTCTACTCCTAGCGGAACTTTGTCCTGGACCGTTTCCTCGTGTGGGCAGTGGTGAGGTTGATGCTCTATAACATGTGTGGCGGTGGTGATTGGTGGCTCTTCTGGCTCACAAGGACGGAAATTCTGGTGGCAGCCAGAGGCGGAACATTTTATGGAACTTAGCTCTCCGACGAATACTCCTCGCTCCGGTGTTGTAGACATTGATGAAGAAGTGCACATGCTGGTTTGAGGGAGCTCGTAGGTCGTGTCCTTCACCCACGTCTTCAGCGATGGCTACAAGGCTTAAAGAGAGCGACGAAGCTTCATCGGTGAGCCTCCTCCTTTAGACGCGACCTCGCCGGCAGGAGCTGACAGCGACTATGGAGACTTGGGAAGGTCTGTAGATTCTTCATCGGTTGGGGAAACAGTAGCCAAGAGATGCACCTCTATTTCTCCCATTTTCTCATCTATTCTGGGGAGAATTGATTTCAGATTGGGGCCCACTTACTTTATATATTTCTTCTCTATTTCACTGGCTCACCAAACCGTTCAACATATGCATTTCACTCCTATTTTAATGTTCCTATTCCTACCAAACAAAGCACTAGTTTGAAGCAAATATAACTTGCTTTTGCATTCGGATGTTAAGGCGATCTACAAGCTCCCAATTATCATGGTCTCAAGTCTCAACATAATTTTCACTCAATTCTTTCATCTGTGCATATACATAACCTTGTTTGACACAATATATTAACACTATATATAATAATCAATGTTCTACCCTATATAATTTTTTATTTAACTTATGAATTTTTAAAAAGTTCATTATTTTAAAAGGTTAAAATAAATGTATTTATTTTAATATTATCACTGGAAGACAAGTCCCTTATTTATTTTTAAAATAAAAATAAAGGTTCATATAACACCACGTAATACGTTACGTTACTTACGCTAGACTCACCCAAATAACATGACTGAACAAAAATTATAGAAAGATACAAATATATAATTTTCGTATGACAAAAGATACCTAATCTAAATCGTCAAATACCTAATATAATATTTTTTTATAAGTAGTTAATGACTCTCTTCTTAAAACGTACTTGACTTGATAATCTAATCTTCTAAGAAGTTTAATAAAAGAAAATAAAATCAGAAAAGTCTTTAGGAGTTATTTTAATTAGCTTAGTTCATTTGAAAATTAAAATGTTCTAAATGAAATTATTCTTTAATTACGAAAAATTCAAAACAAAAAGAAATATATAATTTAAGTTTAATAATTGGTTTCAGGGATGCATACAGTGTACACGGGATCTCATTTTCAAGCTAAAGTAACATAAATAAGAATATTTTTTTCTTACATTGGTCAATAATAATATCACTAATTTGTTAATTATGTTTTAGACCGCGTCTGTCCTTCAGAAATTCACGTGTTTTTCTCTTCGGATGTGGAACTCAAGTCAAAGTTCATAGTTACGAACTTACGATGCAACTTCAATCCGAATGGCTGGTTTCTCCGAAGGGACTTTATATGTTTTTTTTTTTTTTTTTATATATATATATATATATTTAAAGTGAGATATGAACATAAGACCTCATTTTAAATTACTTAATAGGCTGTTTGGGGTGATGCACGTTTTCAGTTTTTGATTTTAAAAATTTTCAATCATATTTTTACAATTTAAAACCAAAAATCGAAAACTTATTTTTGTGGTTTTCAATTTTTACCCTAAACATTTTGAAAACCACAAAAAATGGTTTTCAGTTTTTGATTTTGAGTCGTAAAAACTCCATTGAAAATTTCTAAAAACCAAAAACTAAAAACTCACAACCACCCCGAACGACCTTTAAATTTCCACCATTAGGCTGACCCTAGTGAGTTATTTATATGTATTTGAATTTAAGTTATTCACATCTTAATGAAATAAACTATATAGATTTAAAGTGTTTTTAGTAAAACTTACTCAAAAGCTAGTTAAAAGTTAAAAAGTTAGCTATTTTTATGTGTAAATCACACATATTCCCTATTTCCAGAGATCGTCCTCCTCGGGGCTTAGAGCATGTTTAGTTTAGCGTTGAAAAGTGTTAAACTCACGTTTTCAACGCTAGAAATAGTTGCATTGGAAATCCAAACTTGAGTTTGACCAGTTTCAATGTTAAACCAAACACACACTTTAGTCACCCATTTTTAAGAGTGTGTTTAGTAGAGATTGAACCCGGGAGCTATTGTGTTGCCAACTAAGTCACAACTTTTTTATAAAAGCTAGCTGATTTGATATATTGAAAGTATTTGATAAAACTAGCTTAAAATGATAAAATGACATCTAATTATTCTAATGGGGTTAGAGGCGGAATCAGAGACAGAATCTGTGTCGTCGCTGATTTGTGCGTCGCAAGTTTGTTAGCGACGGAATTTTCATGTCCGTCTCTAAGTAGAGACGGAATTGTTCCGTCTCAAAGAAATAATAAATCCGTCTCTGGGAGAATGCTAAATATTTAGTATTTCTGTCTCTAACAGAGACGGAACCGTCTCTGAAGATTTATTTGTCCGTCTCTAATCAGAGACGGAATTTGTTTTCCGTCACTAATGTAGTGAGGTGTTTATAATTCCGTCTCTAACTTGGGACGAGCTTATTTTTCGTCTCTAAGCTGGTGAAATTAATTTTGAGACTTCTGTCTCTAAATTCCGTCTCTATCTTTGAATTTTTTTCTGGTTTTTTTTATCAATTCAATACATTTTTATAGTAATACTACTAATTCAAACATCAAAATATCTGACACCAGAGGACATCAATAAACTCAAAAATCATACTACTAATTAAATTCCAAAACACCAAATCACACCAAACATAAAGTGTAATTAAAAGGTCATAGTAAAGTATAATTATAAAAACCAACCCTTTCAACTCTTAATTATAAATACTTGAGAGATGACACAAACCACGAATAAGTAACTGACATGTGCAAAAGAAGGGGAAAAATGAAAACAGTCTACATTAACTTGACATCACCTTCTCCTATAGCTTTAATTGCATAGCTTAATATTTGTTGAGCAAGATGCTTTATTGCTTTGCTTCCAGGGGACCCTGCAAGGGCTACCTCCTTTAATGTTGGATATACAGCTTCAAGTCTCTCGGTGGCCTTAACAATATACACATACAAATATCAGAAGAGTAACTCAGCTAATTACTGATTGTTGCAATGCACTTCATTAGAAAATAGACAAAATTTCTTTAAATAAAAAAAAACCTTGACCCGAGCTGAAGGAAAAGGGAAAGTGACTCTCAATAGAGAATCCAGAGCCAATGGAGGCACAACACGCTCCCCCTTTCTGACGGCCCCATTTAGCAAGATAGGACGAGCTTTAGGATTTGAAATTATAAGGATTCATACCTCTATTGTTGGTCCAACAATACAGAAGTGGTGCATTGGTGCAATTATTCCAACTCTGGGGCATATAACCCCTACAAGTGGACATGAAATAAATTGTAAGGGAATCGTGTAAAAAAGAGTATAATCTATCATAAAATGCATGATTGGAAGGTGAATCCATGACTCAATACTATGCCTATACCTTCAGTTAATTACTGTTATATAGCTCATTACATTCTTTCAAAGTATTTCATCCATTCTGCATTTTATTGAGATCATCACTTTGTTTTTTAAACAAGGTATTTTCTTCCCTATGCTTAATGTTCTTTAAATTGCATTTATGTGATGTATCTGCATTATATTACAGAGGGTCATGAACTTACACTATGCCACAAATGGCTGTGCTCATGTGAGATAAAATGGACAATGACTTTAAACAAAAACTGGTACTAAATGAAAAAGAGATAAAATCTGAATTTTTTTGGGCTAAAAGATACATCTCTTAGGGTTCTAACAAAAAAACAGCACTCAAATCCGACATGTTTAGCTCAAGTTATGAATGGATGAGTACAATCAACCCAAAATGGACAGCATGTGAGTTATGCAGAAAAAGTTTTGTATTCAAATGAAACTGGGTCTGATTGGAAAGGAAAATAAATCTAAAACTTAAACCATGTTGAAGCTATATGTCTTAGCTTTCTAACACAAAAAACGGCACTCAAATCCGACATGTTTAGCTCAAGTTATGAATGGATGAGTACAATCAACCCAAAATGGACAGCATGCGAGTTATGCAGAAAAAGTTTTGTATACAAAATGAAACTGGGTCTGATTGGAAAGGAAAATAAATCTAAAACTTAAACCATGTTGAAGCTATATGTCTTAGCTTTCTAACACAAAAAACGGCAACCTAATCTAAGATGTCTAGCTCAAGTTATGAATGAAAATGTAAAGCTTGCTCAATATCATGACAACAAACAAGAATGAGTTATTAAATAATAATATGTGAGAGTTGTTGAGGGTTAAAATTATAATAAATTTTCAGATTAAAAAATGGAGTTTACCGTACCAAACACTCTTGAAATGATTTTAGCTCCTAATTTCAGCTTCCATATGACTAAAATACCTTACGTAACACATTCTTTTAAATTTGTTGTCCTTCTATCACAAAGAATGGATAATTTTGATTTCTAAATAATTATTTGAAACAAATTTAGGCCCCGTTTGGAAATACAACTTATTTAAGTGCTTATAACATAAACTCTTATTTAATAAGTTCTTAAAAAAATTGATGAGAATTGAAGAAGGTGTACTGTACTTAAATTCTTCATAAGCTATTCTATAAGCTATTCTCATGAGCTTATTGAAATAAGCTGAAAACAGTTTATGAGCATGTCATAAGCTTTTTTCATAAGTTTATCCAAACAGTTACATAAGTGTTTATGTCATAAGATAAACTCAAATAAGCTTTTCCAAAGCACCTTAATGTCTCTAGTTTTTTAGTTGTTTCAGTTAAAAATCCCTTCGCTTTTCTTCTATATAAATACGAGTAAACTAGCACTTAGGTCCCTGACTCTGTGGGCGTCGTGCAATTAGGTCCCCGACTTTACTAAATTGATCCCGTAGTTCCTGACTTTAACCTTCGTCATGCATTTTAGTCCAAGCGTTAAGTTTCTGTTAAATCCTCCTGACGTGGGACATTAAAAGCTGACCTGGATACCAACACACTTTCAGTTTCT
Source organism: Sesbania bispinosa (assembly GCA_026901365.1). NCBI lineage: Eukaryota > Viridiplantae > Streptophyta > Magnoliopsida > Fabales > Fabaceae > Sesbania > Sesbania bispinosa. Next base: position 20,764 of record QLOH01000826.1, read on the forward strand.
CTTTCTTCCAAAAAGCTCTTTCTTCTCCCGTGCTTCTCTTCGTCTCCTTCTCTCCCATTTCTTCTGAAAAGTCTTTTTTCTTATAAATTGTTGCTTCTGCAAATTACATTTACAAGTTTCCCATCCATTGCATGATGTCAATTGCAAAATCAATATATTTAAGCAAGATTGTTGATCCAATGGAAATGTTCTCTGATTTATATCCTAAGTTAATTTTAAGCAAAGGAGTGTTCTGACTACTATAATCAGAGGCAAAACCATTTCCTATAGTTAGAGAAGGGATGCTCCAAATAAAGAGCTCTCCATTGTCGTACCCAACAACAACTTTACTTCCAAAAAGGACATGCCCAACATGCAGAAGTCACTTTCTTTGTTTCATTGTGCAATGGTTGCAACATATTTCCACCAGTTCTCAAGACAATTCTGCTTTCCTGAATATCCCATAATATTATTTGGCCATTTCTAAATATTATGAGAACCCTACATTCGAATACATACGAGACCTCAATTTTCAATTTTAAAAAATAAATGATCAAGAAAAAGAAGGAATCAAATTAGTTAACAAAACATCCAAAAGGATGACTGTGTTTGTGAAGATCACCTCTTACTTTCCGCTACCTGTTGAGGCAGTATATGTGTCACAACAGTATCATCAGACACTCCATAATTCCCTAAACAAAGATAGATAAGGAACTTAAAATGACATGAAGGTACTTTTAAGAGAGAAATCTTGCATAAATATAATGAAAATGACAAACAAATGATAACTCGGTTACACTTCTAATATGGTTTCTATTTTGAGTAATGAGAAGAATTCCAAAATATCCACAAGTTATGAACACTTTTTTTTGGTACAGATATGTAATAAACACATACACATCCCTATATATAAGAAACAAACATTTATGTGTTACCATTCTGAATGAAGAGGTCGTTTTTCCCTCTTCTTGGGTCTTCACAGACCAAAAAGAACCGACTTAAGGAAATTGTTTATAATTCCCTAAAGACCATGCCTAGAATTAATTTGCCACAAGCAATCCTTAAATATGAAATCTACCCTAATGCAGAAACAAAGACATAAATAGAGGATATCGTTTATCCTAAACAGTGCTGGTGAGTTTTACTTTTGCTACCTAAGTACTGATCATATTAAATTTCAAAATAAAAATCACCATCATAGTGTGTTCTTCTTTTTTTTTTTACAAATCCAAATGTGGGTTTAAAGATTTACAGGTAACACATGAAAGGAAAAGGAAAAGAAGGCTAAAATATGTATCTAACCATAGGAAGGAGAGAGGAGTATAGTGTATTTCATCTGAACCATATGCCATGGATGGGAAACTTGTAAATGTAATTTGCAGAAGCAACAATTTATAAGAAAAAAGACATTTTCAGAAGAAATGGGAGAGAAGGAGACGAAGAGAAGCGCAGGAGAAGAATAGCTTTTTGGAAGAAAGAGAAATTGAAAGTGTGTTGGCATCCAAGTCAGCTTTTAACGTCCCACGTCAGGAGGATTTAACAGAAACTTAACGTTTGGACTAAAATGCATGACGGAGGTTCAAGTCAGGGACTACGGGATCAATTTAGTAAAGTCAGAGACCTAATTGCACGACGCCAACAAAGTTAGGGACCTAAGTGCTAGTTTACTCATATAAATACTCATCAAAATACTAAGGGGAAGGCGCACGTGCCGCTTGAGAAGACGAGGCACCTTTATTCATGCCCTGAAAGTGGATGCAGCAGTGTTATTTTTTTGGGCATCTGAATAAAAATAAGTGAAACATAGAGAAATACATTAAATGAAGGTGACCAGTTTTAGCAGAATTTCTCTCTAACGCAGATTCAAGTATACTCTCTCAATGCGGCAACTACAAGTTAAAATAAGCTAAGGCTAGTCAGCATGTATTCCACACAATCAGGACAAATTTTAAATAATTAGATAGTAACATAGAGAGCAATCAAATTAGCTAGCAGAGCAGAATCAATTATCAATCAGATAAAAAAGCAGTCAGCAATCTCTCATCACACATTATATCAATTTATAACACACTTTTAAACTAGGTCATTCATATTCAACTTCATGTACAAATATACATATCAAAATTCCAACACGGTTATTAAATTAGTCACCTTGAACTCATGAATATCAAAACAAATCCATAATGAACATTAAGCAAAATTGTCATCAACTCACAAAATTTCAACATTGTGCTCAAGCGACATTCAACAACCAGCAAAATTAACATCAAAACTAAAAGTATGACATCAGCACTAGGAACCAACATTGGTTCAGAGTGATTCTTACCCCCTGTTTGGTGTTGTAGAAATAGGGGGAAGAGAAATGAGATGAGTGGAAGTGGAGGGAAATAGACCTACTTCCCTTGTTTGGTGGCACAATGGAAATGAGGAGAAATGCACTTTTTGGTGGGTCTCACGTCATTTGTATTTCTCTCCAAAGTTGTGGAGAAATGCGGAGAAATGGAGTTGTGGTCACGCAATAATTGATTATTTTGTGTGATTTGATACAAATAATCGATTATTTTGTCAAAATAATCGATTATTTTGTATCAAAAATCGATTATTTTGGTTCTATTTCTCACCTATTTCACTCACCAAATAACCTACTTTCACATTTCTCTTCTATTTCTCACCCATTTCACCCACACCAAACAACCCTTATTTCTCCTCTATTTCACCTCTATTTCACCTCCATTTCTCTTCTTCCCACTTTTCTTCTATTCATTTTTTTTTCTCTCCATTTCTCTACTCCCACCAAACAAAGCCTTAAATAATTCATCTAGTAGCAGTGCTAGTATGAAAATTAGAACAACTGCAGCTCAAACATACTCTTGTATCAACAATGGAAGTCAAATTTTCAAAATTACCGTGAACAACCATTCACCAACTAGACTAGGCCAGAACAAATAGATTAAACAACCAGGCAAAGTTACTAACTCCCTCATCAAAATTCATGCAGTAAAGGCTGATAGCAAAATTCATCGAAAGCAAGTTAAGAATGGAGGAAAAGAACTGATAAGGTAAAGCAAAATGATTAGGCATTAATCACAACCAATAAATTACAACTTACAATACTCAAACCACCTCTTTCGTTCTTCATTCACTTATGACAAATTCAATCACAATATGCATCAAACAAGATCAGCGAATTATATTACAATAAACATCATGCCTTACAATTAAATTATCTTCTAGAGTCTAAGAGCAGACAGTATTAACCTAATTTTCATTAACCAAAACAACACAAGAGAATGATATATTTCACTAACCAACTTGGATAAAAAAATCAAGGCAGAGAGCAACTTTAGAAAATTTAACAAAAAAGTAAAAAACTCATTGTATTTAACTTCAAGATTAAGCCCCCTATTTGGTAAGGGTGAAGTGGAGGAGGGAGGAAGAAGTGTGGAGAAATAGAGAAGGGATGTGTGTTTGGTGAGGAGGGAAATGGGTGGAAATGAGGGAGATGATTATACTATTCATTACTATGCAATTTTGTAGTGAAATGGAGAGAAATGATAAGTGGACAGGTGATAATCGATTTTTATGTATACATAATCGATTATCATGTTACCTAATGTCATAAAAAATCAATTTTCATGTACACATAATCGATTTTTATGTTACTCACTCTCATAAAAATTGATTTTTAATGTCTCACAATCGATTGTTGAGCAAAAAAATTGATTTTTTTAATAATCGATTTTCATATTTTTTTCTTTTATTTCACACACATTTCTCTCATAACAAACAACCTATTTCTCTTCATTTCACACATATTCTCTCACACCAAATAACCTATTTCTCTTTTCTATTTCTCTCCTCCCCACTTCTCTTCTCATCACTTCTCTTTTCTCTATTTCCCTAATTTTACCAAACAAAGCATAAAAGAATTGCAGAGGAGCTCATACCTTCCTTGGAGAATCAAGGACTCTAACACAAATAACACGACGAGTGTCAAAGGCACTCTTTTCAACTCTCAATGAAATACCTGCAACCCCCTTTTTTCACATTTTTCAAATGAAATACAAAAATTCTTTTAGGGTGTGTTTGTGAGTTTAGAGAGGAGGGAAAGTGAAGGATTGGAGGGAGAAAGGAGGGGGAAGAGGGGGGAAAGACTTTGTAAAATACTCAAACTCACAAACACAAGAGGAGAATGACTTCTAATAAACCTTTTTCTTCCCTCCCTTCCCCTCCAAAATTCAACTCACAAACATACCCTTAATGAGTGAAATTAGCATGATCAAATTAAAATATGGTGATATCAATTAAACAACATAAAAGCTACTTACCAAAACTAATGATTAAATTTTTACATCTCATTTCTCTTATAAGCACAACTCATTTTCATCCCTTTTTCTCTCCCTTCCTTTTTCTATCATCATTTCTACATTGATTTGCTACGTATAATGAAATCTATAAAGATATTACTAAATTATTTTAACTTTTAAGTATTTATCATATAACTAATGTTGCACGGCCAACATCAGTTGTAGTATCATTTTACCCGTGCATTGTTACTTACCAGTTTTCTCTCTATTTCTCCTTACTAAAATATGGTGAAACACTCGTAAGCTTTTCTATTTCATTTCAATCTTTTTTAAAAAAAAGAGAGAGCAACTTGACGAGTCCAAAGAAGAATTAGATCCATCGTAATTCCAGTATAAAAATCCTTACTTTCACCCTTACCAGATTTTGGAAAATAACTTAAGGGGAGTGATTTTCTTAACTAAAAATTAAAAATACACGTTTTTTAAGTTATTTGATGAGCATAAGTTATGAAATATTTTATATTAAATAACTAGTAAATGTATATACTTTATTTATTGGCTTAAGTAGATTTTGGTCCCTCAAAATATCTTTCTTATTTGGTTCTCCATTTTAATATTTTTCAAATGAGTCTTTCATGAATTATTTTAGTAATCAAATAACCCTTTTTGTTAGTACTATATAGTTATAATAACTGTTAAGAGCACATTTGATAAACAATAAAGTCTACCTAACCATAAAGTAGGAAAACCCCATTCTTTAAGCCTAAGAAATATGTTTACTTGTTAATACATGTACACTCTCTTTAAAATCTAAAAAATAGTAATTAGTGATAAGTAATATTAGGAGTAAACTAACATATTGTTTGATCTTCTTATTATTTTTTTGATAAAAGCTAATCCTTAAAATAATTCATAATTATTTATTAGAACAAAACAAAAAAATGTCTAGTGATAATAATTTTAAAATAATTTTAGAAGTGAGAGAAGAAAACCCACCTTAGGAAATGTGTTTTAAGAACACGTTTTGAGATCAAAGAGTGTCAAATAGGTCATGAAGGTAGATGTGTTAGATAGAGGTGGCACTGAAGGGTATTATGCCATGATGGTGCAAAAGCAATAGCGTCGTTGATGGAGGGTGTTATGTGGCAACAATAATAGTGCAGGGTGATGAACAACAACAATGACAATGGAGGTGTTGAGAGGCGGACATGAAAATGAAGTCTGTCGAGTGGTGGAACTTGGAAAGTGTCAAACTACCAAGTTTTGAGAATATTAAATATAAACATTTATTTAAACATGTTTTTTATTTTCATATAAAATAGGCTACCTATCTTACTAGGATCCTCACTTTCCCCATAATCATTAATAATTTAATAAGTATTTTTATATTTTAAGAAACAATTCTAATTTTCTCACACTTCACTACTCTTATTTTCCTTTATACCTAATTTTTCTTTCATTCGCTTTCTTCTTTCTTTTCATCACATCATGTATTACATCTTTTACCTTTGCTCACCTCTTCTTTCCATCTCTTTCCTCCTACACCCATCACCCATCATCTTAGGATGTCAAAGAATTATTATCCTTTAAATAATTAAGGGATTATTAGTTTAAAAATCATAATATAAAATCATAAATAATTAAGGAAAGGACCATTTGATAAGAAATACATTTATTAAGGATTCATTTATAAAAATTAAAATAGGGGACTGAATGGAAAATTTATGATATATATTTTAAGGGATAAAAAATTTTAAAAACCATTTTTGTTTAAAATGCAGTTTAATTTAGAGAGATTTATTTTCCATTAATCCACATAAAATTGTCTCCTTCTAACTTTTTCATGGAGATTAGAATTTTTAAAATAAATAAACTCTCATATAATAATTTAATAAAAAATACTTGCAAAATTAAAAAAAAAAAACTCTCATTTTAAAGGATTTGTTTTATTAGGATCTTGTTTGTATGCGGGATGGCCAAAATGGTAGTCACAGGCTCATGGTCCACGCCCCACACCATACTGTGAGATCAGAACTCTGAAGACCAATACATATAATGCATGTAGTTATTTTTATATAATATCATGTATCCTTTATTATCAGTGACAATCTTATTCGAAGCTTAAATTACAGCTAAAACCCATCACATCTTTTTAAAATATGTTTGGTGGGAATCGAACTCGGGAATTCTTTCTAAATTCTTAGCTTGTGTGTCAACTTAGCCAAACTCTTTGATATATGATAAATGTAGTTGATATATACATAAGATAAAATTGTTTGTATAAATTTAAAGCATTATCACTATTTTTTTAAATTATAACCGAAATATTCTTTTAAATACTTTTCATAGAACATTATCATGATACAAAAAGTAATGTTTTATATCATTCTTATTAAGGTAATTATAGGGTAGACCCTCTAAGTTCCAGTCTATCGTAGACCCATACACTTTATTACTATAAAAAGTAAATTTAAATTAATAAAATATATTATTAAATTTATACTATTTATAGTAAAGGTCTACCATACACCCAAAATATAGGGATCCATCCTAAAATTCATCTTCTTAATTACTATCAATATCCCAGTTAACTCTTACTACAATTTTAACGATGTGTGCGTATTTGATTATTTGGTTTAGCGTTAAAACATGATAAACTCACATTTCAACGCTAGAAAATAGTTATGTTAAAAAATCCAAACTTAAATTTAACCAATTTCAATGTTAAACCAAATACGCATGTTATTGTCAAATTTGATGAATTATAAATTTGGTACTATTCAGGATCCGAGTTCCAAGATGAAATTCATAGGTCACCTTCCAAAAATTATAATGGTGGTCCAAAAATAAATGTCATAGGCGGAATGGGCTCTTGTTACTCTGTGACTCACCCAAGTGTATCGCTTGTTAAAGGGATTGGGACTCTTGCTCAGCAGATTGGTGATGTGAGATGGAACCACATATTCTGTGTGTACCTAGCTAATGCATTGCAGATAGATTTGCAGAGCATGGTTTCTGCCTGCATTGTCAATTCAAGCCGTTTTTATAGCGTATTTGGTCTCGATGGATTAATGACGACAACTAAAATAATATGGTTTTAAAAATAGAAGAGTAAAATAAAAATAAAATAAGAGACTAAAATTAAATTTTGTTATATGTTTTATGGATAAAATATATTTAACTCTATCATAAATATGGTGCTACTTCAGCCTAAGTGAGACTATAATATAACATTCTTACATTCTTTCCAACTTTTAATTTTTTCATAATTTCATTTTTCACGAATCACACCATATTTTTTTTTCTTTCTATTTTTTATCTCATTAATTATTACAACTTTCATTCTTTCTCTCCCTTCATTTTTTATTTTTATCTCTATTTTCCACAACTCAAACACCCAGATCTTGGGTGTGAAAATTTTATTTCCCAATTTATATAGATCTCATTAATTAAAAATAAAGTAAGTCTCACAAAGGAGATCTATTTTTATTTTTTTTTTTATAGATAAAGGACCTGGAGATCCACAAAATGATAATATTAGTGTGTGTTTAGTTTACTCTGAAACCACATTCTAAAACCACATATCAAACGTATATCCGTACAAACGCTATAGAGAATAGCGTTGGTCCGAATTCACGTTTGAAACGTGGTTTTAAGCTAAACCAAACACGCTATTAGTGTGTGTTGATTTAGCGTTGAAACTAGTCAAACTCAAGTTTGGATTCCCCAATGCAACTATTTCTAGCATTAGAAATGTGATTTTGCTACGTTTCAACGCTAAACCAAACATGCTCTTAGTGTGTGTTTGGTAAAATTAGTTAAAAAGTTAGTTGAAACATGGAAAACTAGATAAAAGCTAAAAACTTGCTGAAAATTGAAAACTATTTAATTTGATTGAAAGTGTTTGGTAGAACTAACTAAAAAAATAAAATGACATATAAACATCATTAATTATTGAATAATGATAATGAAAGTTGTTGAGAAATAAAATTGTAATAAATTTTCAACTAATAGTTGAAAATAAGATTTTTTTTAAATCTACCTCAAGTAGCTTTTTAAAAAATTCCTAAAAATTTAGTAATAACCTAAAATTATCACATTACCAAATATAACTAAAATAATTTCAGTTATATCTTATCAAACACACTCTTGATCCAAAACATGTAATTCAAGCCATTTTTATTAATATCCTTAGGAATCAAATTAACTTTTAGTCTCTTCTTTAATTGAAAAAAAATATTTTAAAAAATAACAATTGAAAAATATTATTTAAAAGATATTTTTAATAATACGACATTTTAATAAAAATAAATAAAACAGATCTTATTGCTCCCATCCCAACTTCCAAGTCCCAAGTCCCAACATCACTAACAGACAAGGCGGCAGACCAAGGCTGAGAGTCTCCACCAATACCATAGATACACGTGTACGGTCCCTGATTTGTTGTAAACCACTGGCTCCATTTGCATCAACTCCTTCCCTTCCCTTATAATCGAAGCCACCCTCCATCATTGCTCTTGGGTTGGCTTCCCTTCGCTCTCTCCTCTCTGCAAATGCTTCAATCTTTGGTAAGCTTCTCTCCCTTTCCCTATTTCCTAAACATTACTATGCCATTAAGGACGAAGATGCCGATAATTAATAGCATGCTTCATTTCAATTCATCATTATTCGTTCCTTGATTACAGTTATTGTGTTTTAATGATTGAATTTTTATCCCTTCGCTCTCTCCCCTGCAAATGCTTCGATCTTTTACTTTTTTCATCACAAATATGTCAATGCGAATGTTGTTGCCTAGTTCATATTCATGTTAAACTTATAGGAATTCGAGCTATTAAGCCACTTCACATAGCACACATCAAGTTTAACCACTTGGCTGTTTTTGATGCTAAACGATGATGGATCATTGTGGATGGAGAGAGAGAGTGTGTGTTTGTGTGTGTGTATAATCCCTCTTCCCGGAGTTCCAGATGTTCAAAGTTCAAACAGGAATTAGTAATTGGCTTGTGTCAACTGCTCCTTATCCTTTCCCTAATTTATGATTGCCATTTGAATTGAAAATGTTAGCTTGTGTCAAATTGATTGCCCGCTGGACCCTATCTTCAGTTGATATGCCGACTTCTGTCATGGAGAGAGCAAAGCTAAACAGAGAGTGAGAAATCAGAACCCGTCTGGGGTGGAAAAGTGGGAGAGAGAATATTTGTTTGATCCCTAGATAAATCTTGTTGGGAGAGACAGAGAGAATTATACAGTGGATTCTGCAAGGCTCTCATATTAGACCATACATGATGATTATCTCAAATGTCATAATTGATCCATAATTATCCCATCTCCTTTCAAATAATAAAAAAAATGCAACCAAAATCAAATAAAACAGCTTGAGAGAGAGCATTATGGTAGAACAATAGAGATTTAAATTTGAAGCCCCCCAACCCGAAATAATTCATTTCGATACAAATTACTTAAACATAATGTACTGTGTAGTAAAGTATGACGTTCGTTGGGATTCTTGAGTGCAGGTAGTTAGGACTCTGTAGACTGATGAGGGCAACACTCATGTCACTGGATACAAGGATGAAGGCTTTATTGCTGCGTTTCGTTCTTGCTTCCTTTGTCTTCTTGAGCTCTATCAGAGATGGGAATGCAGGGATCACTAGTTCTTTCATTAGGTCTGAGTGGCCTTCTGTTGACATCCCCCTTAATCACGAAGCATTTGCAGTTCCAAAGGGTTATAATGCGCCTCAACAAGTAAGTCTTACAAAAATAACAATGCCGATTTTATTATCTATTCCCTGATATTATTTGATGAAACTCTGATGATGATCCCACGCCTCTGCATTCAAATTGGACATGTGGAGCAGTTTTAATTAAATTCTAAAGTTAGTCCTTTTATTATTCATTGGTTCCTTTTCTTCTCAAAAGCTGCATATGACTAAAATGTTCCCCATCTCATCAGATAAATTCTTGTTGTTTTTAATAAGCAAGTCTCCATTTACACTGATGAGAAATGTGTATACACTAATGGAAATATTGATGCCTATGGTTACACGGAAATCATTCCGGTGGTAGAAATTTTATACTTGAACTGAAAAAGGATGGCTTAATTGACCATGACTTGTTCATCATTTTGTTCAAACAAGGACATAATATCAATATATGTTATAAACTTATGATCTGCTGCATTGATCAATTCCACTGTAGGTGCATATCACGCAAGGTGACTATGATGGAAAAGCAGTAATCGTTTCATGGGTGACCATGGATGAACCAGGGCCCAGCAAGGTAGAATATGGTACATCAGAGAACAAATTTCAAGCTAGTGCAGAAGGCACAGTTACAAACTACACTTTCTACAAATACAAGTCTGGTTACATTCATCATTGCCTCATTGAAGGCCTTGAGGTAATTGTAGATCAAATTAGCAGAATAGGATTATGATTATCATCACTAGCATTATATTTGCAATGTCAAAAGTAAAATAAATTGAGAAGTGAAACCTAACAAAAACATAACACATGCTTTCATTTTTAAAATAACCACACATACTTGTATAATTCTCATCTTGCTCTGTGTAGAATGTGTTCATTTAGTTAATTCAATGATTCCCCATTTCAGTATAAGACTAAATACTACTACAGAATTGGAAGTGGTGATTCTTCTCGAGAATTTTGGTTTGAAACACCTCCCAAAGTTGAGCCAGATGCTCCCTACAAATTTGGGATCATTGGTAAGTTGTCTGTGTTTCCCACGTTTGTTCTACTAGAAAATAGTTGTTTGCACCCTTAATTGTAGAAACTTTCTATTTCTACCTCACAAGATATCTATCAGGAATTCATTTTGCTTTGATTTCTCATAATTTTAATTCTGTGGTTCTCATAAATAAATAATTTTATGTACATTGTAGGTGATCTGGGCCAAACATTCAATTCTCTTTCCACTCTTGAGCACTATATTCAAAGTGGAGCACAGACTGTCTTATTTGTTGGAGATCTTTCTTATGCTGATAGGTACAAGTACAATGATGTTGGTTTACGGTGGGATACATGGGGTCGATTTGTTGAAAAGAGTGTAGCATATCAGCCATGGATATGGTGTGTCGGAAATCACGAAATAGACTACATGCCCTACATGGTAGAGTACTAACTTGAGTCTGGCATGCACCTTGTTAGTTGTTACATTGCCCGTGGGAGCATACTTTCTCCCAGTAACGTACTCTTGTTAGTTGTTACATAGCAAAGCCGAATTGATGCATGATCATTTACCAAATATGACTTAGCTGACTATTGGCTCCATCAAAGCCGTGGAAGCATACTTTCTCCCAGTAACGTACTCTTGTTAGTTGTTACATAGCAAAGCCGAATTGATGCATGATCATTTACCAATTATATGATTTAGCTGACTATTGGCTCCATCAAACTGTTGTTTGGACTAGATATCTTCTGTTATGTTCCATCCTTTCTATTTCTATAGTTTTAATGCAAATCCCAATTCGTTCCTTTAGAATTTTGTTGACAAGCAGGCAACTTAAAATATCCCAAATTTCTAGTGACAAATAAATACTTGTTTTTGTTCAGAAAAACTATTTCCTACTGTGCTGGCGAGTCCAGATTTATACCATATGCTGAAGTAAATATTCATGAGATTTGTTGTTAAACTAAGTTGATCTTTGTGATTTCTTCATTCAGTTTAAGACTTCAGTTTTCTCCTATTGTCCATGTTGAAAACTCCACACTCTTTGCATTTAAGGTTATAAACTTGGCTCTAATGTTTTGAATAAATCTGCATGGCCAGGGAGAGGTTGAGCCTTTCAAGTCCTATCTTTACCGATATACTCCTTATCTGGCCTCCAAAAGCAGCAGCCCCCTCTGGTATGCAATTAGGCGCGCATCTGCTCATATAATTGTCCTATCCAGCTATTCGCCATTTGGTAACTAATCTCCTCTTTATCTACTTATTAATTTCCTTGCATGTTGATTGACAATAATATTCTATAACATAATTATAGGTTCATAGTGTTTCATAGTTATATTATATAACATAATTATAGGGAAAATATCCTAAATACAAGCAAAAGTGTCCTGTTAGAAGCAGGTACCGATATAAGTTGCAAACAACTATTTTTCCATAAAGGAAACAGAAAGAACATTGATAAAGAAAAAAACTTCTCTACGTTTGGGCTCAACTCTCAAGTGCAAGTTTGTAGTTAGTTTGTCTTTAAGAATGGTGGAAACCTTCATTCTGATGTTTCTAGGTAGGTCTTACAATGGTAGATATTGTTAGAGAGCTGTTTCTGTTTCGGCTGAAAAATTCACTTTCTTGTATAATATTTTTTTTCAACATTGATCGTTCATAACAGTGAAGTACACACCTCAATGGGTGTGGCTTAAAGAAGAGCTGGAGCGGGTTGATAGGGAGAAGACACCTTGGCTAATTGTTCTCATGCACGTGCCTCTCTACAACAGTAATGAAGCTCACTATATGGAGGGTGAAAGCATGCGAGCAGTTTTTGAGAGCTGGTTCATCAAATACAAAGTTGACGTGATCTTTGCTGGCCATGTCCATGCTTATGAAAGATCGGTATGGTGTTCACTCTCTGCTCATTGTTTGGTCCACGCCTAACACACAGTTTTTAGGCAATATGATTCTTTAATCTTTAGTAATGTGATGTCACAGTGGATTCTTATGTGTCGAATGTTTCTGTCCTGCTTTCAGTATCGATTCTCCAATATAGAATACAACATAACAAACGGTAACCGGTATCCCATAGCTGACAAATCAGCACCTGTTTACATAACAGTCGGAGATGGAGGAAATCAAGAAGGTCTTGCTTCAAGGTAAATTAAACAAATCACATGTATTGGCAGTTAATGTCGTTTAAAATGGATTATCTAACAATTATTATTACTATTATTGCTATTATTGTTATTATTTTGGCTGGAGGGGAGATTCTAGTTAATTTAATCCTTTATGAATATGATTCAATCATCGTAGGAGGTTAATATCCTTAGCTATGATTTTATCCAAGATAGGCTTTAAATCTTTCCTTGTCGTGAAGGTTTATGGATCCACAGCCAGAATATTCTGCATTTCGAGAAGCCAGCTATGGACACTCCACATTGGAGATAAAAAATAGGACCCATGCTGTCTACCACTGGAACCGCAATGATGACGGCAAGAAAGTGCCAACTGACTCCTTCGTATTGCATAACCAGTATTGGTAGGTTCACTTCACCATTTTCTTGGATTATCTATCACAAAAACCTGTCATTGTCATGCAGTTCAGCAGTTGTGATAAATTATAAGATTGAAAGTTGCCATTGCATTTGCACAACCTGAGACACAAAAATATTATAAAACAGTCATTCTCCGTTACATGTATTTACCCAGGGTAATAATGGTAGAAGTTTAAAATCGTTACGGCCTACTTTCCGGTATCAATTTTGAGTGTGAAACTTTCTTCATATTAGGAAGAGTAAATGATTGGTCATTAGACATGATTTATGATAGGATATTATGACAGGATATTATGATACGTTGCCGACCCCACTTAGAGGGAAAAGGTTTCAGTGATTGTTAATTTTGTACATATTGGGAAGGGTGTTTGGAAGCCACAAGTTACAAAGAAACCTCCATACTCAAGTGAACCTTAGCTTATCTGCTGCACGACGCTGAAAAAGTCTCTCTAGAAGACTGTTAGGAGTCTCACATTGCCTAGAGATAAGGCAGATAACTTTAATTATAGGTTATAACTTTGACTATTAGAAGACTTTAAACCCCATTCAAAACTTGGATCTTATTTAGCACAATAAGGCAGATAACTTTGCTAATAGGTTACACTAACCGGCACGCAACATACCTTGTTGACAAGAATCAAGATACTGCATACAGCTTAGCATGTACTGTTGTGAATTACAATCTTTTGTGTCAGATTTTTAGGCCTTTTCTAGTCACTTTGGAAAGAGAGAGGGAGATAAAAGGGCACAGGCGTGGAACCTTATTAACAGTAGCCTCACAAATAATTATTTGCACTTTGCATGAAGCCTTAAAGGCTGTCACTCTGATTTATTAAGATATATATAAATCAATAATGTAATTTCTTGTCAGTTGTCATGATGCTTTCTGTATGTATATGTGTATTTCAAATTAGCGTTCATGTTCATTTAAAGGATAATTACGACATGGTTGAATTCTGGTAACGCAGGGGAAGCAATCGAAGAAGAAGAAAATTGAAGAAGCATTTTCTAATGACAGTCATTGATGAAGTTATCAGCATGTAATAGGAACTTAAAGCATGCTCATGTTTGGCGTTGTGAAAAGAATAAAAATGTGCCCCCTAAGTAATATATGCAGCTCAATTGTCTTCGAGTGAGCGAAATGCAGATCATCAGAAATGGTTCTATGTACTTAGCTTGTAAGCCTGTGTTCTACAACACTAATTAGTATTAAGCATACATGCTTGTAGCAGGAGAAAAAAGTTGAGACCAATATGCTCTTCATTATTAAGTGGAAGGATGAGCAAATAACTTGTTCAAATGTTCAATCTTTTTGTGTTGACTGAATTACTGTATCGTCATTTGAAGAAAATTTAGAGACAAGGAAGAATGGAAAATGAACTTGGCATTCCATGTTTCTCCCCAAGTTCCTACAATACAACAAATAAATGTTGTACTCATACATAAAACAAGTGGCATCTTCTTTAGCACATTGTTGGTTGGTATGGCCATTGAAGGGTAGAATGAAAAGGAGATGAGGAAAATGATGTATAAAATATGCGCTTAAACTTAAATAAGTACTTCCATTTAGGATTAATTTGCCCTTACCAGTATGGTTTACACCTCCAAAACTCACGGCAAGATAATAATGGTGTTTATAGATTGATAATTTGCTTTTTTCTTTTATACCTTAAATGAAACAAGACAATTATTCCATTTGAATAGATGTATATATTTTATGCATAAAACCTTGGATATGTTATAATTAGGTGACACACTTAATGTGGCCTTATGTCTAGTATCATTTTTTAAAAAAGTTTTGAGAGTTAAGTCTTAAACTCTAAAAAGCAACTTCACTTCACTCTCACATAGTTAACTCTACAAAAATACCACAATGATATTTAATGTGACACACTTAATGTGCACATCATCCGGTTAACAGTCTACACTAACGGTAGGGACTAATGTTTAGGGATATAGAAAGTACAGAGACAAAAAATCAAGGATTTAAATTATAGGGACGAAAATCCAAGATGACCGAGAGTACAGGGACGAAAAACATATTTTTCCCATATTTAATTTAGTAAATGCATGCTTATAGATCTATTAAGAGCCAAAGCTCAACCTTATTCCTGTCAACTCATGGCAAGTATTTTTAACCTTGAGATGGATAACATATATCGCTCTAATTGTGTATTATCACCATTGAACACGAGACCCGATATTACTTAAGTGTGAGTTGAATTTTTACCATTGATGATTATGATTTTCATAGGTTTTAATCTCTTCCTTTTTATGTTTTTAACATCAAATCTCTTATTATCCCTTTTGTCAAAGGATTTATAAGATTTAATCTTGAACAAATATAATTAATGGAGTTTTATTTTTATTCTTTATTTTTTGCAATCAAGTCTTTCCCATAGCTATATCTTATTTAAATATGTTGACACTTCTCATTATAAATATGGCTATATGCTTTTGAAAGTGTAGAATATCAGTGAATAGTTATTTGTGTCATTAGCTTAGACCACGCCCAGATTTCAAGTAATAAGTTTCTAACCAATCCATTTCCTTATTAGATGTAGCTAAGGCTATAAACTCAATCGACTTGGTGCAACCCACAATTCATGTTTGTTTCATAGAAACTTCAGAAACAACACCCCCACCAAGAGTGTAACCACTTATAGAATTATCGACCATTGTATAAGTTACCCAACTAGTGTTGAAGCCCACACTCACACACAAAGAATATTTACAGGGAAGGTGAAAAATGTATTGAATGAAAATATCAGAACTGTTTACAATACTACTACCCTTTATACTAAGTCCCACATTGATAGGACTTGGTTTACAACAACTAACTATTCAACCAACCAATATAACTACCAAAACTAACTGCATCTGAATTAGTTAACTCTAACACAACCCCTTAATTCAGATTGCTTATTGTTTTAACTCCAAGTTTATCCCGCAGCTCCTTGAATTTGTCTCCCTTCAAAGGTTTTGTCAAAATGTCTGCCAATTGTTCTTCGGATCTGCAATACTCAAGCTTTAACCTTCCATTGCTGACTTGATCTCTCAGAAAATGGAATTTTGTTTCAATATGCTTACTTCTTCCATGAGCTGTAGGGTGTTTGGCTAAGCTTATAGATGATCTGTTGTCAATTCTCATTACCATTGGCTTTACGAATATCAGATTCATTTCTTCCATCAGCATCTCCAGCCAAAGTGCTTGGCAGGCTCCTAAAGAAGCTGCAATATACTCAGCTTCACAGGAGGATAAAGCAACAACTGACTCCTTCTTTGAACTCCATGAAATTGGAGTACCATTGAACAAGAACACATAGCCTGCAGTGCTCTTTCTGTCTTCCTTATCTCCATTCCAATCAGAATCTGTATATCCTATCATTTCAACAATTGAGTTATCAAATTTAATTTTGAAACAGTAAACCAAACTTGAGTGTCCCCTTCACATATCTCAACAATCTTTTGTTGCCAGCAGATGTGAGCTCCTTGGTTTGTTCATGAACCTGTTGATTAGTCCAACACCATAGGCTAGATCAGGCCTACTCTGACATAAGTACCTCAAGCATCCAACTATCTGTCTGTACAATGTAGGGTCAACAGGTTTATCATCTCCTTCTTTCTCCAATTTAGCACACCTCTCAACAGGATTTGAGACAAGATTGCATTCAAGCATATTAAATCTCTTCAGCATGTCTGTTGCATATTTTCTCTGATGCATAAACACTCCATCTGCTGTGTACTGAGACTCTAATCCAAGAAAGTATGACAAGGTTCCTAAGTCAGACATCTCAAATTCAGTCATCATTATCTGTTTAAAAACTTCAATTTCAGCCTTATTACTCCCAGTTACAAGGAGATCATCCACATACAGGCATACTATGAGCAGGTTGTTTGCAGTTGCTCTAGTATAAACTCCATACTCAGCTGTACATTTATGAAATTTCAGATTGACCAAGAAACTATCAATTCTTCTATTCCAGGCTCGAGGAGCCTGTTTAAGGCCATATAGTGCCTTCTTGAGTCTGTACACTTTGTCTTCATGTCCCTTCAATTCAAATCCAGGTGGCTGGCATACATAAACCTCCTCTTCTAATGGTCCATTTAGGAAAGCAGATTTTACATCTAGTTGGCATAACATCCATTCCTTAAAGCTGGCTAATGCTACCACTAATCTGATTGTTTCAATTCTTGCTACTGGTGCAAAGACTTCATTGTAATCCAAACCTGCCTTCTGCAAAAACCCCTTAGCAACCAGCCTTGCCTTATACTTGGCTACCTCTCCATTAGGCTTCATTTTAATCTTATATATCCACTTTACAGCAATAGGCTTCTTTTGGATAGGAAGATGTACTAGCTCCCAGGTTTGATTCCTTTCAATTGCTCCCAGTTCCTCTTCCATTGCAGCCAGCCACACAGGTTACTGCATTGCTTCCTCAAGGCTAACGGGTTCAGTTTCAGCAAACAAGGCAAGGTAAGCTAAATCACCTTCTGAATTTACTGCTGTGTCAGGGAACATTTCATAGTCATGTAGTCTTTGAGGTAAGTTTCCTGTTCTTTGAGGTCTTTGATGCTGTGTGTTGATTACTGGTTCATCTCCTTGTGGATCATCAAGGTTAATCATAGTGCACTTCCTTTTATCATCGGATTTCACACTCCAATCCCAGCAAGCTTCCTCATCCACCTTAACATCTCTACTGATCACCACTTTCTCACTGATAGGATTATACATTCTATAAGCTCATGTTGAATGATAACCCAATAAAATCAGCTGCTCACTGCTATTGTCAAGTTTCTTCCTTCTTTCTTCAGGAATGTGTCTGAAGCAAATTGAGCCAAAGATTTTGAAGTGTGACACACTTGGCTGTCTCCCAGACCATGCTTCTTCAGGTGTAATGCCTTTCAGTCTTTTAGTGGGACATCTGTTTAGGATGTAAGCAGCAGTTGTAACTGCTTCACACCCCAGAATTGATTAGGCATCATCTTCTTGCTCTTCAACATGCTTCTGGCCATGTCCAAGATTGTTCTGTTTCTTCTCTCTACAATCCCATTGTGTTGGGGAGTATATGGAGCAGTGACTTCATGAACCACACCCTCCTTTTCACAGAATTCATCAAATTTGTGTGAGACATACTCTCCTCCACCATCAGTTCTTATTGTCTTCAACCTGTTACCACTTTGTCTTTCAGCTTCAGCTTTGAATCTTCTGTACACATCAAATACCTCATCCTTTGCTTTTATCAAATAGATCCACATCTTCCTGGTATGACCATCTATGAAAGATATAAAATATCTGTTCCCACTGGCCGAGTTTGTCTCAAAAGGACCACATACATCTGAATAAACTACTTCCATAGGTGTTGAAGTTCTAGTTGGTACTTCATTCTTGAAGGAATTTCTGGTTTGTTTACTAACACAGCAGCTCTCACACAGGCTCTTAGGTACATTTATATTAGGTAGTCCAGATACCATATCATTTGTACTTAACAGATTTAAACTTTGAATGTTTAGGTGTCCATACCTGTAGTGCCAAAGCCAGCTTGCATCTTTAATGGTTGTAGACAAACAATGGTGATCACAGACTTGTATATCAACCTTGAAGACTCTATTATGTGACAAATGTGCCATAAGAATTAGTCTCTCCTTGCTGTCAAACAACTTCAACATTTTATGTTCCATCTTTACTGAGTAGCCTTTCTCAAGTAACTGGCCTATGCTTAACAAATTATTCATATTGGGCACATAAAGGACATTTGAGATGTAGGATTGCCTTCCATCCTTTCTCTGAATCAACACCTTGCCAATTCCTTCTGCAGTAAGAGAGCTGTCATCTGCAAACCTCACCTTCCTTTTCACTTTTTCATCAAGACTGACAAACCAATCTCTATGTCCATTCATGTGGTTTGAGCAGCCTGTGTCCAAGTACCAACAATCTGATGAGTCTAATTCTGACTTGGTGGTTACCATGAGAAGAACATGTTCTGAATCAGAATCTTCAGTGTGAACCAGCTGAGCCTCATCTCCTCTTTCGTGACTCCTATCACTTGACTTACATTCATAGGCAAAATGCCCCATTTTCTGACAAGCATAGCATCTAATGTTCCTCTTATCAAACTTCATTTTCCCTCCTTTATTCTTGCTTCCATTCTTCTTTTGATTGTTATCTTCTTGCCTCTGATCACCTCCACCTTGATAATGCTTCCCTTTAAATTTCTTCCATTTACCCTTTCCTTTCTTGAAATTACTGCTCTCACCAAACATCTTTCTTGCTGACCTGGACTTGCAGAGCATTCTCAGTAGGTTTATCTGAGTTCCTTTCTTTCAATCTCTGTTCATGGGCTTCCAAAGATCCTTGTAACTCTTCAATCCTTAGGTTTCAAGGTCTCTTGACTCCTCAATTGCCAACCACTATGTGATCGCATCTTGGAGTCAAGGTCCTTCAGACCTTCTCAACTATCATTTGGATCAGTCACCTTCTCCCCACAGTCTTCATACATTGGTAAGAGTCAATACCCGAGGAAGAAATCTGCCACGGTTTCATTTTCTTCCATCCTGCGTAGCTGAAAATTGTCTCATCACAGTTGTAATCTCACTTTCTTGATTCTTATCAGCCCTGTATAACTCTTCACGAGTATATCCCCAAGCTTCTTAGTAGTTGAGGCACTGCTATCTTCTCAAAATTGGCCGAATCCACACAATTGATGGATCAAGAACAGAGCCTTGCCGGTCTTTCTTCTTCGCTTCTCTATAGGCAGCCTTTTGTTGCTCACTCGAACTTTCTTCAATCTCTGAGTACCCAGATTTTCACAATCTCAAGCACTTCTTGGAGCCAAAGATCACACGCATCTGAATGCGCCACTTATCATAGGTTTTTCCCATCAAGAATAGGAAGATTCGCAGGAAAGCTATTTGAATTCGTCATCTTTTCACCTCCTCTCTTCACAGGTTCCCCGAAAAATAACAAGCTCTTGATATCACTGTTGAAGCCCCACACTCACACACAAAGAATATTCACAGGGAAGGTGAAAAATGTATTGAATGAAAAAAACCAGAATTGTTTACAATACTACTACCCTTTATACTAAGTCCCACATTGATAGGACTTGGTTTACAACAACTAACTATTCAACCAACCAATATAACTACCAAAACTAACTGCATCTGAATTAGTTAACTCTAACAACTAGTATTTACATAACTTTCTAAAACTAAGGCTAATTGCTATAGGTCAAAATGTAGTTCATTATCCTTTCCTGATACTTTAGTATTCTATAACAACTTATGATAGACTCCGTCAAAAAAAAAAAACAACTTATGATAGACACTATTTATGAGATCAAATATAAAAACTTTTTATTCAATTGTGTAATATTTAATGTTATAAATGTAATGAATATCGTAACTTTTAATAAAAAATATTTTATTTATTAATTACTTAACAAATGTCCTTAACATGCTCATTAACAAAACTCATAATTTAAAATATATAATTATAATACAATAACAATGGCAATAATATTATATTAATCTTATAATCCTACAATACTCATCAAACGTTTAATTTGATTATCATAATATTTAATAGAATTTTAAATATTTATCATAAAAACAAGCATTTAACAAATGCTTGTGTGAAAACTTATTCAGAGTACAACTGATAACATTAAATTTCGATAGCTAAAAAAATGTCCAGATAATGAGTGCCTTAATGAAGTGCCTTAAGGAAATTAGCTCTAAGGGCATCCATTAAGAAATCGAGAAGGTTTTTATTAGATATTACAATATTAATTGTATTTGTAAAATTAAATGCTACTCAATCTAATAATTTTTATTTATTTTTGTTTTTTTAACAAGTACTCTTTCTTTAGCATTCCCTAAAAAAATCCAACCATGAGCTAATAATTTTTTTCTCTCCAGTCCTATTTATAAGACAGTTCAAACCAAATCACAAATATTAAGAAAAGTAATTAATATATTGATTTTACAAAATTTACTTACCTCTGGTCCTATTTATAAGAAACATATGATTAAATCATAAAGAGTAAAGAAATGTTTTACAACTAGTTGGTT
This sequence comes from Sesbania bispinosa, assembly GCA_026901365.1. Taxonomy (NCBI): domain Eukaryota; kingdom Viridiplantae; phylum Streptophyta; class Magnoliopsida; order Fabales; family Fabaceae; genus Sesbania; species Sesbania bispinosa. The sequence goes on from QLOH01000826.1 coordinate 42,353, forward strand.
GTAATTAATAATGTCATAATTTTAAATTTCATTAAAAAATGTCTTTAATATTAAATTGTGACAAAATTACTCCTAATTAAAGTCATCATTAAAGTAATAACGCATGCTCCGATAGCGTAATATATCCACTCTCATGGGAAATAGGTGAATAATGAATAATAAATTAAGGGTATAAAATAACTTCATAATTAATACAATTCAAAATAATACTATGTTTTTTATATTTGGGACTAAACAAAAACACATTTTGTCTCTTATAGTTATAAATAGAACAAGAGATAGTTGTAGAGAGAGATAGTAATACTCTACAACGGATTTAGGTAATAGTACTCTACAACATTCCAATTTCACTCCTATTTAAAATTAAATTTCCCTATCATGATAATTGTGTCAATTTAAAACCTTAATAATCAACAAGGTAAATATGATGAAAAAAATTAAACATTTTTAAATTTGTGTATTTTATCTTTCATAAAAAAAATTTAAACATCTTATACATAGGAAACATCAATGAGGCATTTAATACTAAACAATAATGGGGCAAAAAGATTGAATAGATAATAAATTGATTTAGAAAATTGTATATCTTTACCATGTTTGACGAGACAATAATTTACATTGCTTGCTGTAACAATATCAAGATACACGATGCACATGTAATATAGGTGACAATATGGTCTAGATATCCACAACTACATCCTCTGTAAAGTAATAGTATCAGCAAAGTGAAAGGAAAACTTAAGAATCACGGTAAATTGGTTGTGGCATCCACTTGAGATGCAAATTCAAATAGCCAGATTTGGCACCATCTAGCTCAAAACGTTCTTTGTACTCCCCCTCCAGTATTACCCTGGTAAGAGTCAATATGCATCTGCCCATATAATCCTGCATGCGTTACCGAGAAAACTATCAGAAGGTATAAAAAATTAGAACAATGTTCTCCTAATACCCTTTCTTTTATACCTAATTTGAGTTTCTCTCCTACTTTTTTACCATAAATGAGTGGATGTAAGAGCAAGTGTAAAAAAAAAAAAAAAAAAATAGGTGTAAAAGGGTAAGTGCTCCAAAAATTATTAACTTAAGAAGCCCCCACCCATGACTTTATTTCCACAATTGCACTAGGTGTAAAAGGGTAAGTGCTCCAATATAATGTTGCTTTGATGATGTTGAGTATAACATCTATAAAAAGTGGAATTTATAATTTTTATAAAATAGAATTCAAACATTACAATCTGGACATATCATACGAATATACATGATGGAGATAACCGTTAATTCTGACAAACCAATCCACCAGTCCATCCAAGAAGTCACCAGTATAGGTTTCATGAATTCAGTGATAGTTACCAGTACATAAAATCACAAATCTATAGATTTCTAACCCCCATTCAGCTGTTCTGATGCTCTTAATACGAAATTGGCACTCCACATAATTTGTATTCAAATTTCAAAGCTCAGCATTAATTGACTTGAAGTCATCAAGACATTAAAAAGAAAAGGCAATTTTAGTAACTAATTCAACACAATGCAAAACATATTACCTTTCCAAAGGTGTCGTGGTCCCAAACTTCAACAATAAGCATATCATGTAATCCATCCTCGACAACAAAGTCAAATGTTTGATTCCAAACAGGATTCAAGCTGTCGTTCACAACCTGAGAGATATTAACAACAAACTTTCAGAATGCCACAAAATTGGAAAGCAGCAACAGACATACAGTGCACATTATAGATACCCTCTCCTAATGCCCTTAAACAACCCAAGAATAAAGAATAAAGAGATCTTAAAATAGATAATAAAGTTCATCAACAATAACAATTATAGGCCCATCTCTATGATTCTCAAAATGGTTATGAAGTAGATGGTACTTTTGGTTCTTGGCCCATCAAGATCTTACCCTGGTTTTGTTTTTTGTTTCTGTTTTCTTCAAGGTAAGAACAACAAAAAGGATCCGATTTCCCCATAAAATCTACTGCAGGGCAAGTCTTCGGCAGATATCACAGTAACAGAAAGGACTCCTCTAATAATAACCTCCTTTTTCTTCTGTGCGACTGCATTTTCATTTCCGTTAGACTCTATTCCATTTGTCGCACTTTTAAGAACCTTTTCCAAGGATGTCATTGAGTAGTTGGGAGCAAATGGGTTGGTAATTGCTGTTCTCCATGCCATAAGGACAGTACAAAAGCTCCAAATGTACCTAAGCAGAAAGAACAATAATTATAGCATGTCTGGTTTAACTTAACTAATAGGGTGAAATTGTTCTTTATTCAAAATCTCCCGCTAAGATTTTGGTTGTGTTATTTTGGAGCACAAAACAAGTTAATCAAAACACACTTAACAGAAAAAGTTGATATTTACGATGTGAACAATCAGTTGATATTTACGCTGTGAAAAATGGTTGATATTAAGTGTTTCAAAATCAATTGGAATCCCTAACTTCAAAGGGCTCTGTAAATAGGAGATGTATGATAAATTAGTGTATCAAGTTCAGATTTATCCAGCACAAGGTATGCTGCTAATAAATCCATTAACCCATTATAGTGGGGATTAAAAAGGCAAACTCCAAAGTCATAAGAAAACTTCTCCCTAAACCAAGAACCTTCTAACCATCTATAGTTTTAAGCTAGCAAGCTATACATGAAAGATAGGATTTCTCACCTGCCCTCTGTTCTTGTTATCTCTTTGGATCTCCAAATCCTTGAGCAGCTTCAACCCACACATCTTTTACTTTACCTGGTTGAAGTTCACTAAGCTGTATTTGAGCACATCCAATCAATTCAGACGACTGTAAACCTCAGAATCATAGACTTTAACAATTAAGTGCTGGGTGGACACATCTTCAACAATAAATTCGAAGTGTTCATTCCAAATTGGATTCAAATCATTGTTCTGGAGGGAGAAAACGACATTATAGTTATTTCTTCCAGAATTGAGAACCAAAAAATGCTTGAGAAAGAGAGACAGAGACAGCTAGGAAAAAGAACTAACTTACAATTGTCTTGCTTTTTTCATTCTGTCACGTAAAGGTCGTATGTATAATACAGCATATGGATCTGATTTTCCAATTATATCCTTGTTTGTTAATTCCTTTGCCTGCACAAGTTTTACTTCTAATATCCCTACAGGCTTCAACTCCAGATCACTGAACAAGAAAATACAGTTAGGTTCAAAATGACCAATATGTGATTTAACCAACCAAGACCATAGTGGAAGTAACCTCATGATCAACAAGTCATTAGAATATCTAGAAAATATCCCATAATATTGTTATATTTCATGATTACCCTTTCTTAATTAGGGTAAGGAGTCTAGTATCAATATAAATAAGGTTTAGTGCTTTGTATTTTGGTATTTTGTATGACATCCTTCATACCAATATTTATAAAATTTTATTATTCTAAGTATTCTTTTCCTCCATCTATACCTAAACACACTAACAGCCTAACTTCAATATAAGTCACCAGAAAAGTTGTCCTGTGATTGGTACAGCCACCTAAATTGCCCTGCCAAATTTGACTGCTCAACAGGTTTAGGCATGCGGACCAGACATAAATCAACATCAAGATCACATATTTCAGAAGGCCACCCTCAGTCTAGCATCTATACATGTTTCTCAGTATTGTTGCTCACTCTTTCATAGAAGATAATTTGATATAACCATAATTGTATCATGGAACTAGTTGCAGAATCTCATTTATAGTTCACTGGTAGTCGTTACTTGTATAATTATCAGATTACGTACGTGTTTGGATTAACTTCCTGAAAAAACGAAGACTATTTTCCTAAAATTAAGCTGAGACAAACATGCATAATCTTCCAATGATTCCGATTCCTCTAAAATAAGTAAACACTCAAGGGTTTTTAAATAGAAACTAAGAAAACATTTTTTTAACTGCAGTAGAAACTTCAAAGTCTACCCAAAAATCAAGAACTTGAATGCTAGCAATAACAAAAAAGAACAAACAATGATAAAATTGAAGTGTGCTTAAGTGATCCTTCTCTATTTAATTGATTACCTGTAATCTCCAGGCAAGATGGGTACAATTTTTCTCACAGGCCATGTAATAGAATCTTCAACAGCATCCCGGATTGCCCCCTGCAATAATTTACTAGACCAAATTATTATAAAACATCTGGATTTTAGACACCTAGCTAATTCATCTGATAGGAGAGAAAGGGAATGAAAGGAAGCAGGAAAATAAGATAAAGGAAATAATAATAAGCAGAGCTAACTATTCTGTTCATGAAAGATCACAGTTGTGGATAATATAAATTCTATAAATGAAAAACATTGCAGCACAGGATATGGATACACTAGCAGACATCAAAAGTAACAAAGGCACATGCAATTGCAAACACATAAAAACACAATAATGACATTTATTTATTCTTTTCTATATGTCAAACCAATTACATCAAACAACCCTCCAATTAACAACTTATTAGTTATATAGACATTTAAAAGCTCATTTCAAGAGACTTCACAAGGGTATCATTAGAATAATGAAAAAAAAAAAAAAACATGAGTATAAACTTAAAAAAGAATTCATAAGTTGCAAGTATATATAATACAAGCTTGCTACATTAGATTTTCTTAATACCAGAAATTGAACATATACATGCATGCAAAAAATCAAGGGAGAAAATGGAATCACAGGAGATGTGATGGTGAGGGACGGGGATGTAATTATAAATTATAATTGTTTTAAATTTCAAATTTATGTTTATAGTTATAAATTTGTCATTAGTTCATTTAACATGAAGCTAATAAACAAGAAACTTTTGGAATTTTTTTTTTTTTTTACATAAAACAAAGATGAAAGTCTACTTACTTCACAACAATTGGCTTTTCTCTAACCAAAATAAAATGTATATGTAAAATTATTGGCATTTCTTTTAAAAGAATAGTGAGAAGTGAAAACCAGAAAAGAAATTAACACAATAAATGGTAAATCAGAAAAATAAATTAACATGGAAAAAGAAATCTACTTGAGCTGATATAATTCATTCTTTAACCAACATTAGTGTACTACTTTGGACTCGAATATAAGCAAAAAAAAAAAAAACTAACTCACCGCAAATTAAGAATGTTAGTTAACCTCATTTAATTTTCTTGATGTTATCTAAAAATGAATTGTATTCTCTAAATTACCCTTCATGAAAGACTTCAATTTTATTGAAACTTGTTCCAAGTGGAAACACTCTCTCTACATAGTTCATTAAATAGGGTCATTGGAAAATAAATTCTGAAATTAAATAAAGGGTATTTTTGTACGAGATCATTAAATAGGGTAAAATTGGTTGAGATTTGCTTATATTTTGGACCACCATAAGTGGATTTTTTGTTGCTTATATTCGAGTCCAGATTGAGTACATGAGAGTCATAACGTTTTCATTTTAACAGTGTGCCCTAAACACAATGTCTACTTGGACAACGACAATAATTTAAAGTTGCAAGTTTCTACATCAATATCTGGAAGGCTTTCAAATAACATCATATGCTCTATGATGATTAACATAACATATTCATCATTAGAAAGCGGTCAAGATGTAGCAGAAGAATCATGAAAAGCGGCAAAAGGGTATCACTAACAAACATTAGTTGTAGTTCATACCTCAATGGCATCGTATAAACCCAGGGATTGTTGATATGTCGCCACCAATGACTTTTAGGGTAAAATCCAACTTTTTCTGAAAATTAAAAATTTCTGAAAAGATTAAATATATTACACATGTCTGTGCATGAGATTAATGTATTTGTAGAAAGATGGCTAGGCAAGTTTTTCTTGCATGCATAAAGAACGTGTGGAAGGAGGTGTGTGATTGGAGTGCATGTGGATGTATAAGAGCACATTAAAGAGAGAGATGCGATGAGCAGAGAGGCTGTTTCTGTGACAGGTAACTGCAGCAACCTTGACTTGCAAAAAGAAAAGAAAAAATGAAATTGGATTCTTTCCATGGGAATAGTGCAATTGTTTTGACAAATTATTCGGCTAGACATTGCAAAAAATACTGCCAAAACATATAACCTAAGTTTAGCTTAATTAAGAATGAATCACAAGGCAAGAAGGTGTTCGACATTGTACCACAAAGAAAGGGGAAAAAATGAACAAATACATCAAAATCCTGGTACTACTGCAGTTGCACTGAAACAAGCCAGAAATGAATGGATTTAAGAAGAGATCCCATACCTTCTGCCTTAATGAATAGCTAACAGCTCCAAAACCAGGAAATTCATCAACTAGCGGCTTAAAATCAACCTGAAAACGCCTGTAAATCCTATATTTTTTACCTGAAGAACAGAGGAGTGGAAGAGCACAGTATCAACGAAAATATTTCAAAGAATTACCATCGCCAACTTAATATATATTACTTGTACACAAATGACTGATGTCAAACAATCAGAAAGATTTTAGTCACAAAATGCTTATAATTTTTTATGCATGTTAGCAATCATGACAAAGGTAGGAGGAGGAGAATCTTTCCTGCACCCAGTCAAATGGTGTTCTATCCTCATCAATGGAGTGCCATTAATGTAATATAAAAGAACCAATAGTCTAAGATTCCATTCAGTTTTAGATATAAATGGATTAGATCTCTGATAAAATAATTGTCAGAATTTGGATGATACAAGTACAATAGTTAGATTGAATGAAAAGAAAACACATGATTTGGCATGGAGCTTCAAAGAAAAGGACAGGAAGAAAATTAATATGATAAAGTCACTGAACCATTTGAAGACATCTAACCAGCTACTAGTAATAAGTAGTAACCAAACATGCAGTGGCAGCAAAAAACGTTGAGAAAAGTACCTGAACTGGTAGTGCAACACCAAGCAGGGTTTTGATATCAAGTATAATACTCGGATTCCCATCCCACTGCATTTCTAACTCCATTGTAACACCATCACCTCCATCTTCAATTATAGACACCCCTAAAGAAGAACATCAACAAATTATAAGTTCCAAAGAAATGTATGACATCAATAAGCAAAAACTTCAGGTATTTTTAAAAAATTACGAGTTACATGATAACCTGATGGCGTAGAGAACAAAATACATAAACCTTATCAAACATGAGAAACAACACTCTCCCACACAAAAGTAACCAGTTGTGCAAATGTTTTGCATGATCTCATAATTAGGGCTCAATTTGAATATAAATGATGAGTTCAAGGGCACGCCTCATAGGGAAGCTGAAAAATATAGATAGGAAGTGGGTATGAATGAAGCGCAATGGAGAAGTTGTGATTTTCACTCTTTGGCACTTGGCCTAGAAATTAGAAAATCATTTTAATGTCATAGAAGCAGAGGCCAAAACTTGTGAGGTTGGTGTGAAAATGGAAAACTAACTGCCCTTCATTTCTTAAATTATGTTAGAAATGTTATAGAAGTATAAAACCATTTATGTGCCTTTGCCTTTCAGCTTAAGCTTTCAGATAGTTAGCTTAGAGCCTTAGACAATGTATCCACATTTATGTTTTACCAAGCAAATGTGTAACAATTTTCATCCCCCGTTTCCACCTTCTCGGTTTCAGCTCCACCTAGCATCCACTAAAAGCCAGCGTCCCTGCTGTCCAAACCCGTGGAAAGAAAACAAAGAAGGGGAAACTAAAGCAAACAAGTCTTGAATTGGAGACATTGGACCATAGACAGATCACAGATACTTCTAAATAGGCATTATCTAAGTTTCAAAACATAAATAAATACATAAATTGCCAGATGATGAATCACCAATTGCAGCAGAGGAAGAGCTGATTGAGAAAAATCCAAAGTGATTGGATCTAATGAAATAAACAGACCTGTAAATTGCGGTGCTACAGTTCCAAGAGTGAACTTGGAAAACTTAAGAGAAGCCAAAATTATTGGTCTATATTGCTCGAGAATTGGTTCCAACCGACGTCTTTATGAGCTCAGAAGCAGCCTAACGAAACGAGTGTGAGTGGAAAAAGTGAATAACTACAGCGAAAGCGACAACAATAACACATAACAGCAAGTTACCCTCATTGACATAGGGCCAGATCTTGGTAAGGTGCGAGTTAAGCCAAGTTAACTGAAAAGCACGAACGCAATAACGCGAGTGGGTGAGATGAAATTAAGAAGATTGTAGGAGAAGGAAAAAGGGAAGGTCAAAGATAAGAGAACTCAACTTCTGCCTAGTGGAGAAGACGACCCAAGAAGGATAGAACTGAGGAGGCAAGATCTTTCTAGAATCTTCGACGGTCATCCTGGCAAAAGCTGCGATGGTGGCGGCCAGCTGGGATCGTTGGCTTGACCGTGCATTCTCAGAGCGGACGAAGCCCACGATGATGCCCAGGCCCACCACTATTCCCAGCACCACCCCGAACACGAAACCCATCCTTCTTTCTTCAAACTAAAACCCCTTTCCCTTTCCCTAAAGGGAGAAACAGAGTTGTGGCCTCAGTTTCAGAGCTGAACAAGAATCGGTGTGTGTGAAAATAGTAATAATTGATTGAGCTTACATTACTTACAGTGGTAGTAAGTAGTAATTTGTATGGAAGTTGAATCAGTTGGTGGAGACAGAAACGGTTTACGAATCTTTACGGCAAGTCATAAAGTACTTGCTTTCTTCTTCTTGGTAAAATATTGAATTGCTACATTGACCTTTTTTTTTTTCCTTCTTGCTTACTCTCTCTTTCGTGCCGACGTGCCGTCCCACCAATTAAATATCGCCCTCTCATTACCATTTTCTTTCGGATAAGGCGAGTTTGATCGATAAAATCAAGGGAAATGTTTTGTGGTACAAAACTAATTTTACGAAATCATTTATTTTTCGTTTAATTTAAAGATAAATTGAATTGATTTTAAAATTAATTGTTTATAATAAATAATACATATTAAATGAAAAGAAATTTAAAATTAATTTTGTTAAATTGATTCTACATTGTATTTAATTACAAACTAAATAAGTAGTTAACAAATAACCTGATATAATTCCACATAAAGGCACATAAATAGTAGGGGTTCGTCAGGGTGACCCTTTTGTTCCTTTTTGTTTCTCATTGTTGCTGAGGGGCTAAATGTATTCATGTGTAAAGTTATTAATTCTTAGTTATTCTCTGCCTGCTCTATTGGTCGTGATCAAGTGGAGGTATCTCATTTAGAGTATGTTGATGATACAATAGTTATGGGTGAGGCATCCGTATCAAATTTGTGGGCTATCAAAGCAATTCTTCAGGTCTTTGAACTTGTGGTTGAGTTAAAAGTAAACTTCCATAAAAGTAAGCCAATGAGAGTTAATGTTAATGGAGAATGGTTACAAGTGGCATCCAATTTTTTGAATTGCAAAGTAGAACCTTTTTCCCTTTTTTTATCTGGGATTACCTCTTGGTGCAAATCCAAGGAGGAAGAAGACTTGGTGTCCAGTTATCCAGAAAGTGGAGAAGAGATTATCATCTTGGAAATGTAATATGTTGTCTTTTGGTGGTTGACTTGTCCTTTTGAGGTTCGTATTACATTCTCTGCTGATCTATTACTTTTCTTTTTTCAAAACTCCAAAAGGTATCATCTCTAAACTCAATTCTCTTTTCATTTCTTTTTTATGGGGTGGAAATGCTGATGTGAATAAAATCTCTTGGGTGGCTTGGGAAGATTTATGTAAAGAAAAAAGACATGGGGGTTTGAGTGTTCGAGATTTGAGAGCTTTTAACTTAGCACTTTTAAGGAAGTGGAGGTGGAGGCTGTTAGTGGAGAAGGGTAGGATTTGGCATAGGGTTATTTCTTCAATTTATGGGGATAGGTGTTTAAATGTGAGGGGGTCAGAAACATGGATTAAATTGGTGGTTTGACTTATGGTCAATTGATAATGCTAATAATGTTACTTTGACTGGTTTTCAAGGTATTGTGTCAAGAGAGTGGGGGAATGAGATCGATACCCTTTTTTGGGAGGAGGTGTGGTGTGGTGAAGAGGCATTGTGTGACCGGTATCCTAGACTATTCTCAATTGCTAACAATAAGAATGTGTCTTTAGCCAACATGTTAGCTACTTGTGAGAGTGATCTTCAATGGAATTGGAGCTGGTGTAGAACCTTGTTTCAATGAGAAAGAGATCAGTTACAACAATTATCCCTTGAGTTACAATCGACAACAGCTGGTTACAGAATCCCCAGATGGTTGGAATTGGAGTGCTGACATAGAGGGGAATTATACTGTTAGGTCTGCTTATAAAGTTCTTATAAATGATGCCATATATGTTGATTTTCCAATGCATAACTTCCTTTGGTCAAAATTGGCACCAACTAAGATCTCTGCATTTGCTTGGAGAGCTATTTTAGACAGGATTCCTACAAAACAAAATTTAATGCGTAGGAAGGTTATTAATGATTTAGAGGGATCCTGTGTTTGGTGTGGCTGGATGGCAAAGTCTACTTCACATTTATTCTTTGAGTGTCCTTTTGCTCATAAAGTGTGGATGTCATGTGCGAAATGGTGTGGCTTTGATACTATGCTACAAAAAGACTCTTTGCAAAATTTCATTCAGTTTGTTGGTTTACCAACTTGTAATGCTTTTAATAAAATTCGCTGGTCACTGGTTTGGTTGGTGGGTTTATGGTCTTTATGGTTAGCCCGCAATGACTCTATTTTCTCTAATAAGTCTGTTGAACCAGAGGATGTCTTGGAGCTAATAAAAATCAGATCATGGAGTTATTTGACAGCTAGAGATACTTCCTTCAAGTATCCTTTCCCGCTGTGGTATTCTGAAGTGTGAGCTTGTTTAAATTTCCACTGAACCTGATCTTTATTCTGGACCGTTGCTATGAAGCTTGTGCTATTTTATACTCTCTTTCTGTTATCATGAGGAGCCTGGTTTTGACACTTTGAATATGCGGAAGGCGTGACTTTTGCTTTGGAAACATACTTTCGTGATTGTTTGATTCTTACTGCACCATAATGGGGTCAAATGTGTTTTTGCTTGATGTATATTTTTTATTGGATTATTGGCTTTTGGTTTTTCTCTTTTGATGCACTGGTGCGGCTATCTAGCTTAGATTGGACAACTATTCATTTTGGTTATTTTGTTGATACTGTGATGGTGTTTTGTATGGAGGCAATGCACTCTTGTATTGGGTAACTAGTACCTTTACATTCTGATTTTGGGATTTATTTTCTTGTAACTTTTGTATTTGTATTTGGGTTATTTTGTTGATACTGTGATGGTGTTTTGTATGGAGGCGATGCACTCTTGTATTGGGTAACTAGTACCTTTACATTCTGATTTTGGGATTTTATTTTCTTGTAACTTTTGTATTTGTATTTGGGTTAGAGCACCCATAGTACTCTCTCAATGAATTTTGCCTATCCAAAAAAAAAAAGAAAATGATATACAAACTTTTTATTAGAATGTATAATATTTAATGATATATATATATATGTAATTATTATTAAAATTTTAATAAAAAAAATTTATTTACTGATTTCTTAAAAGGACACTCACTTTTTTTCCTTTTATTTAGTTGGTTGTATTTATTTTCGTAATAAATTATTGTGCTATTTGTTCGATAGTTTTGTAAAATTATGTGTTTGTATGATTTATAGTTGTATAGAATTTATTTTAATAGATTTATCAAATCAATGATAAAAAATAAATTATGCACAATTTACGAAACACAATGAATAAAAATGATTTAAATGATCTCTAAATAGTCTTACAACTTCCATTCGATTTTTCATAAAATCTACCGAAAAATCATCTTTTAATATTAATTTTTAAAATAAATACTTTTAAATTTTAATGAAAGTATATTTATTTAATGTTTATGACAATTATAAATTATTCATATAAAAGATGAATAAGAGATGTCGCATTTCCAAATCTATTTCATGACATGGGAACATGAAGTAATACTATATATAAAAATTTAGACAGAGAAATAAAAAAAATAAATTTATTTTATTTAAGAAAATATTTTATATTGTATTCTATACTTTAATCTCTAATTAAAAAATATCACATTTTTATTTCCCATTTTTAAATATTTATATAAGAAAGGCATGAAAATAGATCTCATTCCCATGGAATTCTTTGCAAGAAAATATTTTTAACTGATCATGGCAATTTTGGTTGTATATTTTCAAACTAAGAAAACAAACAAAATAAACCACTAAACAAAAGTGGTGGATCGTAATAAGTGTAGATTGTGACCCCAAATGAAGTCTATCTTCAGACTTAAGAGTTCTAAATTGGGAATCCCCATTCAGGGCTTTACTTGACTTTTTTTTTTTTTTCCCGACCCGAGGATTAAAGCTATGCTTATTGGGAATTTCCGATTAAATAAAAGAAAAAAACTAAGAATGGGTCAAAACTTCATTAAAGTGACTTGAATCCTTCATCATCTCTTTCTAAATAGCGCGCAACTGTAGAAGAAGCAAAAATCACGCTTGTTGTGATCTCCTCGGAGATGGAGTTGAGAAGGCAGGAAGCAACGGTGTTGTTGTAGAATTTATTGTTGACGTATTTGCATTAAATTAAAAAGAGGAATTGTTGTAACTGATCTCTTTCTCATTGAAACAAGGTTCTACACCAGCTCCAATTCCATTGAAGATCACTCTCACAAGTAGCTAACATGTTGGCTAAAGACACATTCTTATTGTTAGCAATTGAGAATAGTCTAGGATACCGGTCACACAATGCCTCTTCACCACACCACACCTCCTCCCAAAAAAGGTATCGATCCCATTCCCCACTCTCTTGACACAATACCTTGAAAACCAGTCAAAAGTAACATTATTAGCATTATCAATTGACCATAAGTCAAACCACCAATTTAATCCATGTTTCTGACCCCCTCACATCCAGCCACACCAAACACAGGAATTTGGAAGCATCATGTGTTTACTACTCTAGTAAGATTTTAGTTTTGTGGGGTTGGAGGTGAAAATTGATTTCATAAAGATAGTTCAGGTGCAATTATCAACAAGGATGGATGCCAGGGGATAAGTAGGGCATTGGCCCATCCTTGAAATATATAAGCCACTGATTAATCTTCCTTTTTTATTATATTTTTTTACGAATGAGTATTGAATCTACCATATGATGGAATAAATTATTCAAATTCACCGTTCCATTGGTTAAAGCTGTCAATTCGGGTTACTCATCCCGGTCTGGACCGGCCCGATGCGGGTAGTGAATTGGGCTAAAAAGTTCGGGAGTTATTCGAGCTTATAAAATGGGTGTCTGAGCCTACTTTTTGTTGATAGCCCGATTTTTTGCAAGTATTTGCATGCGGGTAGCGGCTTTATCAGGCTGGACTAAAGAGTCCGGGAGTTATTGGACTTCTAAAATAGGTGCTCGAGTCCTATATTTTTGCGGGCTTTTGCAAGTCGACTCGGTCGGGCTAGCCCATTTTGCCGGCTCTAATATTGGTCCTAGGGGTTATTTGAGTCCGTTTGCTTTGAAAAAAACATTTATTAGTCCTACTATTTTCATTTCAGAATTTCGAACAAGAAATAGAGAAAATAATACAAAAATGTTTTCATTGTAGAAAACTTTAAAAACAGAAAACATAATAATGTTTTTATAATTAAGATTGAAAATATTTCGGTAATTAAAACTAAAAATAACAAAATGAAAATAGAAAATGTTTTTCTCAAAATAGACAACTATATGTCTCTATAGGTGTAAAAAATAATTTTAAATTTTTGTATGACTTAATATGGGGGGTGTTCATAAATCATAATCATAATTCAATCCAATACAAATATTAAAATTTGAATCAAAAAACTGAAAATTGAGACAAACTGAAAACCACAAAAATCAAAATATTTTTTTTGTTAAAAAAAAAATAGATTGATTTTCAGATCCTATATTAAAAATTGATCCAATACAATTCAAACCAAACTTGTAAAGGCATAATCGTGGGTTCCATCTGGGACCACAATCTACTTCCATTGTAATCAACCATTGTTGGGTTATCAAATATCATTTTAATACCTCTATTAATATATCAATTTTAAACTAATTTTAAATTAATTTTTAATTTTTTATATTTCTTCTTTTTATATAATTTTATATTTATATTAATTAATAAATATAAGTTCCAATACAAATATTTTATTGTTTTTTAATTTAATCACACTTATCTAATATTTATTGTCTTTTTAAAAATAAAAAAATTAATCCAATTCCATTTAAATTAGATTGAATTTAATAAAAATAAAATTGATTTGATGATTAAATGATAAAAATAAGATAATATTTACCCTTAAAATCGATTCAAACGTAATTAACCGCAATCACTCATGCATAATATAAAAATTAGCAGCTTATAGTCTATCGATCCCCTCTTAAATGATTTTTGGATATGCGCATGGTTATTAAGCAACTAGAATGTAATTTATTCTGTCACAAAAAAGAAAACTCTTATCTTGGATTGAAGTGGGGGAATGCTTACGTTTGATTCAAAGCTTCACAATCTATACTTTTGGATAAAATTTTCAATTTTATTGTAATACTTATTTCCTAATATTCCGTTAGGGATATCTAATTCCAGGGCCGATCTATGGGGGACCCATTACTTTGAGCTCTTCACCTAGGGCAACCTAGGCTCGAGCTCGGGGGCTGTGTTCCATTAGGGATACCTAATCCTGGGACCGATCTACGGGGAACCTGCAACTTCGAGCTCTTCACCTGGGGCAACCTATGCTCGAGCTCGGGGGGTTGTGTTCCGTTAGGGATACCTAATTCCGGGGGTCCATCTATGGGGGACCTACAACTTCGAGCTCTTCACATAGGGCAACCTAGGCTCGAGCTCGGGGGCTGTGTTCCGCTAGGGATACCTAATCTTGGGGCCGGTCTCAGTTTGAAAATTAGGGCGTCCCTTTAGAGGCTTATGGGCCACCTAGGTGAGACCCATGAGTCTCAGCCTATAAATAGGAGACCTGTTGCTGACCTAAGGGCATCTGATAACTTCTCACTCTGAGGACTGGGTCCAACGCCACCTAAGTAATTGAGCTCGGCTCTTCAGGGACTTTTAAGAACACCTAATATAATAATTGTTTTTAGTTTAAGACTTTGTTATAATTGTTTTAATTTAACATTTTTTTTATAATTGTTCTTTACTTAACAGTTTTTCACTAAAAAAAATCAAATAAGATAAAATAACCATTCATATCAATTATCATAATCAATTTTAATTAATGATAAAAAGTGGATTTAATGAGTAACTCTTGTCAAAATTAATTACTTCATTTAATAATTTTTATAAATATTGAATTTCGTCAATCCAACCATCAAATTGAAACTTCTTATTATATAGATTAACTATACAAAAGTATCATATATAAAATTAAAAAAAAAAGTATTTGATATTTCATTAAATGACTTCAATTTAATATATAGTATACTTTTTAAAATATAAACAATATCGACTATAAGATTATATATGCTTTTTTTTTTGTAACGAGATTATATATGCTTATGAATATCTAATTTATCTAATTAAAATTTTGTATATACAATCATCTTATTAATTAATATATATCACATTAATCAACAATTTTATTTATTAAATTCACACTCTACAAAAAGTAAAAAACAATGTACAATTTAACATTAGTTACTCCTAGAGTAAGTAGATTCCTAAGTCATTAGAAATATATATTCTTACCGGATTTAAATATTTTTTTGTACTTTTTTGTTATATGTGGCTTAATTAATTGAAGAAGCCCCGTAAAAAAAAATAAAATATTTCCTAATTGGAAGTTCAATTCATCCATTTGTTTCATCATGATATTTTACCGTGAAAACAAAAAAAAACATAAAGGAGGAGGAGAATTCTTTATATAAAAATTAGGCTAACATGGTCGTATGTCAATTCTACTTATCATGATGAAACGAATATGATTACTAAAGATGGATTCAGGAGTAAAGTAGAATTATATTGATCTGAATGATAAAAGTTATTAATTCAATATACAATATTTTTTATTTTAGACAACAACAGAAAACCATGATAAAAAATATTAAAATTGTGGGTAAAAGTTTTAGGTAATAGTTTTAGAGTTTAATATATGTACATTATCAGTGTAAAGAAATTTTACACATACATCCAATGATTTGCTGCCATATCATTTATTGAATTTGAAAACACACGAACTGTCATATTCATTAAATGATGTGGTGGCACACCATTTGACGTATGTGTAAAACTTCTTTACACTGGCAGTGTATATTAATTAAATCCATAGTTTCATGGGCATGGTTTTTGTGATTGTTACCTATTATAATAGGCAATGATTTTTCACTTTTTGCAACATATATTTAAAACTTGTTGCCAGAAATAAGGGAATAGCCTATGATTTTTAACCGTTGCTTGAAATAAAGTCATGGTTTTCGGAATGAAAAATAAAAATTCTTAAAATAGTCAATCTAGGATTCGAATAGAGCTCCACATCTTCAGGTACTAAGTTCTATCCACTAAGCTAACACATATATTTGTTATATACATTGTCAATTTAAATATATATATATATATATATCATATGAACCACAAATTTTAAAATAAACTTATAAAATCTCTTAGTTTAAAATCAAAGATATAATTTTTTATGTTAAAGTCATTGATTTGACAGATAAAATTTCAATAAAACAAAAGCTTGAAAACTTAAACATTAACTCAATATTATTTAATAGTTTAAACAACGATTTTTTCTTGTTGCTTGTTGAAAAGTCGTTGGCTATTGCATGTTTTGGAAATAGTTTTATAATCATTGAGCAAAAAAATCTCCACAATTAAAAAAAATGTTGCATATTCTATGTTTTGGCAACGATTTTACAATCGTTGACAAAAAAATCCGCAAAATTTAAAAAATGTTGTTTATTCTATGTTTTGGTAATAGTTTAATAATTGTTGATTAGGAAAATCACCACAATTTTAAAAAATTGCATATTCTATGTTTTGACAACGGTTTTAAAATCGCTGACTAAGAAAAATTTACAAAATTAAATAATTGTTGCCTATTTCATGTTTTGGCTACGTTTTTTCGACCGTGGTCAACAAAAGTGTTGCTTAAAATACAACGTGAAACCTGGTGCTAGATATAAATGAACTCTACAAGTGTGAAATCATTGTGTAAGGATCCTCTCCAACCAACCTTAGCTACGGAATACATACAGAATAACTACATATTTTGATTTCCTAGTTATTCCGTAGCTAACGTTGAGTGGAAAGGCTGGAGAGGATCTGGATCCAAAATCATTGTCTATTTCATGTTTTAGCAACGATTTTATAAATGTGGACAAAAAAATGCTGCCTAAAGTAAAATTTGTTGTAGTGAGGTATGGGTAGTTCGTATGATGTTCTAAATTCAAATCTTAGTACTTCCATTGTAAGATAAAAAAGAATGATATAAGATATATAACCAATTATTCCCTAACCATATTATCCTAACGTAACTAATCTCTAGCTAGTTTTTACATTTCAAACACCTCAAAGAAGTACATGAATATTGAGGGGATCCCCGTAAAATATGAGTAAACTAGCAAATTGATCCCTGACTTTTTTAGAGTCATGCAGTTTAGTCTCTAAGAAATAGAAAACTCCAATATAGTCTCTGACTTCTTGTTTTTTCTTTCACTATAGTCCAACTGTGTGTTTCACGTTAATTTTTTTACGACCTGTCACGTTTAGTGACACTCTGTCTCACTGTTTGTCACTATAGTGTCCACTATGACACAAAAATAATGTGGTTTTGTCAAATTTATAGCTTGAAAGGCTTCAACTCTAACCGTTGTATGCTTCCCTATTTTCCCTTTTTCTCCCATCTCCCCCTTTTTCATTGAAATGTCTCAACTCCAATGACGTTATTTTTGTGTCCCGATGACAAATAGTGTGACACAGTGTCACGAAACGTGACACATCATAAAAAAAATTAACGAGAAACACATAATTGGACTATAGTGAAAAAAAAACAAGAAGTCAGGGACTATATTAGGGTTTTTTATTTCTTAGGGACTAAACTGCATGACCCTAAAAAGTCAGGGACCAATTTGCTAGTTTACCCCGTAAAATATTGTATTTAGGCAATAAGGGAATCACCATAGTTTGCATGTGATGCTATTTTAATTAAGCCCTAAACAAAGTGACTATTCACTTTTTAGTAGGTGAAAAAGACTTTTTGTTTTTTTAATTATTTTTTAGGGGTGTTTATGGGACCGGTTAGGACGAGTTTTACCTGTCCCTAACCCGACCCTATTTTTTGATCGGGCCAATTTTAAGGACCCGAACCCGTCCATAGACCCGGTCTAAGTAAGACCGGATCTGAGCAGGACAGGACCGAGTTGACCCGATATATAAGCTAAATATAATCATGAAATGATCATATAACAATGTTCAAAAGAAAATAGTTCATACAATTAATAAATATATTGCATACAATAAAATATCTCTTAATGTATGCAATATTTTTTATTTTTTTTAAGTTTGGGACATTACTAAACCAAAAATAACATTACATCACTATATAATTTTATGTATAGAATGTATTTTTAAAGGTAAACAGAGCGAACTTAGACTCAAAAACCCCTTCTAAAATGAAAAAAATAAGGTTAAGACTTTACATAATAGAAAATCATAAGTAATAAATATTATATTTATATATAAAGGACGGGTCGGGTAACTCGAAGATTAACCTGAACCGGTCCTCAACCTGATGTCGGGTCAAAAAATGAGACCCGATAAAACCCGGTTTGGTTCTATTCTTTCTTGTAGGACAGGAACAGACCCGACCCGAATAGGACGGGTTGGGACAGGTCAAAGGGACGGACCGAGTCTTGAACACCCTTACTATTTTTCACACCTCATTTCACATCTCATTTTTCATCTCTCTTTATTTTTATCATTTCATTACCACATTTTTTTTAATTTCTCTCGTTTTTTTCTTTTTCTTTCTACATTTCTTCTTCATAAATAACCCTCACATCCAAAAAAAATGGAATGTCAAATCAAAGTAGTATGTATCTATCTATTACTATTATAAGAAGAGAGTTCGCTCATTACACGCGTCCATCTCCCATTTTTTCTGTTTTTCTTTTAAAATATTTTTTCATACTTTCATTCTCCTTTTTTCTCTTTCATACTTTTGCAGTTTTGCTCCTTACACGCTCCTTATACAGTTTCGTTTTTTTTTTCTTTTTTCTTTATATCACATTTTTTTATTTTTTTATATTATTATATTAAAATATTTTCTCTTATTTTTCATTTTTATTTATCTATTTTATTACATAATAACGTAGATTAAGAAATACAATAAATGTGTTAATTTTTATTAAATTTAATATATTTTTTCTAATATATCTGTTATCTCTATTTTATTCATTAATATTTTTACTTATTATATCTCTTATCTTATCTATATATCTATTCTATTTACTCTATTAAAATTGTTCCCCAATGTGTCATTTCCCATTTTTATTATTTTTTTTAGTTTTTTATTCTCACTTCAGTAAAGTGAATTTTTTATGTACCACCGGTATCTTCCACAGGAGACAGTTCTACTTCTGCCTTTTTTTATTTTTTCTCACACATTTACTATCTTTTTTTAGTATTAAAACATTTTCTCTCATTATTTGTTCCTATTAATATGTTTCATTACAAAAGTAATTTTTTATGAACCATGAGTAGGAGTATCCTCCACGGGGGCAGTTGTACCTTACCGTTTCCTTTCCCCCCTTTTTATTATTATATTAAAACAATTTTTTCATTTTTCATTATTCATATCTTTCTATTTTTTTCATTAATGTTTTTACTTATTATATCTCTTATCTATTCTATTTAACTATTTACTCCGTATTTTAAAATTGTTCGCTCAGTACACGTGTAACTTTTTTCTCACTTTAGGTTTTTTAGTTTTTTATTTTCATTTATGTAAAGTGATTTTTTTATGACTCACATGTATTTTTCACGGGAGACACTCTTGCTCTGTCATTTTTTAGTCACACTTTAATTTTATTTATTATTATTATTATTATATTAAAATAGTTTCTTTCATCATCCATTTATGTTTATATGTTTCATTACATAAAAATACACATTATATTAAAACAGTTTCTTTCATTATCCATTTGCTTTTTTTTTTTATTTTTTTTATTTTATTTATTTATAACACTTTCATTTGTTTTAATTATCATTATATTAAAACATTTTCTCTCATTAATCATTTTTATTAATATATTTTATTATAAAAATATTTTTTATGAACCATGTGTGTCCTCCACGGGAAGTAGTCATCATCATACCATTGTTTTTCTTTTATTTTTTATTCACACTTTATTTTTTATTTTTTATTATTATTATTATTGTGTTAAAACAGTCTCTTCATTACTAATTATTAATTTTTTTCATTACATACAAATATTAATAAATACAATAAGTGAGTTGATAGATAATCACTTTATTTATTCAGTATTTTCTTTCCATTTTTTGTCTTCTTTTTTTCACACTTTGTTTTTTTATTATTACATTAAAACACTTTCTCTCATTATTTGTTTCTCCTTATATATTTTATCACTTAAAAATCTAGATTAAAAAATATAATAAATATGTTAATTAACATTAAATTTAAAGCAGTTTCTCTCAATATATCATTTATCTCTCTATTTTATTTCATTAGTATTTTCACTCATTATCTCTTTTATCTATTCTATTTATCAATTTATTCTTTATCTTAAAATTGTTCCTCCAGTAAATGTGTCATATTTTCTCACTTGTGTGTTTAGTCTTTTTATTCTCACTTCAATAAAGTGATTAATTTTTATGAACCATGGGCATCCTCCACGCAAGATAGTATTAAAATAATTTCTCTTGTTATTCTTTCTTATTTATGTGTTTCATTAAATTTAAAGTGTTTTTCAATATATAATTAAGCTCTCTATTTTATTCATTAATGTTTTCACTTATTATCTCTCTTATCTACTTTATTTATTCATTTACTCTCTATCATAAAATTTTTTTCCCTAGGATACGTGTCAAGATTTCTCGCTTGCTTTTTTTTATTCTTTTTATTCTCACTTCAATAAAGTGATTATTTTTTATGAACCACGAGTATCCTCCATGGGAGGCAGTACTGCTCCTGCATTTTTCTTCTTTTTTATCAAACTTTAATTTTTTTTATTATTATTTTTATATTAAAATAGTTTCTGTCATTATTCATTACTATTTATATGTTTCATTACAAAAAAACACACATTAAAAAATACAATAAATGTGTTGATTTACATTAAATTTAATGTGTTTTTTTCCAATACATTATTTATCTCTCTATTTTATCCCTTAATGTTTTTATTTATTATCTCTCTTATCTAATCTATTTATCCATTTACTTCTATTAACTCTATATTAGAATGTTACCCCGATACACTTTTTCATGTTTTTTCACTTGCTTTTTTTTAGTTTTTTTATTCTTACTTCAGTCAAGTGATTTTTTTTATGAACCACATATACCCTCCACGGGAAGCATTCTTGCTAACATCGACATCTTGATAGGGCTAACTCTCCCAACAAGAAATTTTTTATACACTTTATATAGGTTTAAAGTGATTAGGTTGTGGGATTTCAAATCTGAATACATTTTAAATTTATAATTATATTAATAATATATTGGTTACTATTTTCTATAAATGTGATAATAATATATTCTTCATATTCTTCTAATTGATGTATATGATTATATAATAAGTTAATTTTATTCATAAGAATTTAGTAATATATGTAAAAAATAATCAACATCATCCGCAACTCAACGTCACCCGTGCATTCGCATGGGTACTGTGCTAGTTTTCTAGGAAAAAAAAGCACCATCTATCCATTTCCCTGGAAAAAAAAGGTGAGATCACATTGTCATTAGGTTATTACGGGTCTGTGCTAAAATAAGGTAAAATTCCTGCGAATTTTCCCAAATACGACAAAAACTCATTTTCATATCAGCATTCTTTAAATCCCTTGCCATGAACTTGTGGGATATTGGAAGAGTAAAATCCACTCGCCCCTATTCTCATGCCTACTCTTAGATTAAGAGATAAAGGAAATAAAAATATTAGATGAAATAAAATCAAACAAATTTATATATATATATATATATGATGATAACAGACTTATTTCCACGTCAATCATAAATATAAAAAAAAGTATATATATGTATCCGTATCTTAATTTGCTATTAACTCTGTGTGTTGTGTGTGAAGGAATTGGATTCAAATTTTATAATTATTATGAAAATTGTCGTATATAAATCACACCTGAGGTTGATTTAAGTGATGTAAGTTTGAACTTTTTTCAAGTTTAATTTTTGTATATAGAAAAAATCTCTGTGAGAAAAATTAACCCATCATAATATAATATTCTCCACTTGAATAAGATTATTTTCTATAAAGGATACCTTGATTTATAAAAAAAAAAAATTGGGGTTATTGGTGACCTGTGGCTATTATATTTTCCAATTTAATTAGGAATATGAGAGTGAGATCAACCACTACCACACTGCACACAGGAATGGCTGTTACGTAATATAAAGGCTTATGAGTTTATGAGATCAATTCTGCATGGAATTATGAGTTCAATTTTGCTGGATCATGGTAGTTGAATGCACGATTCTCGCACATACACTTCCATAAATGACATGAAGCTGAATGCCCTGACGGAATTAATGTGCTTATGACAAGTGTCCTCAATCATCCATAGGGCATTGATGATGATCGGCTGACTATTACTTCAAACAGCAAATTTAATACTAGAGAGAAACTATAATCATACAACAAGAAAGTATATCAACGAGGGGTTGGTTCAAGTGGTACATGCTTGATTCCCTTTAAGTAAGGTCTCGGGTTCGAGTCTTGTGGATGGAAAAAATCTCCGCTGGGAAAATTAGCCCCACCATGATGTGGATGTTCCCGGCTCGAACAGGATTGCCTCCCGTGGAGGATACATGTGGTTAAACAAAAAAAAAACAAGAATGTACAAAATTCTTGTACAACTAAGAAAGTGATAGAAATAGATGAGAGATAAATGTGAGATGTGATGGGTGATATGATGGAGAAAGATAAAGATAAAAAGTATGTTGTATGAGTTGTAGAATGATATTGTTGTAAGAATAATTTATCTCTTAATATTATATTTTTAAAAGATTTTTATTACATAAAAATATAAAAAAAAAATTATTTTTGACCAGTATTTTAATGATACTTGTTATAATTCTTCTTATCTATGAATTAGTCATCACAATCAAATTCAAACTTTTATGGCTCTTTTATCCTTGTATGGACTGCCAGCCTCAGTGCAGTAAATTAAAGAAACAACACGACATAGAGCTATAGGCAGCACCCCCTAAGTCCTAAGGGGCTCTCACCCTCTATGGGATGGTTTCCTATCACTTCATGTGATTTTTATACTCAGTATAAATGGGTTATCCTTTCTTTGTAATGAGAGTTATTTTTATATTTTCTTCTCCTTCCTCCACCCCACTGTCATTCATCTGATCCCCACCTCTTTTTTCGACCATCACTTCTATAACCTCCGACCCTCCTTCTCCCGGAGATTATCCCATTTCCTGCCCCCTTTTTATTTTACTACTATTCTCCAATTTATAATGGATTTTGATTGAGCTGCTCTCTTAGCAGTTTACAACATTGATCTACTCAAATTTGTTACATTTTATACAATTTTACCATTAGAGTTCAATTTTGTAGAACTGTTCTACTCAATCTAGTTGCAGATGATGTTGCGTATATGACTGCTTTGAGTTATTTCGAAAGTTCTTTGTAATAAGGGACCATGTTTCTATTTTTAGGATTGTTAAATTATCAAGATTTTGAGTATGCGTTTTTTTATTTATTATTTTAATTTGTAGTGCATTATTATAACATTCTTTATTTAGCATTTTACAAGTAGGGGTGGGAATAGGCCAGCCGGCCTGTCAGGGGCCTACGGCCTGGCCTATTTATGGCCTGGCCTGGCCTGGCTCGTTTATTAAAAAGGTCAGGCCAAGGCTTGTTAAAAGGCCTGTTTAGTTAAATAGGCCAGACTTCAGGCCTATGAAAAAGCCTATTAAACTTAACAGGCCGGCCTATTTAATATAATAATATATAATATATTAAATTAATTATATAAAAAACTATAAATATAATTAAAAAATTGTAATATAGTAAAAAATTATAATATATTAAATTAATTATATAAAAAATCTGCTTAAAATGCCTGCTGACCTGCATAGACTTATAGGCCTGTTGGCCTGTTTGTAGGCCTTGTTATAAAACAGGCTTCTAAACAGGCTTACAGGCCAGGCCAGGCTTTTTCGCAGGCCAGGCCAAGGCCTTACAAAAAGACTTGTAACAGGTAACAGGTCAGGCTCAGGCTTAAGAATTAGGAGTCAGGCCAGGCTCAGGCCTGCCAAAGCCTGGCCTGGCCTGGCCTGTTTCCACCTACAAGTCTTGTAGCATTTATTAATGAATGATTCTTTGACCAAATACAATTAAAAAACTCAAACTTGTAGCCACCGACCCACCATTACCCTCATTTTAACAAGAGAAATCCGCTTTGATTGGGTTTAAGAAAAAACTCGACCCACCCCGATTTTCAAATGGGCAAGGGCAGGTTTTGGATGCAAATACCTCAGACATAATAATTAAATAATTTTAATTATGATAAAAACTAAAGTAATATTTTTTAAAATATGATATAATTCTTATGTTTCTTATTTTTTTTAATATTCTCATTTCTCAATCTTTATTTTTATATAATATTTGAATTATTATAATTTAAAAAAATGTGGGGTGCGATCTTTTGGATTTTCCTAAATTGGACAAGAAATACGCAAAAATAGGGTTGAGTTTTATAATTTCATACCTGCTCTCCATTAAAACCGCCTTGACCTTTA
Organism: Sesbania bispinosa; assembly: GCA_026901365.1. NCBI lineage: Eukaryota > Viridiplantae > Streptophyta > Magnoliopsida > Fabales > Fabaceae > Sesbania > Sesbania bispinosa. The sequence continues at coordinate 67,238 of QLOH01000826.1, forward strand.
TGGGTGTAGGGATGGAGAGAGCAAATTTCGCCCCCAACCAACCCGGCCCATTGCCATGTATGTCACATACATAATTAGTAATGCTTGATTTCTCATTTGCAATATTGCCTGCAAAGGTGCAAAGGAACCTCTCGACGTGTAAATGTCATGGCTTGTTGCATGGTTGTAGTGAAAAATCACCATGTGGGTTGCATGCAAACAAGGGTTCAATGTGGCATGCAAAAGTGAACAATACCAAAATGAATAAATTGAAAAGAAAAAAATGATGGGTACCCTCAGAAATCGTCGCAGAATATTTTAGAACACGTGATACATAAATCTACCTGTCCAGTTATTACTTGTCACGAAAAGGATTGGTGAGGATTTTCTTTTAAATACCAATCAAGTTTAAACCAATAAATTCATATAATTATCCAAATTTCCCTTCATTATTCTAATCCTAATAACTTGATAAGAATTCTTTCATGTCGATCATAACAAGCATACTAATATTATATGTTGGTATAACGGCATGTAAGATTCCTTTCTCTTAATGTTCCACACTGAATTAAACTAAGGCACACCTTATTAATGATGTTTTCTATTAGAAGGATGTGTTATTTCCTTTCCCTTGATGTCTAACACTGAATTAGACTAGGGCACGCCTTATTAATGATGTTATTCTATTAGAATGATGAGTATCATGGCAAGACGTGGGCATAAGGCGTGGGTGTGCCTTATCAATAATACACTTTTGTTAAAAGGAAGAATACTCTCCAACCCTAACTTAATATAACCTCAGAGAAAACACAAGAGACATTACTAGAGGTAGCAAAACGAGCTATCCACCCGACGTGGGTTGCGGGCTAAAATGGGTCGGGAAAGAAAAAAGACGAATTCAATCAAGGCTAAAAAAAGTGGTGCTCAGGCCCTGTAAAATATGGGTTAAGTCCACTATTTTGATAAAACGGAATGGGCTAAAAAAGATCAATATTAATTCAAGCTCAATTTTTTAAATCAAACCTTACAATTTAACAAGCGGGTTCGAGCTGATCTGATTACCTTGACTTATTTTAACACCTCTAGACATTACTATAGTGGTGGTTTATTTATTGTTTTTATGTAATGCTCGGCTCTTCGAGTCTTCTCTCGGGACCGTTGTTTCTTGCATATAGTTGTCGGTAATATTTCTAGATGACAAGTCAGCTTTGAGGAGATGTTTTTTGTTTTATTATTTTTAAAAAATAACATTATATTATAAGTAAATTATTATGATTATTAATAAAAAGCAAAAAATAGAATATGTGTGTGTGGGGCGCGTCTTTCCTGCTCAAATTGAAGAGTTCAAGAGCACCGTGGGTGGACAGTTGGAGTGGATTGTGCAAAATACTGTTGGGCTCCATTTGTGCTCTCCCAATCAATAGTGCTTTTATTTTCATTGTCCCCCTTTTTTTTTTTAGGGTAATGCTAACGAGTACTCTTAGGACATTATTTAAGGATCCATGTATAGAAATGTTTTATTGAAAATCACAGCAAGAATTGCATCTACAACCTTAAATATTACACACTCCAATAAAATCTTTTTATATTGAGTTTCTTAACAAGTGCCCTTAGGGCACTGGTTAGCATTTTCCTTTTTTTTAATCACACATGTTTTTTATTATTATCAGGAATAATTTTATTTCGATGTTAATCATAGTTAAAACTTCTAGTTCCTCCCTATAAAAATGTGTAATAATGATCGAATTCGAGAATATTTTCCACAATCTTAATCTACATTACAAACTGAACCACAATTATTAAATAATTGTTCCTTTAATGAACTCTATGCTATGATTGTCCCTTTGATGTACTTTTATGAATAGAAGCTTCGTCTTTTCTTGGCTCTTCTCCTCTTTGTATACAAAGCAAAGGGAAGAAACTAATCCAACAAGAGTATGTGGGGTTTACTTTTATTCTAAGGAAGTATTTTTCTTCAATTATCCCAACAACTTATTCTATAAGATATTTATTTAAAAAATAAACTAATGCAAATTGGCATTTTATTCTTACAACTTGATCAAATGCCTATTTCATGAGGTATTTACTAAGCAAGATGTCATAGGTGGTCCAACAACTCTATTCACATTTCCTTGTATTTTACCACATAATTCTAGAAGGCAGTATTTATTAAAAAAAGATTTTTATTAAGAATATACTACCTTAAGTCCTTTTTATAAAATATTTTTAACAAATATACAATAATTAAAAAATATGATTAAATAAGTTAATAATAATAAAATCATTAATAATTTATATTATTTGTTAAAACTATCCTTATAATTATCAGCAGAGAGTAGGAATTCTACCTATTTATTTTAACTTTCACATTTTCATGAAAGAGATAGAGAGAAGCCAATAAATTAAATTACATTTAATATTTATTAACAAAAAAATATGTCCAATAATTAAGGGTATTTTTATTAAAAAAAACGTAATAGGCAAATTGAAAAGAATCTTATAAAGAAGAATGAGTAAATCACTAATTTCGTCCCCAACATATTCCACCGACTTTAAATTTGTCCCTAATGAATTAAATAGTCCCTAATGAATTACTGTAATGTTAGAGATGAATTTGAAGCCAGTGAAATATGTTGGGGATGAAATTAGTAGTTTACTCAAAAAAAAAAAAAAACACGACAACCTTTTCCTATAAATTACAGTAAATATCATAATTTAAAATAACCGTCTTGATAAAATCAACTTTTAGTAGGAGAATGAGACTTCCAAAAATCAAAAGTTTTTATTTAAATAATTTTATAAAACCAATCCTTAGGGGTGAGGATAAGAATTTAAAAGTTTGTATTAAAATAGAAAGTGTTACTTAAATAAAAAATATTTATTATTCATTTATATTTTTGATATAATTAATACTATCTATTTAGATAAAAACTTTCATTTTTAGAAGTATTATCATTCACCCCAGGAACTAATTTTATTAAAACGTTAATATAAAACTATTTTATTTATTAACTCCCACTAGGGTCCTTATTTTTTTACTTGTTCGCATTTTTTTCACCTTATTTTCCCAGTTTACAATTTTGATCCCCTAATAATTTTTTCACATATTTAGTCCCTTAATTTTTTAAATTTTGTAAATGTGATCAAATTTTCATCTAAGTTAACACTTTTTGTTGATATGACAACTACAGTAATTTTGATGACATGTCAACAATACTTAATTTATTTTTTATTAATAGTTTTAAAATTATATTTATTCATTTTAGAATTTTTACGTGACATTGCTCATTTTGTTTTAAAAATGACTAAATATAACTTAAAAATATTAAGGGATCAAATTCATGAAAATTGTTCAGAAAACTAGGGATCTAAAAATGCAAATAAGACTTTTTTTTTTTTTAACCAAAAAGCCATTGATGCTTATATATGCATATGTATGCAAAGAGACCCAAATCAGCACCACTAACAGCTCCCAGCTTATTCCACGCCACAAAACCACGTTGTTGTGGGAAATTTCTTTACTTGTCCTCTTTTGTAGAACATCAAACACCACCTTTCTTTTTTCGTCTCCCCTCTCTGACTCTGACTGTTTGGTATGGTATCTGCCATGTCTATTCGCCCCATCGTCATCTTCAAACTGTCCACCCCACGTGCTTGAAACTGCACAGATACTCACCTCTGTCACTAAACCACTGGGTTGCTGCCATGTCCACTAACCACTTATCAAATGGCGACTCCGAGTCCCTCCTTCGCCGACCCTTGCTCTCTTCTCAAAGATCCATTGTTAACTCCACTTCCCAGGTTGCCATCGTTGGTGCCAATGTCTGCCCTATCGAGAGCCTCGACTATGAGTCAGTTTTTTTATCCTCTCTGCCTTTTTTTTTTCATCTGGGTCTTCTGCTTCGGTCCAAAGGTGGAATCTTTTTCATGACCCTGTTCTCAAGTCTTCCCCTTTTGGTTGTGGGTGCGCAGGATCTTTGAGAACGAGTTCTTCAAGCAGGATTGGAGGAGCAGAGGGTTGGTTCAGATATTTCAGTACATATTTATGAAATGGCTCTTGTGCTTTTTAATTGGTATGATCCTTGGCCTTGTCGGGTTCTGCAACAATCTCGCTGTTGAGAATCTCGCTGGTATGAAGTTTGTGATCACATCCAATATGATGTTGGAGGGGAGGTACTACTAAGTCTTACTGACTAGAAATTTATTGCACGTTCCTTTGAAATTTTAAATTTGACTCTTTCTTTTTTTTTGTTGGGTGCTTTTGATGTGTCCAAATTAATTTTAGAAGGTTCCTTGTGCACTAACAAAATATGTATGTTTACTTTTCAGAATTTATACTTTTGGTTTGTAGTAAGTTGAATTTTTTTTTTTTATGTCCACTCTTTTCTTGTGACTGTAAAGTTGCTGATAAAGCTTACAAATTTATTGCAGGTTTCTGTTGGCATTTGTAACATTTTTTGCTTCAAATTTGTGTCTCACGCTTTTTGCCTCTATAATAACGGCTTTGATAGCACCTACTGCAGCCGGTTCAGGTATACCAGAGGTGAAGGCTTACCTAAATGGTGTAGATGCACCTGGAATATTCACTGTACGAACTCTATTCGTTAAGGTATACAACACAATGATCGTTTATGGTAGTTAGTAACTTGTTATCCTATATTCGTAACTTTTTTCAGTTTTTTGTTTGGATAACTTCTTTATCACTGCATAAAGTTAGGCTGGTAACACATTTCAAAAGTTATTAACACAGGACAGTAAGTTCCTATAATCACCAAAGGATGTAAAATTAAACGAAGCTGCTGATTATCTTTTGGACTTATTATCTGTGATTTACTTACATGGGCACTTCATTCTTAATTTATTAATTTTTATGCTTTCCTCTATTAAGTTCCATTCTTTTTTCCTGAAACATATTTAGCTGAGTACAGTAGCAATATATATTGCCATCCTTCCAAACAATTTTTAGGAATCAAGGTGAAAAATTAATAGTTACTTCTACTTGTCATTCCTGTTAGCTTTGATAATATCAGCTTAAGGGTGTATAGTACTTGTTTAATTGGAGAAGATATTCTATTTGCAATAATATATTTGTGACATCTAATTCTAATCTAAATATCATTCATACCTGACAGACAAATTGAATGATTCAGTTCATTATATGAGTGTTGCCTTGCCTACTATGATGCTTTTCAGTATTCTATCCTTTCTTTTTTCTTCCTTAATGCATGGAGCACATGTCTTGATAGCAATTCTGTAAACAGTATTATACTATTTCTCCAATAACATGGAGTTAAGCCTCATAATATATTGGCAGTTTGGCACTGCTGACATGACACTTAACTAGTGCTCTGGTTTTCTTTATTAGACTGAGCCTGACAGGAACTGTTGTTTGTTTTTCCTGAAGGGATTTACTTTCATGTTGATGTTGGTTCTATCTACAGATTATTGGAAGCATTACGGCAGTGTCATCATCTCTTCTTATTGGGAAGGCAGGGCCTATGGTGCATACAGGTGCATGTGTGGCGGCGTTGTTGGGTCAGGGTGGGTCAAAGAGACATGGGTTTACATGGAAATGGTTACGGTTTTTTAAGAATGACCGAGATCGACGAGATATAATAACATGTGGATCAGCAGCTGGAATGGCTGCTGCCTTCCGTGCGCCTGTTGGTGGGGTGTTGTTTACTCTTGAAGAGATGGCATCTTGGTTTGTATGCCTATCTATTGACAGAACATTACAATTTTTCTCTCGTAAACTCTGTTAATTTCTCATGATGCTTTGCTTGAGGATTGGAATCAAATTTTTGTCATATGCATGGTTTTTATCAATGATGTTGTGGAGGCCTCTGATTAATTGTTCAGCAATCAGCAGGCTTGTTTCTAGCTGTTTGTGTACAAAGGGTTGATTGAGAACTTTCAGCCTTCAAATGGAAATTTCATTGGCATAGTCTTTTGTTTCTCTTCCCAGTTTTCACATATTTATCTATTAAATGGGTTTTGTTTTTGTTTAACAAAATTAATTTTCTTTTAAGTTTTAATTCTAGTAAAAAAATTGTTATTATTTTATCTTATCAATCTGAAAATCCATAGCTCAATTTTGTTCCCCATCAATGTCTCAAAATTAAATTCATTCATGTTAAATTTCTGTTCTACAGGTGGAGAACCGCCCTTCTGTGGAGAGCTTTCTTCACAGCAGCAATAGTTGCGATTTTTCTTCGTGCTATGATTGATATATGTCTAAGTGGTAAATGTGGGTTATTTGGTAAAGGGGGACTGATAATGTTTGATGCTTATACAGCAAGTATTTCATATCATTCGGCGGACATTCCTCTTGTGTTTTTTCTTGGTGTTATAGGGGGGATACTTGGAAGCATATATAATTATATGTTGAACAAAGTTCTTCGCATATACAATGTTATCAATGAGTAAGCTTCTCTTTTAGTTAAGTGGGTTTGACAATATTAAACTTTTCGAGACATTGTACAACGTGTTCAGCCAAGCTCATTCTTCCAAGTTACTCTTGCAGGAAAGGAACCATTTGCAAAATTTTGCTTGCTTGTTTAATCTCCATTTTTACATCATGTCTTCTTTTTGGATTGCCATGGCTTGCATCTTGCCGACCTTGTCCACCTGATGCAGTTGAGCCTTGTCCCACAATAGGTCGGTCTGGTATCTACAAGAAATTCCAATGCCCTCCTAATCACTATAATGATCTTGCCAGCCTTATTTTTAACACAAACGATGATGCTATCAGAAATCTATTTAGCAGGAACACTGCAAGTGAGTTTGAGTTTTCATCAACATTCATCTTCTTCATCACATGCTTTTTCTTAAGTATCTTTAGCTGTGGAGTTGTTGTTCCTGCTGGTCTTTTTGTGCCAATTATTGTGACTGGTGCATCTTATGGACGCATTGTTGGAATGTTAGTTGGTAAAAATTCCAATCTTAACCATGGCCTATATGCTGTACTTGGCGCTGCTTCCTTTCTTGGTGGATCTATGAGGTCAACAGTTTCTCTGTGTGTAATTATGCTAGAACTGACCAATAACCTGTTATTGCTACCCCTAATCATGATGGTGCTGTTGGTATCCAAGACTGTAGCTGATGTTTTCAATGCAAATATATATGACCTTATAATGAAAGCCAAGGGTTTCCCTTATTTAGAAACTCATGCTGAACCATATATGAGGCAGCTAACAGTAGCTGATGTAGTCACAGGCCCACTTCAGATGTTTAATGCCATTGAGAAGGTTCGTAACATAGTGTTTGTCCTCAAAACTACAAGACATAATGGGTTTCCTGTTATTGATGAGCCTCCACTTTCTGAAGCTCCAGTTTTATTTGGTATAATCCTTCGTGCCCATCTTATTGCATTGTTAAAGAAGAGAGCTTTCTTGTCTGTGCCTATGACAATGAGGGATCATGTCTTGAAACAGTTTTCAGCAGATGATTTTGCAAAGAACGGTTCAAGCAAAGGTGAAGATATTGAGGATATACAGTTAACGGAAGAAGAGATGGACATGTTCATTGATCTACATCCTTTTACTAATGCTTCGCCTTATACTGTCGTGGAAACAATGTCACTGGGGAAGGCCCTTACACTCTTCCGAGAGGTTGGTTTAAGGCACATGCTAGTGATACCCAAGATACCCAGTGTAAGTAATTTTCTCATGCCTTGTTGCAATTTTTACTTGATTGAGAAAGTTAACTGTTGTATAGTTCATTAAATAGGGTGCTAAATTTAGTTGAAGTGTCTGTATGTACTGCTTCCTTGGTTTTTTCCATAGTTATCTGCATTATGAACTTGTGATTGTAACTTGTATTGTTTAAGTATGTTTTGAACTTACTAAAATATATCAAGTAATTTTATTATAATTTTTGAAAAATTAGAATATGGACTTGTTTGAACCAATGACCCAATTACTCAGTGCCTGTTTGGTAGAATTGATTTTGGTAAAATTGCATAATCAATGGCTGAAAATGAATGATGCACGATTTATGAATCACATTGGATAGAACTGATTTAAAATCAATTTTGTGGAATTGATCCTGCGTTGTTTTGACTCAAACAAATGGGGCCTCAGTACCTTAGCTCATTTGATTTTTATAACATTGATTTTTTCTTATAAAAAAAATCATTTTTAGTGGCAGCCCAGTTCTCTTCTGTCTGTATTTGTTATGTGATGAATTAAAGCTTTATTTGTCTTGATAAGAGAAGAAGTTTTGGTGAAAAAAGTCTTTTTTTTTTCTTTATCTAGTAGTAAATCAATACATGGATCGATGGAACTATTTGGTCACTTATTTATGCCTTGTGTAATCTTTTTTAACATGCTACTTTTAGTGATCATCAACAATTCACCATTATTATTCTCTGCTGTTCACTCATCCAAGTTTTATGTATGCTAACTGCAGAGATCACCAGTAGTGGGTATACTGACACGGCATGATTTCACACCAGAACATATATTGGGTATGCACCCTTTTCTGGTAAGAAGCAGATGGAAAAGATTAAGATTTTGGCAACCCTTTCTAGAAAAAATTTTCTTGGACGTCTAAGCAAGGCTACCAAGCTTTATTACTGTGCTGCAAAAGGCTTACACATTCATGAGACCAGAGTACCAGTGATGGTTTTTCCCCCTACTTGGAATCCAGAGGTCTTTAGTCATTTATTTACATATTTTAAAAAGAAAATCAAATCATGATACAATGAGCTCGCTTTCCTGTCGATTATTGCTCGGTATACCAAGTAGGATATATGAATGCCTCACCATAGAATTTAGGCATGTTTCAATTGATGAAAAGGGACACAATAAATTGAAATAGAAATATAGAGTGGAATAATTCCATCCAATAATCTACTTTCTTTTCCCCTCCAATATAGAGCTATGTAATGGGACTAATATTTTTTTCTGAAAAAAATATGTTTTTCGTCCTTGTAGTTTCGGTCAACTTGGGCTTTCGTCCCTATACTTTAAATCCTTGGTTTTTTGTCCCTGTACTTTTTAAACCCCTAAACATTAGTTCCTGCCGTTAGTTTGGACCGTTAAACTTGTAACGTGTCAATTACCTAGCATGCCACGTGTTAATTGCCTAGCATGCCACGTCACAGGTTTAACGGTCCAAACTAACGGCAGGGACTAATGTTTAGGGGTTTAGAAAATACATGGACAAAAAACCAAGGATTTAAAGTATAGAGACGAAAACCCAAGTTGACCGAAACTACAGGGACGAAAAACATATTTTTCCCTATTTTTTTTACTATATTATATAAATATCCAAATAATGAAATTATAAATTTATTCATTTACCTTTCTATTCTACTCCATTTCATTTCAACATTCTATAGACTAAACCCTAACTTAGGTTCTTGAAAGATTTTTTTAACATTAACATAGTTGATGAAAAAGATTAAATTGAATGATTAAATGGAATGATTTTTTTCCTCCACATTTTAGGGAAAATTTTCAAATTTTCATTTAATATGAGCGGTTACAAATCATTTTCATGATGATGGATTACTCTTCTCTAGATCTCTAAGTTAGCAGTGTTCTCTGTCAAGTGGGCCTTTGACTGTACTTTCTTGTCATAATAATTGGTAGGTAGGTGGTTGAATTTCACTTTCCAGTTATATACAATGCGTTGCAGATGCCTTGTATTACGTTTTCAGTCTGACCGCATATGGCGGAGCATTTTACTACGATCATGTCTAGTTTTCTTGTATAGCTGAATGTTAAACTTAATTCATTACAATTACAACTCGTATAGGCCAGTTTGGATGTAATTTTTTCAAAAGCTTATAAGTAACTAATTTCAATTTATGGAGAAGTTAAATTCATTCAATCTCTTTAATTCATTCTATTTTTATCTTCTAAAAATTCTTCTGTAGAAATGTCATTCTATTTTTATCTTCTAAAAATTCATTCTTCTGTAGAAATGTATTGAAATTGGGTCATAGTCACATTGTTAGACCATTAGTTGAAAAGATGATGATAGAGTGTTACAATTTGAAACTAAACCCTATAGCAACAAAGGTTTGGCATTTACAGATTTTTGTAGCCTTTTTTCACCAATCAATGACTAATTGTCCAAAAGCTTAAAACTTGCAGAATCTATTCCTTCATGTTAAAAAAATATTCTGGGTTGTTATATGTGCAATAATCAGATGCTAAAGAGATTCACTAATAAATTCATTTTACAAAATCCAGTCAACTTCACAAAGAAAATATTCCATTGACAAGAAGTGGAAAGGGGTTGAGATACACAATATGTTACTATAATTCTTGCTTTGTTTTCTGAGCCAGCTGCAATTGGTTGTTACTTCCACAATCTAAACTCTTGAATGCCTTCTGCAGCTTATTGTTTGAATAAATAAAAAGCCATCTAGATTAAGACCCAAATGAGAAAATAAACATTTCACAGTGCCTGAAAACATGTCTAAGTAGTATAAAGTAAAAAAAAAAAAAAGGCACCAACTTCACAATATCATCAGCATCATCAAGTTTCACCAATTATTCTCTCCTTGCACTTTTGAGGTAATATGCCCTTATTGCCCACAATTGCTCACTCGCTGATTTCATGTCAGGTCTATCTGCTCGAACGGGTGCTGCACATTGAAATGCCAAATCAAACATCTTCATCAGAACATCTGCATTTACAGCCTCTTCCATTAAAGGGTCCACAAGTTCCACCACACTTCCTTCGTTGTACTTCCTGAAGGCCTGCAAAACGATCAGAACCACATAGTTTTGAGTGCTTAAAAATGAAGCGAGACAAACTAAAAACATATTTGATTTAGCATTGAAACGTGATAAACCCACGTTTCCATGGTAAACCCACGTTTCCAACACTAGAAATAGTTGCGTTGGGGAATCCAAACTTGAGTTTAACCCATATCAACGTCAAACCAAACACACACTAAGCAGTGCAACTAAAAACTCATTCTGGCCTAGCTGCAAAGAAGACTGGAACTGCATGATTTATAGACTTATAGTTTAGCACACAATCTTGCATTTGTAATGCTTTTGCAGTACTGTAATCTTGACCAAGTTACTAGAGCCTATAAATGTACAAGCTGCTACTACAGTTGTCAAGAGGAAATCACAGTCAGTTTGATCAAACTATAAACTTGCACCCAATGAGAAGTAAGAACATGGTCAGTTTGTTACAGATTTATAGTTATACAGGATCAGAATATAAGAGTATGAATTTTTCTAATGCTGAGACTCCAGGTTACTCCAAGCATATACAACAATGTTAGATATTCTCTAGCAAACTATTTCCGAAGCATGAGTCTTTCTCATCCATTGGTACAGAATTCTTTTGGATTGAAACAGTCTACAACCAAAATCAAATATTCCAATCAAGAATAGATTACACAAGGTTCTATTAGAGTGACAGCATAAGTTATTTCTTAAGAGATTCATTGTTGGATCACTTGAATGCATGCCTTAAATGCTATATCATCTTTTTAAAGCGTGCCAAAATTTAATGGACAATAAACACTTGTAAGAAACTGTAAAAAACAAAAAAACTTCATTTTAATAAGAAGAGATTGTGAGCTTACCCATCTTAGTGTAACCCTCTCTTGGGCAGTTTTCTTCAACTCCACAGGACGGCGGCCTGTCAGAATCTCTAGAAGCAAAATTCCAAATGAGTAAACATCACTTTTGGGAGTGAGTTGGTATGTTTTCATATACTCAGGGTCCAAATAACCAACTGTTCCCTTCACTTTGGTAGAAATGTGTGTTTGGTCAGTGTTCACTGGACCAACCCTTGCAAATCCAAAATCAGCAACTTTAGCTCGCATGCTTTCCGTCAAAAGAATGTTGGATGATTTCACATCTCGGTGGATTATTTGCTTTTCTGTTCTACGATAAGACAAAGGTTAGGCATCAATTGGCAGATCCATAAATATTATTAGACTATAGGGAAATTATGCTGCATGGATATGACAAAATAAGTATAGAACTTAAAACCTAATAAATGATACAACAATTCTGATTTTTTTTCACACTCCATTTTCTTACATCTCCATTCACACCTCTTTTTCTTCCTTAAAACCTAAAGTAGTGTGAAATAATCTTTAGATTTGGCTTGTATGGAAAGAAAATACAGAAGGTGAACAGAGTTTGCAGAATAGAGGGATTACTGACCTGCATAGAGATGCAGATAGGTTAATCCATGAGCAACATCAATTGCAATTTCAAGGCGCTGATTGAAGTCCAGGATTTTACCACGCTGACCTGTAAGTAATATTGGCATGATATTCCATATTACTTTCCATATTTAAATTAAGACATTGGCAAAGAACAGTGCATAGTCTTACCATCCAAATGTTCTCTTAGAGTACCATTTGGCACATACTCTGTAATAAGAATGCGTTCATTTCCTTTATCAATATAACCTAGTAGCTTCACCAGGTTTCGATGATCAATTTTGGCTAGAAGTTCAACTTCACTGCTGAATTCCGTTCTCAAACTCTCAAAATGTTCCTATACAATATAGTCATGTCATCACTAAAGAAAAAAACATTTCTACCATTTTGAGTGTACAGAATAATCAAAACGGAATCCACAACTTTAGCACTCTAAAGTTAGCTGCAATTTTTAAAACATGTATTAAGGGTTAGTTCTTACTCTTTTTGCACGTTTTACAGCCACAACCAGGCCATCTTCTAAATTAGCCCTGTACACAGTTCCAAAACCTCCTTCTCCTATTTGCAATGATTCTGAGAAATTACGGGTAGCTCTTGTAACCTGACTCAGGTTGAGATGTAAGGATTGAAGTCTACTGAGTTTTGGAGACGTTGAGAATCTTGATGGACTAGCGGGCACCCGAAGTGGACTGGCTGGGATCTTACCGGTAACAGAGGGTTCAAAGGAGGAAACTGAATCCACTACAAGAGCAAAATTGTTCATTACTTCTTATTCAAGTGAAAACGTGAAGCACAATCTTGAAAAAGCAAAGTCCAAAAAAGAAAAGAAATTAAAGGTCCAGTTTGGATACACTTTTACAGAAGAACTTCTAGAAGATAAAAATAAAATGAACCAAAGAGGTCAAATAAATTTAACTTCTCCATAAGTTGAAAGTAGTTACTTATGGAAAAGTTAAATGGGAGAGCTTTTGGAGTAGATGGGCTACAAAAACTAATTTCAACTTATGAAGAAGTTAAATGCATTTGACCTCTTTAATTCATTCTATTTTTTTCACCAAGAAGCACCTCTGCAAAAGTTTCATCCAAACTGGCCCAAAATATATGATCACAATGGAAACTGAAAATTAAGGTAATATGTAAGTTAAAGTTAGTAACAGACTATATACCAAACTGTGCAGGTCAGAATACCCCTTTTCTAAATTCAAAACATGAATGCACATGTCAGGCATGGAAGTTATCCAGACAAAGTCCAAAAGAAGGTGGCAAAAGTATATATAAACATCAACTCACTTGAAATTGGGTCCTTGGACAGAACAGCATGAGCAGTTGCTTTCCTTCTCTTCCCATAGATACATGGACAAAGAACAGCACAACATACCAACAAAGCTGCACCTGCAAAAATACCAACATTGTTGGTTGACATATGCTTAGAAACTCCTTGTGTTGTGGATTTATTGCTTAAATCCTTCTGCAGAAGCTTCCTTCCTGCCTTTGTAGGTAAATTCACTGCAAACAATAAAAGCCAATGTAAAGGTTAAAAGAAACGCTGTTTCTAAAAAGGTTAGTACTAAGGGAAATCTACAAAAATGTGCATAAACTATCTTTAGTAAACCATACTCAAATTAATATCTCATGGGTCCATACCTAAAGAGACATCCAAAGAACAGTTTTGACTTCCAAAGTAGTCCTTCACATCACAACCGTTTGCAATATACAATTGGAGGGCCTTACAGAAAGCATCTTCATTTACCACATTCCCATTTATGTAGAATAGTTCCTGACCATGACTAGAATATGAATGAGCAACCCAATTATTGCCACAATCCTTTGACTGTAAGACAAGTGCAGACCCAAAAATTGTTGACAATTGAAGTAATATCACCAAGAATAAAGTAGTGACAGCCATTCTTAACTAAATAGTGCAGTCCAATTGCAGTTCTGTATCCTAATACACAAGGAAAGCATTTCCTTGTTGTAACCCTGAAGCAACCAGGTGAATAATACTACCAAACAAAACCATCAAACTCCTGATCAAGCATCATATGTTAGCCTAAAACATGAATCTTGATTACCTCGAACTTCACACCCAAATGACTTCTGGTTTCACAGTTCCAAAACATTGACAAAAGGAAAGTTTTTTTTCCCCTTAATCTCTGAAATATCCTCAAAATTCAATCAAAGGCGTTAGTCCAATTCACCAAATTGGGCTACCATGAATTGATCAAGCAACGATGGACTGAATTTCTGCACAAAAGGGCAAGTTCAATTTCTGACAGTGGAAACAAAAATATCAACTTTAAAGAGGAGTTGCCTTGGATCAGATACAGTTGAGCACACGTGTACTGTGCCTTCAATTTCTCCAAAACCTCGAACACCCAATCGGACAAAAAATCACAAGGAGCCAGCTGGCTAGGAATCCATGGCCATGGAGCTAAAGTGTTGAAATTCTGAGAACAAAAGACAAAAGAACAAAACTTTCTACTGAGAACGTAGGAAAGGTGGTATCTTGGGATCTGGGGTATGCAAAATAAGAAGCTGGGAGCTGAAAGAACGAGAGAAACACAAGAGGCGGCTATGGAAAAAAAGAATAAAAATTATAATAAACAGAAGCAAACCCAGTTTCACACTTCAGAATTGTCCTATGGTAGCAAAGTGGCAGATAAGAATCAACAATATTGATTATTCATTAATATCAAGCATAGTTTGCAAAGAGAGAGAAGAAGCAACGGTGGACTCTGACGTAACACCCATTGCCGTCTCTACGTAATGTTGCTAATATTATTCGTATATTGTTTATTCATTTATCTATTATTCTATTAATATATTATGTTGTACTTTACACCAAAAATATTTGGCCTTGGCTTTGTCTTGTATTATTGTAATTATTTTTTTATTATTATTTTACTTTGTGGCAGAAACTGTGAAGATGCCGTGGTTGACCATGGGAACTTGGAAGATGGGAGAGAAAGAGTGGAATTGCTAGGAAGGTGTATCCCAAGGGTTGATGGGTTTTACCTTTTTTTGAGTCTGAAAAGGATTTTCACGTGTGATTGAAATTGGAAGCAGCTCAACCAAAATATTTATACATGTTAATTCAGTTAAGTAGCCTCAGCTTGAAGGTGACGCTCAAAGTCCTCATATTATTTAATTATAATAATTGTAATTATAATTATAATTACAGGTGAAATAGGGGGAGAGAATAATGGTGGGGCAAGTCTGGATTCAAATTTCCAAGTCTGTGTTAGAATAAAAGATTTTTTTTAGAGAGAGAGAAGTATTGGGTTTTGTGGTTGAGCTCCAAATGGAATTATAGAAATGAAGAGCATCGTCATTTGCTTAAACAATGCAACAAGTTGAGGACAGACAAAGGAAAGGAGTCAACAAGAGAGATTGGATGTTTGACGGTGATACTGGGCTTTATTTCTGGGCTGAGAAATACACTCCAAGCCTTAACTGGCCCATAAAGCTTAAGCGTGCCTGCTACATTTTGGGCAGTGAACATAGCTCAACCTCATTAAAGCTCGGATCAGACTGGGTAAAAAACCCAACCCATATTTGGACTTGGGTCTTGGGATGACATTTCATACCTCTGGGAAACAAATCAGGTTTAGAGTTTTTTTTTGGGCTACACAGCTAGAGTATCCATAATGGAGCAACCTTTTTTGAGTGCTTCCAATGGGACTCATTTATACACATAATTAATTTTTACCCTTCCCAATACAAGCACTTCTAAATATTTTATCTCTACAATCGAGCAACTTTCTTTGGTTACTTCCAATATCTCTTTAACTATTTTTTTTATCACTTTTAAAAGTTGCTTTAAGAAGCAATTGAAGCTCATGAAACAACTCATAAGAATTGCTTGCATATTGATGTTTTCTCGACTAGATTGCTTCCCAAGTTCTCATTATGGATGCTCTTACATTTTATCAAATAATTAATTTTTTATATATAATTATATTCAAATATAAGACCGATACATATTGGTCTTGGTCCAAGCAAGAAAATTGGTTCTCATTGAACAAAATACCAGGTTTAAGACATGTGAATGGAGAAAATAGGAGTTAACAAATTATTAATTGTGTTAATTAAGGGTATCCCTACCAATAGTCAAAGATTAATTCTTTTCATATAATCATAGTGAATTTTACCTCTTTTATACTAATTGATATATTATTTATTGTTAATTTATAAAAGGCCTTATCAACACTAATTGATAAGCGCATAAAAGTTGATATATTAAGGTAACATAGTTGTCTTTCATTAATTCATCTCAAGATTTTGTTATTCTGTTTTTTTTTGGATGAGTTTTTTATTCTTTGACATAGAAAGTATTGAAGGAAAATGGAAAGCGGGGGTAAAATGATTGAACTCATATTATACAGGTTAAATTAGCTTAGTGTGTATATGGTTTGATGTTAAAATTGGTCAGACTCAAGTTTAAAATTTTAATGTTAGAAACATGAATTTATCACGTTTCGACGCTAAACCAAATATATACTAGTATACTATTATGAGTAGAACTCTCTATAGCTTTGTAATAAAAATGCGGTATATAATTTATGTGTCTTATATATATAATGCTATGTGAATGTTAGTGTAGGCATTTTGCTGTTAAGTTCGGCCATACGCCTAACAAATATCGGCAGCAGGATCCAGCAAATTTGGTATCAACTGATCACATCACATACACTTTTTTAGCTACAAAATTTAGACTTTCACATGGAGCAGTAGGAGAACACTACACGTGTTATTTGCACATGCATTGAGCTTCTGAACCCACATGCTGGAGGGAATAACTGATTGAACAACTTCCAAACTTCAATGTCTAAAATCTAAAACCGCATTTTTATACAATAAAATTGAGTTTGCGAATTTGAACATGGTATAATTCCAGTATCACAAAATTGTGTTATATCATTTTTATTATACCAGAAATATCTAATAGTCATAGATATTATTCTGAATTTTTGTATTAAATAAGTATAATTGACATTAAAAACTAAAAAAGTATAATTTATATTAATTTAATTTTAATTAATTATTTATTTAATTAAAAAGTTCAACATTTTTTTGTAATTATTTAAACGTTTTTCAATCAATCAACATTAATAAGATGTTTACAAAATATTATTATTAAATTATTTTTATTGATTAAATTAATTTTTAGTTTTTAAATTAATTATTTTAATATTTATATTTTTATAATTATTTAAACGTTTTCATTCAATCAACATCAATAAGATATTTACAAAATATTATTATTAATTTTTTATTGATTAAAGCAATTTTTACCTTTTCAAATTAATTATTAAATACTTATATTTTTATATAAAAATTAATTTTTCTATGATTATACTTTTATCAATAAAATTAATTTTAAATAAATTTTAATTTAATTTTCTTATACTTCATAAATTTACCCATACAATATATATATAATCCTTGCGTCTCATTTTCCACTGAAAAGTAAAATTTAGATGGTATTTGGTAATAAAATGCATTCTTTTATGGATTTAATTAATATACATTGATAATGTAAAAAAATTTTGCACAGACATTTAATGATGTGCCACCACATCATTTACCTTGTATTTGGATAGGAAAATTTAAAATTACTAAAATTCATGTGTTAAAATAGTAGAAGAAAGAATTTCAAATGACAAATTGGAGGATTTTTTATGATAAATAGGGGAATTTCAAATGACAAATATTGAGAGAGAATTTCAACATTTTTCTTTTATGTTCAAACTTTTTATATTGTCATTGTCAATTCCTCTCATTTTAACAATTCACTTAACATTATCTATTATAATTTTGAGAATTCTAAAATTCTCCATCCAAACACAATATTAATGAATGTGACACCTCATATATTATTAAATTCAATAAATGATGTGACAGTACATCATTGGATGTTTTTGTGTAAAATTTATTTACACTGACCGTGTATATATATTAAACTTTTTTTTTTATTCCATGTATTCTAAAAGTAAAATAAGGAAAATAAAACAAAATTGTTTTTTCATTCTCGTTTTTATCATGTTAATTAATGTCCAATCTTGCAAATTTAGCCCCCCTCTACAGCATATATATTTTAAATGTATTAGTTTAACATTAATTTATGTGCTCGAGATATATAGTTTGATTGTAAAAACAAATGGTTCTATAGGGATGCATCAGACAAAAGGTTCCAATTGTTGGTGAGATATTCCTTTTAACTGAATGCGTAGAACTTACAAAGGAATATAAAGAATTATAAAATTTTGTTTAACTATGAGAGATGAATTGAGTAGACCAAGATAGGATTTGACATCTTGGGGGATTTTCTTATTTTAATTAGAGCATTATTCTCTTGCTCTAAAATTATTATAATATTAAAAAAAATTATGATAAAATAAAAGAGTTTATTTCATATCATATCTTAAGTTAAGGAAAATATATAATATTAAATAAAATGCAATTATTATAATATTAAAAAATTTTATGGTAAAATAAAAGATTTTATTTCATATCATATCTTAAGTTAAGGAAAATATATAATATTAAATAAAATGCAATATTCATTAAATTCTTCATCAAACGTCGTTTTTTTTTTGGTACATTATAACGTCAATTAATTTGGAATGAACATATGTTATTTTCTCTTTTATTTTTCTGGTTAACAAGTGTTTAAAAAATAATAAGTATTTATTTAACAATTCAATGCCTTAATAATTAAAAAATTAAGTTTAATTAATATACATTATTAATGTAAAACATTTTACATTGTTTTCTAATAATGTATTATTATATCATTTAATTAATAAGTATGACACTTCATGCGTGTATTATTAACTCTAAATCTTAAATCCTATGACGATATTCATTGAATAACAATATGATAATGTAAAATTTTTTTTTACACTGACAAAGTATATCTTTTTTTTTTTTTGAAAACAGACAAAGTATATCTATATCCTAAAAAAAATTCTTTTTAATATATATACATATGTGTATAATATTTTAATTATATGTGTTTGTGTGTGTTTTGATTTCTTAACCAATATTTTAGCATTTTTTTAAGAAAGATGTTAATGAATATTTTAAGATAATTGGTTATAAAAAACAAAAAATAAATAAAATACTTAATAAACAATATTCGTTATAGTAAAATAAAAATTATATTAGTCTATAGTGGTTTGCCACTTAGAGATTTGAATACTTTCCATAAGCTCTTAAATTCAAATTTCATCACAACCGAAAGAAATTATTTAATAGTTTTTTAAGTAATTAAAACATTTAATAAAGTTCATTAATGTTATTCAGATTAACGATTTTAAGGTATTTATTATAAATATTTTTACTACTGATTTTTAAATATTTGTAAGTTGTAAACACTTTTTGCACTGTGCTATGCTTTTACGTACCCTCAGTGACAAATCTTTTTCCATTTCAACGCTGATATGATATGATACTCTCGTTGCCGAGCAAATTCTTGATTTTTCGTCTTAGTGCCTTTAATTGATGTCAGATCCTTGATTAAATTGTACTTTGATATTGATTGAATGGGATCACAGATATTGAATTGTATTACATGGAGCTTGTTAATTGATTGATTCTGCACTCTATCCATGGTTGAATCTTGGTGGCTCTTTGATTAACCATGCTTGAACTTCAATTGTGGATTCAGAATAACATGGTAACCCTAATTAATTGAAAAATCAGAAATAAAAGGCCCATGTTGAACTTCCACTCAACGATTCTACCACTGCATGGCCAAAATTGTTGTTTAAATAAAAGATTTAGATTCGTCAAAAAAAAAATATTTAGATTTTTTAATAATTAAAACTTATTCTGGATATTTATATTTTTAAAAAATATAGATATATTACGCTCCAAGTTTAAAAAAATGTTTTATTGTCTAAAACAAATTAATTGGCATGGACATGTTTTCTATCCAGGTAAAATACATGTGTTTCCATTTACTTACGGTAAAAATAATAACTTTCGATCCGTTCTCATGAAATTAATATTTTTCAAAATATTATCATTGTTAGTATTATTCGTTAACATTCGAATGATACTTATTGTCGTTTTCAAAATATAGGCATTGTGAAATCAATCTTGTTCAACACATTTAGAGTGAAATTAATCACCTTTTCCTACCAAGTCTCTCTCCTCCTTCATCTTACTTCTTACATAGTAGTTTCACCACTTTTTTTCTCAATTATGCAACTCCTTTCTTTATGTGATATCACTCTTGGCTTTCATACCTTCACCACTAATATCCCCATCCTTAGACCATCGAAGATAGTTACGAGTTCTAGATGTATGTAATGAGGTGTAAATCGAAACCAATTGATGTCTCATCACTAGAACCTTAACCTGTCATTGTTTGAAGTTTGGAGTTCCCTCTCCTCCTATAATGAAAGCGGCCCGACATGAATGTGAATCTGTCATAGACAATGTGAGGCTTGCGATGGAGAAAAAGATATTCGAGAGGGAGTCATGATCCTCCTCCTCTTTATTCTCATAACAATTAGTGTGTAAATGCGAAAAGGCCATAAGTGATTTTGCTAAGATTGAAAATAATTGCAAAATCCTAGGAAATCATTTTGTAGGAATTGGAATGTAACTATTTTTTTATAGTGTGGGAGTTACTTGTGAAGGTTATGGAAGTCAAGAAGTAGAAACATTGAGATAAGAAGTTATAAAATTGAAAATGAAGATGATAAAGCTATAGTGCAACAAGGCAATGTCTAGGGTGGGTGACACATCGGTGTTCCATCTTCTCTGAGCCGTTAGATTTATTAGTTTTTTAATGAACGTCCCTGATGTGTTACCTGCTACTTGATAAACCGATTTGTGCAAAAATTGGTCAGGTGCCCCTCTTGTGAAATTTTAAACTGCTATCTGTTGGCAACCTTCATTAGTGGTCTAGCAACCGAGCGAGCGAAATGGACCAAATGGTGCGAAGAAGATCGTCCAGCAAGACAATACCGGTGTTTATCGATTTTTGGTTTGAAGTATCCATTAACGGTGTTATTATTTTTGATCCAGCAAGACAGTATCGTTGTTTATTATTTTATTCTAACGAATTAACTAACCTGCTATAACCTAGAAAAAAAGTGACACACCGATGTGTCACACACCCTAGAGGCACCCTTGCAAACAAGCTGAAAGATGAGAGATTTATCAACAAAAAAAAAAATATGGTCAATTTCACGAGAACTATTTTGAAAAAAATTGGTTCCATGAGGATTATTTTTAAAAATGTCATTAACTATATCAATGATCATATAATCTAGACGTTAATCAACACTGAGGCAATGACTATTTTAAAAAATGTTGATTTTGTGAAGACTAAAAGATAAATAAAAATTTCACAAATATTAAATTAAAAAACATGTATTTTACATGAAGGAAAAATATATTTAAACCAAATAGTAAAATTTTTTACCAGTCTGATTCTCTTAATTATCTTCTTAACATAAGTAAAAGAAGTAATATGCTACTAATTCCTAACATACCTAAAAGAAAGAACATTCTATTAATATGCTATTAAATGTTAAGTATACCAGTCGAATAAATTACGTAATATTGTGATTGGCTTTATTTAGGGTGGACCACTAAAAATCAGGTGTATCGATAGACTAAATGATATATTCTATAAATTATGGAATTTAAACTATAAAAGGTATAATATAGAGACATCAAAGTATCTGTAGATATTATAATAAAATTGTCAAGTAGTCCTTGCACTTAATAGTATCTTTTAAATGAAAAAATTTTAAATTTTTAAATAATAAATGAATATATATATCACTATCTAATATACCATAAATAAAAATTTACTTTACATAATGATAACTATTTTACATGATAACTTATTATACAAATATATTTTTTAACAAATTATTAGGTAAAATATCTTAAACAATTTTTTCTTCAAATATTTTTACATACAATTTTATTATTTTTTAACTAATTAACCTAAAAGTGATTTTTACAGATAAAAATAATCTTAAACAAATTTTTTTCAAATATTTTACATGTAATTTTATTTATTTCTAAATTAAGCGAGTGATTAGTGTTTATTAATATAATAATTGTAAAAATAAGTATTTACATTATAAGGTGATTAAAACATTAGAACAGTAAATAAAAATGTATGAATCTTTGAATCGCAAGTGAACACATAATAATATATAACATTTCATAATCAAATATTTATCTTACACAAGAATGAATATTTTTCATGAACATTAATTAAATTAATATTATTTATAAAATTATCAAGCAAAATGTTCTTAATATTTTTTTTTAAATATTGCGCATATAATTTAATGAATTATTAATTAAATTACTAGAAAAAAATTATGTTTTAAAAAATATTTTCTCTAATTCATTGGTAATTATTTATTTCAAACTCTGTAAAGTCAGAGCTTCTCTGCCACACATTAGAAGACTTTGCTCAAGAAAGGAAGATAAAAGACAATTTTCTGGGAAGCTTTCAAAAGTGAAGCACAAATAAGGAAACATATTCTACAATATTGTTGTGGTTCAGAACAACGCTGCTTCCTCGTTATCCTTAGCTTTGTGAATTCAGTTTTTATGCTAACATTAAAGCTACACGGGTTAAATAGTGATTGAGAAGCTTGACTTTTTGAAAATATTTTCTTTAAGACAAACTCTTATTTAAAACTTCAGATAATAGAGCAATATTTTAGATAACCTTTTAAAACCTGTCTGAAATCTTTAAGGCGTTGTTTTTTAAAGTTTCATCTGAAAATGAAAAGTTATTATAAACACAATTCAACCCTCCTCATTGTGTTTACTTGTGTTTCTACATTAATTTAAGTTAGATCTACTATCTAAAGTTTAAAAAGGATTGTCTGAGACTTTAGATGAGATCTTAAACATTTTTTTCCTTTTAAAAACCAATTTTAAGAGATGTTTCCTTCCCATATTCACACTTAACACCAATTTGAATAGTTTAATATAATGATAATATAGTGGGATAATGGTTAAGTAGATCACACTTAGGTTTTTATCTATAGTCACTCTCAACTTTCGAAAAGTTGTGTTAAGTGTTAGATTAATTTAATTAATTTAATTAATGTGGCCCATGTATTTTAATAGTCTGACTTTAATAAAATAGGGCTCAGTGTGATGGTTGTTGACCCACTATGGAAAATAGAGTCAGAAAGAGTTATTTTAAAATCCCACTCCTCTTCCTTTTTAAATATAAGAGAAGTTACCAAAATGGTTAACTGTGGGAGAGAAAACTTCCTAACCATCAAGGAGTCTGAAAAGTGAAGGAAAAGGGGAGAGAAAATTGATCATCAATTTTCACAGAGAATTGAAACAAGAAGAGCAAATATGGATCCAGATAATTAAGTGTCTCTGTCACTCTCATTGTTGTATAGGTGTTCAGCTGTGATCCTTCGAACGGTGGTTTCCGGTGAGAAGTTGGTTGTCAACGGCGGTTTACGTTAGACTCCGGTGATGGTGTACCTCCAAACACTCTGACGCTCAAGTCAGCATGTGTAGCAGATAGGTTTTGTATAGTCAGAATAATGTACTTGATTTCGGCTTACTCAGCCTTATTTATATGCAGGTAAAATGCGAGAAATTCCTTTAGGAAGTTGCAACGGTAATTTAATAGGAGCACAATGCGCCTAAATTAAAGTGGACTCACGTGCCCCGAGGCACATATGTCCGGATGTCGTTCCATGTCGGTTAGAGTCTATATTCGCTTGTTGTACGTAGCCAAGTAAATCCATGAGGTGGATGTCGGCACTTACAAGTCGGATGTCGGTCTAAAACATAGTTCATACTTGTTATCCTTATGCAGTTAAGTCAATCCACGAGGTGGATGCCGGCATACCTAAGCTGGATGTCGGTCGAGAACAGTAGCCTCAAAGGTAGCATGCTGGTAGGCGCCTGCATCGTAAGCCAGCTTCGGTTGACCCGTAACGGAAACGGCATGAGGCGTACGTATGTCGGTCCAGAACAGGACTAAGCCTAGATAGATGTCGGCGGATGTCGGTCCTAACAAGTTTGATCAAGGGACTGAGCCCGAAACATTGTCAGAAGCAGGCCAGAAGTTGGTCCAGAACAATAGGTATGTGAGAACCATGAAATTCTAGATCCTGTGTGTTTTCCATAATTTGAATCCTAGGAAACTATCATAATAGAAATTTACATTAAGTCCTTAACACTCAATAAGTGTATAGGCAGTGCAAGATAAAATAGTGAAAAACTTAAAGAAATAAATGAGCACTTTCAAATTGGTGTTATTATATGGGACCGACCCGGTCAGTTCAATTGGTTGGATAGGATACAAGACCCATGGTCGGTCCGATCAATGTACCAGATCAAATTTGCTTATAAACCAGTCATGACATCATCAACTTGGTCTCAAACCAATGAAAATCGCCTAAACTGACTGGTTCACAGGTTTTGCTTCTGTTGGATTGAAAGTTGGAATAATACATGAATTCAAAAATACCTTCCCCTCGAATCGAATGCGTGAACACATGCAGGACAAACGTGCTACAAACGAGCTCGGTAGCAATTCACTGAGTTGCTCTTTGTAACTTTAGGGCAAATTACTCTTACTGAAACATGAACACACAACTAAAATATATTTCATATTATAAAATATAAATTTCAATTTATAATTTATATTATTAAGCATGAATATATTTTCATAATTATGATCGCATATTATTTTATTATTTAAAATTTTATATAAAATTTAAAAATATATTAAATTATTAATAAACTATGAACTAATATTCGAAGGTGTATTGTGTTAAAACATACTACCTTCGTCCCTATTTAACTGTCCATTTGTAAACCTAATGCAATAATAATTACATCTTTCTCTATTGTACCCTTATGTTAATAAATGACTACTCACTATTAAAAAATAATGAGACCCAATTGTATTAAGAGAGATAAAGGGTAAAACTGAAAGGTTAAAATTTATTTGCATAAAAACAAGAGTAATAATTGCTTTCCTTAATATATGTGTTTTTTATTCAAGTGGACAGTTAAATAGGAACGAAAATAGTAATTTTTATGAGAAGTATTAAATAGTTAAAAGAATTAATTTAATAAAAAAAATTTATGAAAGAAAGTATATTAAATTTCTGTCTATTTTAATTAAAAAATAATTTAAAAGTATCAAATAAATATTATTCATTAAAGAAAATTATTTTAGTATTCAATTGATAAATTATTTAATTTTCTATCATAATCTTACCGGACTCCAACAGTGAAATAATATGAGATGGTTATATTGGGTATATCTCTACACACTCTAAAAGGTTTGTTATCTTCTCTGTGTAAAATAAGGATTCATGAAAATAAACTCTAATTGAATTTTGATAAGAGAATGATTTGGAAATATTTTTATCAGTCACAAAAAAAAATAAATTTTTTTTATCGGAAAACAATCTTAACAAATCTATTTTGTATTGGATTATTTTATAAATATAGTCTTTTACTGGATTATTTTATAAATGTTATAACTTTTATTCTCTTTCATTTATACTGTATCGATTCTTGGTCCATCGGTGAGAAAATATTGGTTTGGACCACTGTAAAAGCCACCATTGTGATTAAGATTGTTTAATAAAGTTGTACCTAATAATTGGATCAATACTAAAACCCGTGAGATATACGTCCAGAAACAATTCCTGCCGTTCAGTTCAGGTGTATCAAAGTATTTAAAAAAAAAAACGGATATCATTTTAAATTTTAGTGGCCAACTAGCAAATTACCCATGCGGATCACGGGTGACATTAGGTAGTGGGTAATATTCATTTTTAAATGTATTATTAAATTTTTACTTTTTATAATAAAATTAACTTATGAAATATATTGCATCAATTTGTAGAATGTGAATAGCAAATTAGTATCATATTTATAGAAAATAGTAACCAATACATAATTAATATAATTATTAATTTAAAATATATTGATCATTGAGATCTCACACCCCAATCACTTTAAACACATATAAAGTGTAAATAGTTTTGTGGGAAAAAATTTGAAAACACATGTGTATTGTGGGAACAATTTTAATACAGGAAAATAGAATAAATAAATCAAATAGATAAGAAAGATAAAAAGTTAAAACATAACAATAAAAGAAAACGGTAGGAGTAGGACTGTCTCACGTAGAGGATACCTGAGATTCTTACAAAAATTCTTTTATAATTAAATAGATAAATGATTAATAGAAACGAATAATGAGATAAAATATTTTAATATGATAATAACAAAATGAATGTGTGATAAAAAACAAAAGAAAAAAGAAAAAAAACAAACGGCAGGAGCAAAACTACTTCCCGTGGAGGATATTTGTGGTTTATAAAAAAATCACTTTACTAAAGTGATAATAAAGAAACTAAAAAAATAAAACCCAAGTGAGAAAACAGATAAAAGAAAACGGTAGGAACATGACTGCCTCCCGTGGAGGATATCCAAGGTTCTTTAAAAATTACTTTTATAATGAAACAGATAAAATATTAATAAAAACGAATAATGAGAGAAAATATTTTAATATGATAATAATAAAAAAATGAATGTGTGATAAAAAACAAAAGAAAAAAGAAAAACGCAAACAGCAGGAGCAAGACTACCTCCCGTGGATAATATTTGTGATTCATAAAAAAAATCACTTTACTAAAGTGATAATAAAAAAACTAAAAATAAAAACCAAGTGAGAAAACAAAAAGAAAATGGTAGAAGCAAGACTGCCTCTCGTGGAGGATACCCGAGGTTCTAAATAAATTACTTTTATAATGAAGCAGATAAAAGAATAATATAAACGAAAAATGAGAGAAAATATTTTAATATGATAATAAAAAAATGAATGTGTTATAAAAAAATAAAAGAAAAAAGCAAACGGCGGGAGCAAGAGTTCCTCCCGTGGAGGATATTTGTGGTTCATAAAAAAATCATTTTACTAAAGTGATAATAAAGAAAGTAAAACAATAAAACCCAAGTGAGAAAACAGATAAAAGAAAACGGTAGGAGCAGGACTGCCTCCCGTGGAGGAAACCCGGGGTTCTTAAAAAAAATACTTTTATAATGAAACAGATAAAAGATTAATAGAATCGAATTATGAGAGAAAATGTTTTAATATGATAATAAAAAAAGAAAATGAACGTGTGATAAAAATAAAAGGAAAAAAAAACGCAAACGACAGGAGCAAGACTACCTCCCGTAGAGGATATTTGTGGTTCATAAAAAAGTCACTTTACTAAAGTGGTAATAAAGAAACTAAAAAAATAAAAACCCAAGTGAGAAAACAGATAAAAAAGCGGTAGGAACAGAACTGCCTCCCGTGGAGGATACCCGAGGTTCTTTAAAAATTACTTTTATAATGAAACAGATAAAATAAAAACAAATAATGAGAGAAAATGTTTTAATATGATAATAAGGAACGGAAGTGAACGTGTCATAAAAAAACAAAAGAAAAAAGAAAAACGCATATGGCAGGAGCAAGACTACCTCCCGTAGAGGATATTTGTGGTTCATAAAAAAATCGCTTTGCTAAAGTAATAACAAAGAAACTAAAAAAATAAAATACAAGTGAAAAAACAGATAAAAAAACGGTAGGAGCAGGACTGCCTCCCATGGAGGATACCCAGATCTATGTTTGAATAAAATAGAGAAATAAATAATATATTAAAAAAATACAAAAAAATTAATGTAAATTAACTCATTAATTGTAATTTTTTAATCAATATTTTGACGTAATAAGACGCATAAATAGAATTAGAGATAATAATAGATCAAATTGAAAAAAAAATAAAAGAGAAAAAATGTTGAAAAAGATAACACATGTATTATTGAAACAATTTAAAGATATAAAGTAAATTGATAAATAAAATAAATAAGAGTGATAATAAGTGAAAACATTAATGAATAAAAATATAGAGATAAATAATATTGCGGGAAACATGTATTGTGGGAACAATTTTAAGATAGAAAGTAAATAGATAAATAGAATAGATAAAAAAGATAAAAAATGAAAATATTAATAAATAAAAAATAAAAATAGATAATGTAAGAAAGTATTTTTAAATAATAATAATAAAAAAAGTAAAAGTGAGATATATAAAAGAATAAAGATTAATTAAAAAAGAAAGGTAAAACTATTTGTAGTGAAAAAAAATAGAAAAAAGAATGAAAAGAGGAGAGATGAATTTGAGTGAGAAAAAATAGTGTCATAAGCTGACACGTGTAACGTATACCTCCCGTGGAGGATATTTGTGGTTCATAAAAAAATCACTTTACTAAAGTAGTAATAAAGAAACTAAAAAATAAAAACATAAGGGAGAAAACAGATAAAAAAACGGTAGGAACAGAACTGCCTCCCGTGGAGGATACCCGAGGTTCTTTAAAAATTACTTTTATAATGAAACAGATAAAATAGAAACGAATAATGAGAGAAAATGTTTTAATATGATAATAAGGAACAAAAGTGAACGTGTGATAAAAAACAAAAGAAAAAAGAAAAACGCATATGGCAGGAGCAAAACTACCTCCCATAGAGGATATTTGTGATTCATAAAAAAATCGCTTTGCTAAAGTGATAACAAAAACTAAAAAAATAAAACACAAGTGAGAAAACAGATAAAAAACGGTAGGACCAGGACTGTCTCCCATGGAGGATACCCAGATCTATGTTTGAATAAAATAGAGAGATAAATAATATATTAAAATATACAAAAAATTTAATGTAAATTAACTCATTAATTGTATTTTTTAATCAATATTTTGACGTAATAAGACGGATAAATAGAATTAGAGATAATAATAGATCAAATTGAAAAAAAATAAAAGAGAAAAAATGTTGAAAAAGATAACACATGTATTATTGAAATAATTTAAAGATATAAAGTAAATTGATAAATAAAATAAATAAGAGTGATAATAAGTGAAAACATTAATGAATAAAAATATAGAGATAAATAATATTGCGGGAAACATGTATTGCGGGAACAATTTTAAGATAGAAAGTAAATAGATAAATAGAATAGATAAAAAAGATAAAAAGTGAAAATATTAATAAATAAAAAATAAAAATAGATAATGTAAGAAAGTATTTTTAAATAATAATAATAAAAAAAGTAAAAGTGAGATATATAAAAGAATAAAGATTAACTAAAAAAGAAAGGTAAAACTATTTGTAGTGAAAAAAATAGAAAAAATAATGAAAAGAGGAGAGAGATCAATTTGAGTGAGAAAAAATTGTGTCATAAGCTGACACGTGTAACATATACCTCCCGTGGAGGATATTTGTGGTTCATAAAAAAATCACTTTACTAAAGTGGTAATAAAGAAACTAAAAAAATAAAAACCCAAGTGAGAAAATAGATAAAAAAGGTAGGAACAGAACTGCCTCCCGTGGAGGATACCTGGGGTTCTTTAAAAATTACTTTTATAATGAAATAGATAAAATAGAAACGAATAATGAGAGAAAATGTTTTAATATGATAATAAGGAACGAAAGTGAACGTGTGATAAAAAAACAAAAGAAAAAAGAAAAATGCATATGGCAGGAGCAAAACTACCTCCCGTAGAGGATATTTGTGGTTCATAAAAAAAATCGCTTTGCTAAAGTGATAACAAAGAAACTAAAAAAATAAAACACAAGTGAGAAAACAGATAAAAAAAGGTAGGAGCAGGACTGCCTCCCATGGAGGATACCCAGATCTATGTTTGAATAAAATAGAGAGATAAATAATATATTAAAAAAATACAAAAAAATTATTGTAAATTAACTCATTAATTGTATTTTTTTAATCAATATTTTGACGTAATAAGACGGATAAATAGAATTAGAGAAAATAATAGATCAAATTGAAAAAAAAAAAGAGAAAAAATGTTGAAAAAGATAACACATGTATTATTGAAACAATTTAAAGATATAAAGTAAATTGATAAATAAAATAAATAAGAGTGATAATAAGTGAAAACATTAATGAATAAAAATATAGAGATAAATGATATTGCGGGAAACATGTATTGCGGGAACAATTTTAAGATAGAAAGTAAATAGATAAATAGAATAGATAAAAAAGATAAAAAATGAAAATATTAATAAATAAAAAATAAAAATAGATAATGTAAGAAAGTATTTTTAAATAATAATAATAAAATAAAGTAAAAGTGAGATATATAAAAGAATAAAGATTAATTAAAAAGAAAGGTAAAACTATTTGTAGTGAAAAAAAATAGAAAAAAGAATGAAAAGAGGAGAGAGATGAATTTGAGTGAGAAAAAATCGTGTCATAAGGTGACACGTGTAACGTAGTGGAAGGATTTTATATAGGTATATATGATATGATATATGATATATGAAGGAACCCGGTACTACTTCTATTATTATTACTAGTGTGAAGACTGCGTATCCACATTTTCTGTTGTAAAAAAATTTATTAAAAAATAAAATAATATTATAAAATGTGTTGATGATTGTATTAATTATATATTATGTGGATGTGTTGGGTTTGGATAGTTATTATTTTGGTTTAGGTAATTTTTGAAGGAATTATTTTAAAGATATTTTTTGGAAAGAAAATGTGAAAATAAAAAATGGGATATCTTTTTTATATAATAGTATAGATTATATATTATTATTATTATTGATATTGATGACGATGAAATATAAGATTTTGCTATATACATACATATATATATATATATATATATATATAGAAACAAATTACATTGTGCAGTTAATTTAAAAAAACATAAATAAAATTTAATACATAAAAATAACTATATAAAGTCACAATATCGATCTTGTTGGTATTATTTATTGATTTTCCATTATAATAATTATTATTATTTATTTTAAATTTTTTTCAATAAGCAGTTTTAGATATTACATATAATTATTCAAAAATTTACTCTTTTAATTTTTTTTTTCAGGGTAAAAATTTACTCTTTTAAACAAAGGAGAGACTGAGTGCATGTTTTGAATAATTTTAAATGAGGAGCTTTCAACTCTCGTCACACAACATCATTAATAGTTTTAAATAAAATATAATTTTATTAACTTAATTATTAAATTATAATAATTTACGGTCTTAATTATTTATATTAAATAATATATTTGATACTGATAGATTAATGATAAAATGATTTTTTTATACATTTTAAGTGTATTTATAACATTAATTTTAATGTATTATAATGTTATATTAAATAATTTTAAATTAATATTTTTTTGGTAAAGGGTATGAATTAAAAAAAAGAGAAACAGTACAACCAACACAAGAAACCCTCAGCCACTGCCTCTAGGAAAAAGGGTTCCTCTAGAGTCATTAATGACTAGCTCATTGAAAGACTCCGGAGAATCAAGAATTACAAATGAAGGGTTTTCAATAGCAACCCCTTTCTTAGCTAAAGCATCAGCACACTGGTTCCCTTCCCTATGAATAAAACTAAGAGAAACCGACCAATCGTAACTAAGTAAACTCTTAATTTCTCTAATAATTCCCACGTACAAATGATGGTCCTGGATTGCATCCCTGCAAAAACTCAGTGCATTTGAAGAGTTAGACCAAAGGATGATATTTTTATATCCCTCAACCCAAGCAATTTTGAGCCCATGAAGAATAGCACACAACTCAGCCCCAAGGCTGTCATTAGCATTTATAGACCCCATAAAACCTTTCAGCCAAGCACCAGAAGAGTCTCTTATAACCCCACCAATACCAGCAGCAAGGGTACTGCTATTATAGCTTCCATCCACATTGACAGCAACCCAGTCTTGGGGAGGAGCAATCCATTTAATCCAACTCCTGATCTGATCAGAATCAGCTTTAGTTTCACCAAAAACAGTTCTGAACTCCTGGTGAAGGTTGAAAACAGACCACTACAGCTGAATTAAAGATGTAGTTGTTCCATTAAAAACTTGCCTATTCCTGGCAAGCCAAATCATCCAAATAGCAGCAAGAAATAGGGAGCCAAAATTGTTATAAGACCAGAGAAGCCAATCAAAAGCAATTGATAACTTCCAGAAATTTGAGTCAGGTTGAGCTTTGATTCCAATAGTGGCCCACAGTTGTCTGATCTTACTGCAGTCTCTCAAACAATGCATCACACTTTCCTCTTATGAGTTACAGCACAAGCACAAGGATGAATTTATGATATGTCTATGATGCAGCAAGCCTCTTGTAGGAAGCCTGTCATGGGCAGCAAGCCAAACTAAAAACTTAATTGATTCACTGCAATTCAATCTCCAAACCCAACTCCACTTTTGACAAGGGATCTCGGTAAAATTCTGACTCCAAAGCCATTTAAATCCTTCTTTAGCTGTGTAAATTCCATTCGTAGCACCACCCCAGGATATAACTTCTGGAGATCCAGGGACAATAGAGGAATTGATAGCAGAAATCTGGTGATTAATGTGAGGAGGAATCCTAGTCCAGAGAGCATCCAGGTTCCAATTATGACCATCATACACATCCTTAATTCTGATGTTCAAATCATGTGAATTGATAAAATCAATTGCTTCACTTATTGGCCCAGTCGGAAGCCAAGAATCAAACAAGAAGTTGGAGTTTCCCTCTCCCAATCTTGTGACAAGCCCCTCCTTCAGAACCTCTGCAGCTTTTTGCATAGATCTCCACACAAAGGAAGCCTGCCTCTTATTTTTAAAAATTTTTGAACCATTCCCATACTTGGCCTGCAGAACTTTGACCCATAACTTAGACTCATTGTTTTGCAAGAATTCCCAGACAAGCTTTCCTAATAGTGAGGTATTCTGGAGCCTAGCAGGCCTTACTCCCAGACCCCCAAACTTCTTTGGCATACAAACAGTCTCCCAATTCACAAGATTGACACCAGAGGAAGAAGCACCCTTCCATAAAAAGTTTCTAGCTTTCCTATCTAACTCATCACATACTCCAGTTGGCAACCAGTGAACTTGCATATTGTAGGTTGGTATTGAATTTAACACTGAATTCAGCAGGGTAAATCTACCAGCTTTATTAAGAAGCTTCCCTTTCCAACAAGTTAATCTCTGGTTTACTTTATCTATTATACTTTTGAAGTCTGAAACTGTAGCCCTCTCAGTAAATATCTTGAAGCCCAAATATCTCTCTAAAGAGCCAGTGAGTTTTAACCCAGCAAGGTCTGAAATTCTCTGCTGTTTCTGCATTGGGGTTCCAGAGGAACAAAAAGCTCTTGGCTTATCAAAATTGACTTTAAAACCAGAGATCCTACAAAACTTTTGAACTATGTCAGTGAGAAGTCTCACTTGTGAGACTTTAGCTTTGGAAAAAAGAAGAACATCATCAGCAAAGAAAAGACGGGACATGCCAGGGCTTTGGGGAGTAATCTTAACAGGGATCAGAGACTGGTCAATAACAGCATCTGAAAGCATATGACCAAGCTTTTCCATACATAAAACAAATAGATATGGGGATAATGGGTCCCCTTGCCTCAATCCTCTCTTGGGAGAGAAAGAGGGACACTTATTTCCATTCCATAAAAGAGTAATTGAAGTAGCAGTTATACCACTAAGAATCAAAGAAATAATATTTTGAGGAAACTCAAATTCAGATAGAACATTCTTAAGAAAAATCCAATCCACCCTATCATAGGCTTTTTCTAAATCAAGTTTGAATACAACATCTCCTTTTTTTTTCTTAGAATGTTTCATTTGATGAACTAATTCTTGGAGAATTATAGCATTATCAGAGGTATTTCTACCTGATATAAAGCTAGATTGTAGAGGGCTAATAATATCATTCAAGAGAGGCCTAATCCTATTGACCAAAACCTTTGTTACTATTTTATATAAGCAATTACAAAGGCTAATAGGCCTAAACTCCTTAAAGGATAAAGGTCTATCACTTTTAGGAATTAAGCAAATTAGAGTCTCAGTAGCTTTGGGAGGGAGAGAACCAGAAGAGAAAGCATCTCTGACAAAACCCCAGATGTCATCCCCTATCCTATCCCAAAATTTCTTGAAAAATATAGTCTGGAAACCATCTAGGCAAGGGGCTTTGTAGGATTTCATAGAACATAGAGCTTTGAAAACTTCCTCTTTAGAAACCGGAGAAAGAAGCATATCTCTATCATCAGCAGATAATTTTGGGAGGTTGGGAGATCTAAAATACTCCCCAGAAGCAGCAACATTACAGAATAAATCCTGATAAAAGGAAACAACTTCCCTTTGTAAAATTTTATCATCAGAACACCACTCACCATTTGGCAAGTGCAAACCATTAATCTTATTTCTAGCCCTTCTAACTATGGTCTAAGCATGAAAAAATGATGTATTTTTGTTCCCAAACTTTAACCAGCTCTCCCTAGATTTTTTATACCAAAAAATTTCTTCTTGAACCAAAATATTGTCATAATCTCTTTGAAGACTATTTTGTAATTGTAATAAGCTACTGGAGGGATAATCAACAATAGATCTTTCTACCCCCTTAAGTCTCTTCTCTAAGACTCTTTTCCTAGCAAAAATAGACCCAAATTCTTCTCTATTAAATTTAATTGAAACCTCTCTTACATCATCCAGACATTGGAGGGTATCATGCTCAAATATGCTCCAAGTGGAATGGACAAGAGGGGAGTAAAGGGGGTGGGCACACCAGGCAGCCTGAAACCTAAAAGGTCTCTCTCCCCTACAAAGCCTTTTCCCACCACATCTCAACAGAATAGGATGATGGTCAGAATAAAGTCTACATAGGTTTTCCACAGAACTATTAGGAAATGACAATCTCCAAGAGGGAGTGGCTAGGCCCCTATCCAGTCTTTTGTGAACCCAGATCCCTCCCCTGCAGAACCTACTCCAAGTAAACTTAGAGCCAAAACTACCAATATCAAGGAGGTTACAGTCAAAAAGATGATCAGAGAATTCATTAGCTCTAGAAATAGAGAAATCCCCCCTTTCTGTTCACCAGAGAGAAGAATATCATTAAAATCCCCAATGAGCATCCAAGGAATAGAAATATTGTTACTAAGAGTCAAAAGATGGTTCCACATACTATTTCTCAAGGATAATGCAGGGTTAGCATACACACTAGACAAAATCCAGCTATTATTACCATAAGACACCTCTAAACTAATAACCCGAGCATGATAATCCAAAACAGTATATGTAAATATAGACCCAGATCTCTTAAGAACCCAAATACCCCCATATGCCCTTGAGCTTCCTCAATAGCAACAGGTAAATATTTTACAGAATTCCAAAAATTAGTATGAGTTTCATCAACAATGATAGTATCAGGTTTATGATTCCTCAAAACATCTCTCAAATGTCTATGACATCCCTTGTTGGCAGACCCTCTAACATTCCAAAACATAACAGACAAATCTTTAAAGAAATTCATGGCAAATAATAAAAATAAAAGGAATAAAAGCACCTGATTCATCAAGACACTATGAATCCCCGTCAGAAATCACAAGCACTCCTCATTCAACCATGAGGGGGTTGAACAAGACCAGATTTAATCTGATCAGTAGGCTCCTCATTCATGTCTGAATCTGAATCAGCATTGGAGTTGTCAGTTTCCCCTTCCATTTCTGAATCGATTTCTGAATCTTTTTTTCCTCAGACGTGGCTTGTGGCTGGAGAAATACTCCTAGCTTGTCATCCAGGCTTTTTCTGCAAAATCTCATCATCCTTGAACCTCAATCTGTGAGGTTCAATAATATCCACATTCATAGCAGTTTTGATGCCAAAGTCAAACAAAGATTTTGGCTTAGAAGGATCAGGCTTAAAGATCATAGAGTTGATGGGCTTGTCCTTGGCAGGATCCTTTCTATTTGACTTATTTGATGCTTCAACCTGATGAGGAGAAGACTTTTGTTTGATATCTTTAGAGGCAGAGGATGAACCTTTCCCCTCAGGAGCAGATTTAATTTATATCCTGGACCTTTTCTTGTCTATTTTGTTTGTCCTTGAGGGAACAAATGGCTTTGCTGAAAAGACCACATTTTCTTGTGAAGCTACCTGATTTTCAGAGGTATTAAACACCTGATTAACCTTGTTCCCAGTCTCTGGTTGGTTTCTAGAGTCAGAGGGGCTAATCTTGGCCTTGCCTTTACCTTTCTAGGCACCTGACTTTCTTGATCTTGATACAACAAGCCATTCACCATGTAATTGATCTTGGGAATCCAAAACAGTTGAAGGTGCAGAACCCTGATTACCTATATCATCATGATTGATACCTCTGTTTGACTCAGTTTGTGAATGACTTCCAGGAACCTTAGGTTTGGGGCAAGATCTAGTTACATGACCATACAGCCCGCAGTTCCCACAGATGAGATGTAAACTCTCATACTCAACACAGTAACTATGTCCTTGTAATCAAACTTTTCCAACCACTGGTTCATTCAAATTTATCTGGACACAAACCCTAGCAAATCTTCCCCGAGATACATTCAGAGTAGTACGATCCACCTTAACTGGGGTTCCAACTGCTGCAGCCAAGGCCATAAGTATGCTCTCATCATAGTATTCAAGCCCGAGATTGGGGAATCGGATCCACACAAAAGTTGAGTCAATTTTCACCCGTGAGGCTACAAAATTAGGCTCCCACATTCTCACAGAGAGACAATGATCAAAGATCATCCAAGGACCCTCTCCAACCACCTTATTCCTACCCTCAATATCATCAAATTTACAGACAAATTTTCCATTCCCTACTTCAAGCAAATCAAACCCCCCAGATAATTTCCATACCTTCGAGAGTCGATCTTTCATTGTGAGAAACCCAACGTATTTACCCAATAACTTGACGATCACCGCTTCAGACCAGGGGTGGTGAAGATTCTGAAGAACGGAATCCGCAACGTAGCACCTAGGCTTCAAGCGATCCCCATCCTCATACTCAATTCTGAACAGATTGTTGCTAATTAGATCAACCATGGATGTATCTTTAACCCTTCCTTTCCCAGCTAACAACTTATCTTTGAATGATGCAAGTAGATTTAGCGAGCCATCCTTCCCATCAGGAGGATCAGGGAGCATGGGGTGTCTTCAGCAGACGCCATGAACAAGAAGGACGACCAAGGCGATCAAGAAGAATCAGAGAAGATTCTTGGAGCGAATTAAATTCAATATCTCATATTTGAGATCTATAATTTTAAATTAATATAAAATTTAATAAGTTTAATCTATATGATAATAATTTAAATATAGTAGATTATTAAATATAATTATCTATTAAAAGGTTTTTCAATAATAGAAGAATTGATGTAACTTAATGCTCATCCAGTTTAAAATTTTAAATGATAATTTATTTTTATAAAAATATCTCTTCAAAAACAATCCTTTCCAAACACACATCGACTTAAAACGACAATTTGAATAAAAAATTGTTAAAATCCACCTTTATAATTCTTTAATTGTAATTCACGAGTATAATATTGTTTAGGTCATGAGCTCATGTCTCATGATATACCCATTCATATGTGTAAACGGTTAATTTAATTACTCATATATGATTTTTTAATAAAAAGTTTGAGTTTTAATACTGATAAAAAATTAAATGGTGTATTCAACTCAGATTAACAAGGAATTTTTTTTGTATGTGTATGTATATATAAGATAATATTTTGTTTCAATTATTTTTTTCTTTTGGTTAAACATAAAAAATAAAAATTAATAGGGGTGGAAGTGGGGGTAATTAATTCAAACTAACCCTGCCTGCCGCTTATAAGAAATCATACTCTTTTTTTATTCGACTATGGCTTATTTTTAACTCTCGAACTGTTTAAACTTTAAACTCAATAAATTTACTGAGTAATACTCAAGCCTCATATACATACCTAATATTCTCAAAAGTGCTGTCGTTTTTAATTAAAATATAAGTTTATCAATGCAATAATCAAAAGTTAAGTCATTTATATATCTTCAATACATGTTAAAGCTATCTCACAAAGTTAATTAATAAACTAAACATATAAGAAGTTTAAATTTGATTTATTTAATAAAATGAATAAAAATTCATAACTCAAGTTCATTTAACTCAAATTTGATTTATTAAATATTCGGACGGATAACTTTGACACCCATTGCATTGTAGTCCTATCCGGCTCAGGTAATATTGAGGATATATGTGATCTTGTATAAAAAAATTCAACAAAAAGTTTAATAGTTAAACTTTTTTTTTACAAACCCACATATATCACAATCTTGCTTCAGTCGATCGAGTGACGCAAACCATGACTCGAACCCCAAATCACTGCTTCTACCAATTGATTCACACGTTCCATGGTTAGTTGAAGCGTAAGTTAACGAACTAAATCATGAAAAAATATTTGACCAAAGTTTTTCATATATTTTGTAAAGAATCATTTGTATCAATATAAGTAATGTTTGATAATAATTAAACAAATGGTTTTATAATAACGGTTATGATAAAATCAACCCTTATAATTAAGGATAAGATTTATAAAAATGATTTTTTTATTAAAATAGAAAAAATTTATTATTCATTTATATTTTTTTATATAATTAATACTTTATATTTTAATAAAACCTTTTTTTTGAAGTTTTAGTCCAGGCCATGAATGTTATCAAAATCATTATAATATTGATAACAAATAATGCTATTTAATGAAAAATAATATATTTACTCAAATTTAATACTTTTTTAAGCCTAATTTAATACTTTTAATATTATATTAAAATTTTATTACTTTATACGTTATATATTGGTCATTCCTAATGTATTTTATTTATAGTAATTTGTGCTTTTTAACTATTATCATTTCATTTATGAGATTGTGACTCATTTAACAAAAGAGTTGTGGCTAGGGAACGCATTGTGGAAAGAGCCCCGGATACGTTAGATTTCTACTAAACATATTCTTATGGAGGGGTGTGATTAAATCCCGAATAGGATTACCTCGGGTAATAGGGGATACCTATGATAAAAAAAAATCATCATTTCATTTAAATTAAAATACCTTTCATGTTTTCTTTTCCAAGTTTTATTGCCTAGTTTTGGTTAAAATTGATTTCATGATTATCATGTTATCTCAGTTAACTTATATGTGCATGTTTATATATAATTACTTATTTTACATATTAAAGTATTTAATATGTAAAACAAAAAAATATGTAATAGGTAAAAAATCATCATTTCATTTAAAATACACTTTACGTATTCTTTTCAAGCTTTATTGGCTAGTTTTGGTTAAAATTGATTTTCAAGATTATCATGTTATATCAATTAACTTATATATATGTGCATGTTTATATGTAATTACTGATTTTACATATTAAAGTACTTAATTGTTAAAACTAATTAATCCATATATTTTTATTTATGTTTAAAATGAAATGAAAATGAGATATTGACCTATGAGCGTTTGTAAAATTGAATAAAAGATGAGAGTATTCATATTCCATTTAAAATCAAACGCTTAATGTGATTAGTTATAAGTTATACATTCTCAATTTTTTTAAGATTAAAAAAAATGAAATATCAAATATTAGAAGGGGAAGTACTGAGTAGTGGTTACTTTAAGAGTACTAAAAATTTAATTGTAAAATTAATTTTAAAACAATTTGATTTTCTAGAAATAATTTTTATTAAAAGTATAGGTTTGAAATAACGTGATTTATTGTGCAATCATTCGTAACATTTGTCAATAAAGTAATAGCCACCAAATACAATAAAAGACTACCAAAAGAGGAGTAATTCCTAGACAAATCAGCAAAATCTAGAAACCTACTACTCAACAACTTGTAAATCTGAAGGAAAATTTTGAGGTTTGTCACAGAGACTCGGTGAGACCATAATAAACAAAGTAAACAGAAAGGAGAAACAATGGTTGCACGAGTGTTTACGAATTAACAAAATTCATAAGCATAATATTTATAAAGATATGAACGATAATCTAATAAGGATACTATGAGCACATAGCCCATAGGTCGTATCATATATACCTATTCGTTACGACTAATAATATTTAATAATACTATGAGCATGTAGCTCATGGGTAGTATTATCTCTTCATTATGACAGATGTTGGTCTACTTAAGAATAATATGAGTATATAACTCAGACCGTATTATCATTTTGTTACGGCGAATAATAATTTATCACATTATCTTTAAGGGATAAAAATATAATGTCAATATATCCATAATAAAATTCAAGATCAAAATCTCAAGGATATATTCACCATAACCTATTATATTTTAACTCACATCCCCTCATAATTTACTTCTCACGAATCCTCATTTTCACTATTCACACAATCATCAAAATATAACTTTGAATCATGTATTATATCACAATAAAATGATTCAATAATTATAAAAATTATTCAAAGCCATTGACTTTACATTCATAAGCACATATATGATTCATAATAATTTGTATCTCCAAAATACTAATAGAAATGAGGAAATTTATAACCAAATTATTCTATTAAAAAATATATAAATTTGTAAAGGAGATATATTTAAAATACTCTGTATCTCTCATTAGAGAGACGTCACTTATTAAAAAGTTGTCACGACATAAATCAGTCACAACTATGTAGAACTAACTCGACCTCTTCATACTTCGTCAACGTGAACAATTAGTGTCTTTTTCAATCAATTTGAGCATTAAAAATGGGTGATAAAAGATTAGATAAAATCCCCAATTTACACGACTTAGAGTTTTGAGGGAACACAAAAAATAATTTTTTTTACAATCCTAGATCAATACCCATTACTAATTTATGCCATAATAATAAACCCTAAACTTATGGAGTTATGGGTTTAGCTAAAAAAACCATAAAGGAACGAGTGTTACGGAATAGGTGTTGTCCCATTTAATCAAATGCACCAATCTTTAACTTTTTTTTGGTGTGGGTTCAAAGATTTACTGGTGAGAATGAAAGGTAATATAGAGAAGAAAGAAGAAATAACAAGAACGATGGGAGAGAATGAGAGAAAAAGACGATGCAACAGTTAAAAAAATAAATTGGAGTCGGTTGAGGGGGAGGTGTTTCAAATGAGGGAGAGGTTGAAGACCTCTTGATTTTAAGGGTTTTATGATTTTATTTTATTACTTTATTTTTTCCTTTCTTTAATTAAATGAGGTGTTTCAAGTGGCAAGGATGACCATGACACTGATAACTTGTGACAACTTTACAATAACAACATGATGACTAGGTTTTGGCAGAGCGACATAGTTGTGACGGAAAGGAGGCAAGGGCGCTCATTCCATACCAAAGAGTCTAAGACAACACTAGTACGACTTGGACCGTAAAGAATGACAATGACCCATAATCACTAAGTGTTGACGAGTGAGAGAGGGCACGATTATGAGTGAAAGCTTTTATAGATCTAGAATTTCCAACTAGGATTACCTTTATCAAGCAAAGACTTTATATTGCAACAACATGGGAACAAACATTAAGGGGTGAAACTTGATGCAGGGCTATGGCAATAAACATGTATTTTTATTGGAAATTTAGGTCACACAAAATGATCTCATGATTTTTGTTTTTGTTGTGCAAGTGGATTTAGGGGACAAAGCTTGTGAGGATGATAATTGAGATTTAATAACCAATGACCAATTGAGGTTGTTCGCTTCGCAAATACATTAAATCCAACGAAAAAAATAAGAAGAGAGATGATAAAGAGAGAGCGAAAATTGGAAAGGTCGGCATTATGTCTCTAATTGATATGAGAATCCCTCATATGCAATTTTAATGTGTTCATAAGTCACAATTTCCTAATAAATAATTTTGGACCATTATATTTTTAATATTAATCAATTTAACGGTAATTAACGATGTCACACCGATTCTTTGGACTATTAACTTTTTAATATTAATAAATCTAACGGTAATTAACGGTATTGCATCGGTGTCACACTTTCATCTTTGTACACCTTAGACAAAACCCCAAATATATTGGTATGAATTTAAAACCTAAAATTAACAAATAAAGTACTTTAGCCTTAACTAGTTATTAATTCTGTTGTTTGCCAGGTAGTTACCATTTTATTTGTAAAATGTCAACCAATCATTGTTGACGACATCAGTTGGGGTATTGAATTATATATTATTAATTAAACACTAATTAATAATACAAAACATAAGATGAATATGAAAAAACCTAGTTGTAGGCATTATCTTATATTATTAAAGATAGTGCTTGCAATTCACATATAAAATTTACATCAAAATAACAAATTAAAAGATGAGTTTAATTAATATACACGGAGAGCGTTTAAATGGTCATTCAATTATATATTATTACATTATTTAATAAATATGACATCTCATGTATTATTAAACTTAATTGGATAACCGTGTAAAACTTATTTACTATATCGGTATATAAATCATTAGAGATGACACAGACTAATATTTTTTTTATTTGTAAAAAGACATAAACAAATACTAGTATTAAGAAAGATTTGCTAACCACAACAAAACAATCCTAGTTGACAAGTATCAAGGGATGCTATCAACTCTCAAGTCCAATTCAATCCAATGCCGTGACTTAACCAAAATAAAATTAAAAAGAAAATAGAAGAAAAGCATTTAACCGCTTAAAGGCCCAGACGTCCCCGCAATCACAGTTCTCTGTCTCTCCCCATTTCGAGAGTTCTCTCTCGGAATATTCTTCTTCTATTTTTTTTTGTCACCCCATCATCTTCTTCTTCTTCAAGTCTCTCTTTAAAAGCATAATCATCGTGAAGAAGTAGTAGCAAACAATTTGAGAGATGGCAGGGAACGATTGGCTAAACAGCTACCTGGAAGCGATACTGGACGTTGGGCCTGGCCTCGAAGATGCCAAGTCCTCTCTGCTTCTCAGAGAAAGAGGCAGGTTCAGTCCCACTCGCTACTTCGTCGAAGAGGTTATTGGCTTCGATGAGACCGATCTTTACCGCTCTTGGGTTCGGGTACTCTCTCTTTCACACTCACTCACTCAATTCATAATCTCATCTCTCTCTCTCTCTCTCTCTCTATCAATTCCACTAATTCTGTGCGTTTGTTATGGTAGGCTTCTTCCACCAGAAGTCCTCAGGAGAGGAACACCAGGTTGGAGAACATGTGCTGGCGGATTTGGAACCTTGCTCGCCAGAAGAAGCAGGTTCAATTGTTATTCTTTATTTTTCTGTCTCAATTCTTTTTCTTCGGTTGCTGTTGCTGATGTGATGAGATCGTGGTTTTGGATTTGAATAGCTGGAGAATGAGACGGCGCAGAGAATGAACAAGCGTCGCCTCGAACGTGAAAAAGGACGCAGGGAAGCTACTGCTGATATGTCTGAGGACTTGTCCGAAGGAGAGAAAGGAGATCCGGTGAGTGATGTTTCTGCTCACGGCGGCGATGGCGGTAGAGCTAGATTGCCGAGAATCAGTTCCGCCGATGCTATGGAGGCATGGGCTAACAGTCAGAAAGGCAAGAAGCTCTACATTGTACTCGTAAGGTATCATAATAATACTAATTAGTAATTACCTTTGTGTATTCTCATTCTCTAGTATTCTTATCTTTGCATCGCTTGGTTGATTCATTTGGTGATGATTGATATCATAATTAGTCTATTTGTTACTGGATTTTATTGTGCCGAGTGCGCTTTGTGTGATCTTCTCTATCTCTAGTGTGCTTTTATTTTGTTACTCTTGACTTTAATAACGAGTGTACCTGCAGCGTTCATGGCTTGATACGCGGGGAGAATATGGAGCTAGGACGTGATTCTGATACGGGTGGTCAGGTAGTGCTTGCGTTTATCTTGTTTCATGATAAGAATCTGTTTTGTTTTTCCTTGCTGATTGCGTGATACTGTACTCTCTTAAATTTGTT
This sequence comes from Sesbania bispinosa, assembly GCA_026901365.1. Lineage (NCBI taxonomy): Eukaryota > Viridiplantae > Streptophyta > Magnoliopsida > Fabales > Fabaceae > Sesbania > Sesbania bispinosa. The sequence goes on from QLOH01000826.1 coordinate 111,175, forward strand.
GATGTCAACCTGATCACTAAATTCTTTTTGTTTGTCTCTGTCTGTGTTTCTCTGCTAAATAGGTTAAGTATGTTGTGGAACTTGCAAGGGCATTGGGATCAATGCCAGGAGTTTATCGGGTTGATTTACTAACTAGACAAGTCTCAGCACCTGAGGTAGATTCAAGTTATGGGGAACCAACAGAAATGTTGACTCCAAGAAACGCGGATGACTTTGGAGATGACATGGGAGAGAGCAGTGGTTCTTATATCATTCGTATTCCCTTTGGTCCTAGGGATAAATATATTCCAAAAGAACAACTCTGGCCTTATATTCCTGAATTTGTTGATGGAGCACTGAGCCACATTATACAGATGTCCAAAGCTCTTGGTGAGCAAATTGGCAATGGGCACGCTGTCTGGCCGGTTGCCATCCATGGGCATTATGCAGATGCGGGTGACTCTGCTGCTCTTCTATCGGGTGCTTTAAATGTTCCTATGCTTTTTACTGGCCACTCACTTGGTCGAGATAAGTTGGAACAACTTTTAAAGCAAGGTCGACTATCAAAGGATGAAATAAACACAACCTACAAGATTATGCGTAGGATAGAAGCTGAAGAATTAGCCCTTGATGGTTCTGAAATAGTCATAACAAGCACTAGACAGGAAATAGAAGAACAATGGCGCTTGTATGATGGTTTTGATCCAGTATTGGAGCGTAAACTACGAGCAAGGATCAGGCGTAACGTGAGCTGTTATGGTAGATTCATGCCTCGCATGGCAGTAAGTACTTGATCACAATTAAACTTTCTAGCAATATCTTAATGACCTTTCTTGTGGACCAAATTAGGCTGTCATGATTGAGTTATTGATTTTAGCTGGCAGAGTTATAATTTCAAGTTTTTATAACTTGGCATTGAGATATAGTAAGTTAATTTTTCATAGTCAATGATTTGGGCCATTCTGTTTAAGCCGACACTTAATGCAAAATGCATTTCTGCTTATTTTGTAGTAGGCAGGGTCATTCATGAGCAAATTATGTTTTTCTTGTCATTTTTTATAAAGATTTTTACTTGGGTTGAGACACAGTTTTATTTTCCATCTTCATTTCTACTAATTACTGGTATGGTTTATAAGTTTGTCTTTGAAAGGAATAGCTTTATTTGTGTGTATGACAACAAACTTGGCCACAGGGGTTATGTTGCTTTCTTGTGAATGCATTGAGTTAGAAAGAATAGTTACTAGAGTCCTGGTTTGCACAATATTTCTTGATAACAGCTGTTATTGTGGAGTCCTGTTCCAAATGCAATACTTTTTTAGTACTATTTAGTTGCAAGCAGTATTTTGTGTATGATATGCTCTCACACATCTTGCAGATAATTCCACCTGGTATGGAGTTCCATCATATTGTTCCACATGATGGTGATATAGAAGGTGAACCAGAAGGGAACTTGGACCATCCTGCCCCCCAAGATCCACCTATTTGGTCTGAGGTATTCTTTCTGCACTTTTTAAATGTCTCCTGGATGACTATCCAGTTCAGTGCTTTTGTTTTATAATTTATTAGACATGACTTGACTAGCTAGTTCTGTTTGTAAATCCAATGCAAAAATTGAATTAATGCCAATTTGAACTTTGTGATTACCAGATAATGCGCTTCTTTACCAACCCTCGCAAGCCTATGATACTTGCCCTTGCTAGACCAGATCCTAAAAAGAACATCACAACTTTGGTGAAAGCATTTGGAGAGTGCCGTCCTCTTCAAGAGCTTGCTAACCTTGTATGAAACTACGAGTGATCAGTCTGCACTTTTTGAGTATCATTTGTTATTGATTTTGGGGTCAGCTGACCTGTGTTGCTCTACTGATCAATTACCTTTTGCTCCTTTGGGCTTTTCAGACATTAATTATGGGTAATCGAGATGGAATTGATGAAATGTCAAGCACAAATGCTTCTGTTCTTCTCTCAGTTCTTAAGCTGATTGACAAGTATGATCTGTATGGGCTAGTGGCATATCCGAAACACCACAAACAATCTGAAGTTCGTGACATATATCGTCTAGCAGCAAAGACAAAGGTAACTTTGTCTATTTGATTTGAATAAACAATGATGTGTCATTGTAAGCTTTGACAAGGATTATGAGAAAATTGATATAATGTCTACTTTGTTTAATTATAGTTGCCTAAATTGTAAATTGTATTGAAAAGTCTGTGTTCAACTTTTGAATTGTGAATCATAATGTATTGTAATTTGTATGAGTAAAAAAATTTAAATATACATGATTTAACTCCTAAAACATTAAGAAATTACTCAAGAGTCTCAAATAATACTTAAATTTCATATTACATAGGAAAAAGTAAACTCCAATAATATCATAATGCCATCATAAGCCAAGACTCATAGCCAAACTCATAAATCACAATTCTTTATGTGTTCCTACTGAATGGTAGATAATCCAAAGTGCACTACCCAACATGGTTTGTGGACATTAGATGATAATTACATTTGACATGCAATCTAATGTCAAGATTCAAGAACAACACAATGTTCTTAGGTAACATCCTTCTTCCCCCTTCTTCTTAACTGTAGGAGCCACATAAAGTGACTGCATGAAGTCTGTGTTTCAAAAGAATGAAAATAGAGCAATGTTATTGCCAAATAAGGTGTGTATGTGAGCAAGTGATTCTGTGAAGCCAAGTAGGGTGGGTAGAGTGAGTGATCGTGTGACCATGTTATAGAAGAATGAAACGAAGTAATGGAATAATCAAATAAAGTGCTTTTAGTAACACTCTTGGTTCCTTTTCATTTGGCAATTAAAGCTTCTCCAATGAGAATTGGTGAAAGGAAAGCAGAAAAGGAAAAAAAAAGTTTCATTGAATAATGCGATTCCTATCTGTGATATGGAATTGCATTGATTCATGCATGTATCACATGATTCAAAACCATCTATTTTTCATCACATGATACAAATCACCCACTTGCCAAATCGTATCAAATCATGTGATTGTAACAACTATCTCTCAAGTCTCAACTAATCCTTTGGGTTCCTAGCCACTTGGCATGACCCCCCCTCTTCCCTTTTCAGTTCGTATTGGACAGTAATAGTTAGTGTTATTAAAACCGGACCGACTGGAAACCGGATCCACGGATGGTCCAGTCATGAGTACAGACCGTTTATGCACCAGAACTGGTCATCAACCGGCGGAACCGATGAAAACCGGCCCATTTTGGAGTCAGACAACATGTGAGCGATGGTGTTATTTACTAAAAAAATTGAAACGAGGCTATGTGGGATTCGAACCCACCTCCTAGGCGCACAATACACGTCTTAACCACTTCACCGGAGTTGCTTCTTTCTATTTATGTGCCAATTTATATATATATATATATATATATATATATATATATATATATATATAAACACTGCACATCTGACAAAAAATCCAAAAACCCATTAAATGAGATTTGAACTCAAATCTTAATCAATATAAAAGCTAGAGTAAATACACTATGCCACAATCAATAATAAATATTAATTTACTTACTTAATATTTTCATAAATATATTTTACTTTTTATTAATTAATATATTTTAATATATTTCCGGTTTAATCAGTTCAACCAGTGATCCATTGACTCTATACCCTAACCGAGATCGGTCCCAGTTTAATACGATTGGTCATACTGTCTTGTGTGAATGCATCATCTTTCCATATATTTCTCATTATATATCTATCTCATGTGAATACATCCTCTTGCATGTATTTCTCATAACATGATAGTTTGGTTTGATTACACTCCACTTATATGAGTTAGTCTATACCATAGTTGTCAATAGCAGCGCTATAGCCGCTATAGCGGCCAGGGCCCCCTGGCCGCTATATGCACCATCATAGGGTTGCACTTCACTATAGCGGTCGCGATAGCAGCCAAAATAGCGACATTTAGCGGTGCTATGCTAATGACATCCAAAATCTTGGGAATGACCTCCAATATGTTAGAAGGGCATTTTATGGGGGTAATTTTGGTATTTCGGGTTAAAAAAAAAGGTTTCAACTTGTAGAAAACCCTTTCAAAGTTTAAAACCATTGTGCCTTACTTGTATGTTTACTTAAGAGTTAAGACCTATGACTTTTTCTGGTTAATTATGAATATGTCAAGATTTTTAGTATTTTTAAAATTTTAAGCATTTATATATATTCAGTATAAATTACATGAATTGTATCAAAATTTTAGAATAGTGGTCATCCCGCTAAGCGCTATACCGCTATAGTGTTTTTGGGGTCGGCCACTATGCTCCGATGTCCAGGACTGATAACTATGATCTATCATATCTTGTTTAATTCTCTTTCCCATGCTAGCTATATTGTCATTTTACATTTCATTCAGATCCAATGTCTATGCAGGGTGTTTTCATTAATCCAGCTTTTATTGAGCCATTTGGTCTTACCTTGATTGAGGTGATCTTCTGAATCCTGAATTATTTATTATGGGTTGATTTCTTTTTGGAGTCGTAAACATCAATTTGCGTATTTCATGAACAGGCAGCTGCTCATGGTTTGCCAATTGTTGCTACTAAAAATGGAGGTCCTGTTGATATTCATCGGGTATGCATACTGAGCTGTGGTTATGTATTGATCTGAAAAGGTTCCCTTGGAAACTTCCATGACTGATTGGTTATTGATACAGGTACTTGACAATGGTCTGCTTATAGATCCCCATGATCAGCAGTCTATTGCAGATGCTCTTTTGAAGCTTGTTAGCAACAAACAACTTTGGGCAAAATGTAGACAGAATGGGTTGAAGAATATTCATTTATTTTCGTGGCCTGAACATTGTAAGACTTATCTGTCTAAAATAGCCACTTGCAAACCAAGGCATCCACAATGGCAGCGAAGTGAGGATGGAGGTGAAAGTTCAGAATCAGAATCACCGGGTGATTCCTTGAGAGATATACAGGACTTATCTCTAAACCTGAAGTTTTCATTGGATGGAGAGAAGAGTGGGGGGTAGCGGAAATGATAATTCCTTGGATCCTGATGGAAATGCTGCTGATAGAAGTGCAAAATTAGAGAATGCTGTTTTGTCATGGTCAAAGGGCATCTCTAAGGACACACGCAGGGGTGGAGCTACTGAAAAGTCAGATCAAAATTCAAATGCTGGTAAATTTCCACCATTGAGGAGAAGAAAGCATCTATTTGTCATTGCTGTGGATTGTGATACCACTTCAGGTCTTCTTGAAACCACTAAAGCAATCTTTGAGTCTGCTGGAAAGGAGAGGGCTGAAGGCTCTGTGGGGTTCATATTGTCAACATCATTAACAATATCTGAGATACAGTCATTTCTGATCTCAGGTGGCTTGAGTCCCAACGATTTTGATGCTTATATTTGCAATAGTGGCAGTGATCTCTACTATCCATCCCTAAATCCTGAAGATCGCCCATTTGTGGGCGACTTGTATTACCACTCACATATTGAGTACCGTTGGGGAGGGGAAGGGTTGAGGAAGACTTTAGTACGCTGGGCAGCTTCAATCACTGATAAGAAGGGTGAGAGTGATGAACAAATTGTGAGTCCTGCTGAACAGCTTTCTACTGACTACTGTTATGCTTTCAAAGTGCGAAAGCCAGGAATGGTAATTTTCATTCTAGTGTTTATGATTTTCTATATTAAAAAAAAAACATTGTTAACTAAGATTCTGAGTGGAAGTTTTTGTGCGGTTTTTTATTTTCCAGATTCACTTTGAGTTTTATTGTTTTATCTTATTATTTTCAGGCTCCCCCTGTGAAGGAGCTTCGTAAGTTATTGAGGATCCAGGCTCTGCGTTGCCATCCTATATATTGTCAAAATGGGACAAGACTGAATGTAATTCCAGTGCTGGCATCTCGTTCCCAAGCCCTCAGGTATTGTTGAATGATCGATTCCAAAATTTCCATTATGCCAAAAGTTGGATTTGTTGTGTATATTGGTTTCTCCTTTACTCTCTTTTGGGATGGAGGGGTGTGGACTGTGGAGGTGATGGCAATATGGGTTGGCCCGTCCTAGCCCATGGTCAGCCCATAAAAAATGGGGCCGGAACGAGTTGATCCAAATTTGAAAATGGACTAAAAATTCCAACACAGCTTATATTTGGATGGACTAAACGGACCAACAGGCCAAACAGGCTGGCCCATTCAAAAGCAAAAGAAAAAGAAATAAAAAATGGAAAATTTTAAAAACGGGCCAAATGGGCTGATATTTTCTTCAGCTCATTTTTTAATGGGTCATGCTAACTGTTGGGTTGTTGATACTCAACCCAGCCCGTTTAAATCAGTAGGTTAAATGGGCTGGCTCATCCCTAAGTCACAGTTGCTGCATTTCTTTCTGACATTCTTGGATGAAATTATGCAACGACTGTGCAAATGTGCCAGGATAGAAGCAATTTATCGGCCATGTTCTTGCACATAACCATTTCTTTTCTTTAGTGTGATTTCCTCTATTGGGCTGTCATGACTCTTAATGATTTTAGTGCTCAAGTTTATTGTGACATCTGATGACTTCATATGTTATTGTTTTAGATACCTATATGTTCGATGGGGTTTTGAACTGTCAAAGATGGTGGTGTTTGTTGGAGAATGTGGTGATACAGATTACGAAGGACTGGTTGCTGGCCTACACAAAAGTGTGATATTGAAGGGAGTTGGAAGCAGTGCAATCAGTCAACTGCATAATAACAGAAACTATCCTCTTTCAGATGTCATGCCATTGGACAGCCCCAACATTGTTGAGGCAACTGAGGGGTGTAGCAGTGCTGATATCCAGGCTTTGTTAGAAAAAGTAGGATATCTCAAGGGATGAAAGTCATGTGTTTTTAGTTATGCCTCCTCTTGTCTTCAGTGAAACCTACTTCTGAGCGAACTGACAATGTTCATAAAGCTTTCTTCCTCCTCCCTCCTCTGTTACTTATATAATCATTCTCTTCCGTCACAACCTTGCCCCATGAAGCATATTTCCTCTTGTGGCACATATCTGCTTGTTGGTTTGAAATCTACATGATACATTTTTAATAAAAGGCCAATTCTCATTTCTGTCTGCTTGCCTTGATTCTTTTTGTTGAAATTATTCCGGCTTTCTCATGGTCACAATGTCGCGGGAAGCCAAACTTCCTCTTGTACTCGACATGCTCTTCTTTCCATTTCCCCTTTCAGTTATGCTATGGTAAGAGAGTACACAAATCTTGTACACAAACCTTATAAATAAAGATTACGGAGTTGAAAATTGAGATCAAGGATACAGTAGATTTCAGAAACAAGAAATAGGAGATTCAGTTCAGGTCAATAATGAGCATTGTGCTAGGGCTTTTAGTAATCATAAAGAAACCAGATGGTTTCTACGAACAAAGAAGGTGCTATGCCTTGGATGTCGATTACATTTTTATTTTGACAGAATCTACTTTGATATAGTTTTATCTGCTACCCCTATTCATTTGCACTTTCTAGTTTACTTAGCTGAGTTTTATGATGATGTTTGAGGAGATGAAGTCATATAAAAGCAACATAAATTAGTGTGCTATTTAAAAGATCCGCCATTACTCTTCATCACATCATCTAATATTTCCATTTCTTCTTTTTTTTTTTTGGTGACAATATTTCCATTTCTTCTATTTCTATATCTCTCTTAATTGTACAAACTCTTGTCTAAAATTGTACAAATTCAATTTCAGGTGGGTATTTTTCTTGATAATAAGGTGACACAATATTAAGTTAAAACCCAATTAATTTTTAAGAAAGGATTTGTTGACTTGAGAGTATTACATAATGATAATATATAAAAATTTTGTATTTATCTCACTTGTATATTAATGAATAAATAAAATTTTTACATTATAAATTCGCATAACAAAATAACAATTTAATTTGGTATAACTTATATTAAAATAACTTGATCCTCTGAATTAATTAAGAAAGAAAAGTAAAGAAAACCTTTCACACTTTTAATTACTACCATATAAAATCATTTAACTTTTTTTCTTTCTATTTTTTACTCAGTTTTTATGATCCCATTCTCTCTCACCTTCCAAAGTCACAATTAAATTATCAAGTTGAAGGGCTTCAGAATACATAAATCATTGGCTAGAACGCTAGTTTATGGTGGCGTGCGCAACGCAATTAAGGATCTGAGTGTGAAAGTAAGCCACTGGAGGGGTGCCTAATTGTTCTGTTAACCCGCTCACCACTCAATTAAAGCCACGACAAGTTGGCGGGCAGCAGCTCAGCTTCCACCAACCAACTAACGATAATCTACTTTCAACCATAAATTTACATAAATTACTAAATGTTAACGTCTTCTTAGACCTCTCATTACATTTGTTAAAAAATAAAAAATAGAAAGCTTTCAATAAAATATGTAATATTTGTTATTGTAACTATAATTAATATTTTCAATAAAATTATTTTATATATGAATTTTTTAACAAATATATTTAGGATACTCGGATATTTTATTTAAAGAAGCACAATTTTAAATCCTTTTATATACTATTTTTTTTTTATCAATTTCCTATTTGTTATTTGATGTTTTCAAAAGACTAAATATACTTTTTTTTTATTTAATATATTCTTTATAAATATTAAAAAGATTATTAAAAGGATGTTTAGGATATAACATTATTCTTGTTACGAATTAAAAAAATACAAAGTATTGAATAATTTCTCTAAATTTTTATTGTATTAAATAGTATAATTAAAATCAATTCATATTGGTAGAAATAATAAGGAATTTGATTCTCCTTCACTAATTAATGCCTTGAGATCATGTCATGTGAATAAAAAATAGGTATATTAGAATTTAGAAGAGTTTTGTTCCTTTAAATAGATTTACCCAATTCTACTTAGATTATTCGGGATTCAATGTATTTTTTGGATACTGACGACAATTCTAGATAAAAAAGATATTTTTCATTAATAAATATTTTAGAACAATAATTAACAAGACCCAAATTATAAAAGTAAAACTCAGTGATATATAAACATTTTTTTAATATTTAACAACATTTTTTTAATAGATGCTGTTGGATGTGTCAAACAAAATTTCACGCATTATCACTTAATTTACAAATTTATATATCAATAAAGATACAATAGTTTTGTCTAAATTATGATATACTTATACACGGATTCCTTATCCATAATATAACTTTCTGAATTAGCATAATGGTTTGCCACAGTGTACATCTCCCAGGACCAGCTCTATTATATTGCATATATCTTCTTCCCATATATATTTATATCTGGTATGGACATGGTTGAGCTACAAATCTAACAAAACCGACAAATTTTTTTCCATGACATTCATTAATTTATTTCCTTTGTGATGGAATAATTCATAACCGTCTGTCCTTATCTCAATTCGCATTCGCATGTGTTTGGATGATCGATCGACTCTTCTCCATAACTACAAAGCTTGCTTGCGCGTTTCAATTTAATACTTAGCAGTAATATTGTAGGATCATGTATTGGTTTATTTCGTTTTCGTACGTGTAACAATTTACCCAAAAAGGGTTTTTTCTTTTCCTTCTAATCTATCCAAATGCATAGAATATAAACTAAGAATAGAATTTTTTTATTGAATAGTATAGCGTTTATTGTTTAATTATCATTAATGCTTTAAACACTCTATTTTTCAATAAAAAATTATTTATTCATTTTTTATCCTATGTAATTTTATAAATATTAGAAAATATTTTTATGATTTTTAGAATATATTAGTATGATTTTAGAATTTCAAAAGATAAAATAAAATTTTAAACATTTTTATTATTTTTTGGGCCCAAAATAGATGGATGACATTGAGAGTTATATATATTAAAATATAATACATATTAATTAGTAATATCTTCGAAAATAAAAGCATATTTTTTTAAAATAAATATAAAAAAATAATATAATTTGTAAATTATATTCCTTAAAATAGAAGTATAATTTACCTTAATAGTATTTTTTAGCGCCGTCTTTGTTTCTACTTGTCTGTGATATAACAAAACCGTGTTGGTTTACATAATTGATAAAAGATCATGTTGTAGATATTCTTATGTTGAGGGCATTATACCATAGTTGACATTGATGATCACTTGCAGACTCAAATTAATTGGTAGGTGACAGGTGGTCCAACCATCTTTCTTTTCTTCTCCCTTTGTTCATCATCTTCATACTTCAAAAAGAATATACGGCGTGTTTCTTCCTCTTAAGCAAGATCTCGGGTTCGACTTTTGTGAATGGAAAAAATTCCCGCTGGGAGAGCTAGCCCCACCATGATATGAAGGTTCCCGGCTCAAACATGATTGTTTTTCGTAGATGATACATATGATTAAACAAAAAAAAAGAAGAGAATATAAGGTCGGGTTTATTCTTCAATGAGTCATGCATGGATTGAATGAACTAATACACGGGGTTGATTCACCGTTTCTGGACACACAATTAATCTCGTGTTAAACAATCATTGTTTCATTCTGATGCAAATAATCAAACTTATTATTTCATTAACCAGTTAATGGACACACAATTAACCTCATGTTTATAATATTACATTTCACGAAGGGTTAAAATAAATTTCATGTGATCATTGTTCTGTGTTGATGCAATTACCAAATTTACTATTTCATTAACCATTAATGAATATGCAATTAACCTCACAAATTCAATTAACCAAATATCCTATTATGTTAACCGCCAATGGATACATCATTAACCTCATTTTAAAATATGTTCACATTCTGGACACATAATTAACCTCGTGTTAACAATCATTGTTTCATTCTGATGCAAATAACTAAATTTATTATTTTATTAACTTTTAATATGGACACACAATTAACCTTATGTTTATAATATTACATTTCACGAAAGGTTAACATAAATTTCATATGATCATTGTTCTATGTTGATGCAATTACCAAATTTACAATTTCATTAACCGTTAATGGATATACAATTAACCTCACAAATTCAATTAATCAAATATCCTATTTTGTTAATCGCCAATGGATACACTATTAATTAACCTCATTTAAAAATATGTTCACCTTTTTTGGACACATAATTAACCTCATGTTAACAGAAATGATTAACACAAATTTCATGTAATCTTTTATTTTATTTTTTAATCTATATTTTATTTAATAAGATAAATAAATAAAAATAAAAATAAATAAAAACTATAAAAAATAAACAAAAAAACAAAAGAAATAAAAGCGACGCTAAAAAAACAAAACCACGTACAATGGTACATTTGTGGTACCACTGTTTATGGTAAAAAATATATTATCCATTAAGATTAAGATATAGTACAACCCTACTCATCATTAAGTAATTTTTTAATAAATAATATAATAATATATAAATGAGCAAAGAATGGTAATATCAATTAATTAATATTAATTATTATTTTAGTTATGAAACTTTAAATATATTTAATATCACTTTATGTTATTAAACATAATTTTTTTATATAATTTAAATATTAAATTTATTTCATAATAATTTTGATTGTTAATAATTATTTTTACAGAAAATATTTAAAAATAACTTAACAACACTATGAATTACTATATGTATTATTTGAGAAAAAATATTTTAAATATATATTATATATTAGTTAAATTCACTTGAGTGAAAGCATTAATGTTAATATTAATTAATTAATTTAAATTTAAAATGTATTAAATAGCACTTTATGTTATTAAATTTATTGATTATCAAACATAATTTTTTATACAATTTAAATATTAAATATTAAAATTATTCCATAAAAATGTTAACTTTTTAATAATTAATTATAAAAGATAATTTTAAAAATAACTTAACATAACTATGATTTATATTATATGTATTAGTAAAATTCACTTGATTTAGATCATTGATGATAATATTAATTAAGTATTTTTTTTATAAAACTTTAAAAATGTACTTAGTAGCACCTTATGTTATTAAATATATTGATTAGTATAAACATAAAATTATTTATATATAATTTAGCAACACTACATGTTATATATATATATATATATATATATATATATATATATAATGAGAGATAATTTAACCCTTTAGATTTTAATTATTTTATTTTTAAATCATTGTTTTCAACTCAAATAAGAAATATCTACAATGTTACTCAGAATTATTAATCTTGCAACAAGAATATGTAATGAAATTAAACTTTGGATCTAGAAATTATTAATAGAAACAAAAATAGTTATATAAATAAAACGTGAGAGAAAAAGTATTTATCCCTCAATAGTGTTAATAGTAGATAACACCAAATAATCTTTGTTTTCAGAAGAGGATAATTCGCTATAAAAATTAAAATTTAAAAATATAATAAAATTTAAAGAAATCATAAATTTGTGAGGAATTAATATATTTGTCAATCCCTATATTTTATCATCACATATAATATAATATAATATATTATATTATATTATATTATATTATATTATATTATATTATATTATATTATATTATATTAGATTATTAAAAGTGACATCACGAGAACATTTAATTATTTTCATTATTAAGTAGTATGAGAAAATTTGGAGACTAAAAAACATATTCTATCATGTTATAGCACGGTGTTACATTAAAAAAAGTAGTATATTATAAAGTATTTAATGAACTTTCTCAATATAATTACCTATATGTATATATATTATTTACAAAATATCATAAAAGTTGATAATTATTATTATTGAACATGATAAGAAATATAAAGATTATACCAACTTTTTATAAAAAATTATTTGATAAAATATCTCAATATTACCTTTTTTATTTAATAATAACTTCTATATCTTTTTAGAAATAATTACTTTTATAAAATATTACAAATCAAGTATAAATAAATTCGTGCAACAGCACACAAGTATTATATCTAGTTGTATTATAAAATTCACTATTAAATTAAAAGCTACTATCATATAAATAATATATTTATAAATTTTACATGTATTCAAAAATCATATAATATAGACCGTAAAAAAAAAAATCATATAATATATCATTGAAATTTCATGTGAAAGTTGGGGGATAAGTGAGAGATAGTGGGAAAAGGAAGGTAAGAAAAAAATGAGGTTTCACATTTGGTTTACAATTATATAAAATTGATTTCATGTGTTATGATGTATATTTAATGGAAGTGATTTTACTTTCTTCAAACTCAAATATAAGTAAAAAAAAGAAAGTCCACAAATGATAATCTAAAATATAAATAAATTTCAATTAATTTCACCCCTTATTCAATGAGACAATTCATAAATACTCTTAATTTAATTGAGATTCTATTTTTCAATGATCATATATTTATATAATAAACTATATGCCAATATAGAGAAATAGTATTTACATTTGTAACGAATTTCAATAAAATTAAATTCTTTCATAATGGACAAGTTATGAAATGTAATTTATTTTTTGATGACTTTAAAAAAATTAAATAAGAATCTAAAGAAATAGTTCATTTCAATTATTTAAAATCATAGTTATATAATGTAGCAACCTTTTTTCCAAACAAGCAGGAAGATATAAGAATTCACTCTTTTATAATAATCAGTCATGGGGCTTTTCGGCCCCATTCCCTGTACAACACCACAGATCCGGATCCTCTTTAGTTTTTCCATCCCTCTCTGATAGCCGTCAAATAGCTACGGATAACTACAAAAATATTCCATGGTTAATTTTGTAGCCGTTTCCTAGCTATTATGTAGCTAAATCTGTTGGACCCTTGCACTAACCCCACACGCACCACCTCTTTCTATAAAAACTTGTCTTGATAAGCACCAATGCCAATATAAGTGGAATTGATTTTTTTTTTTTTTGACTAAAAGGGACTACAGCCCAGAACAAAGAAAAACACTACAAACCCCTAGAAAAGGATATAGCAGCAATATCAGCTATCAACAAATGATGGAGCTGAACTGGAATTACATCAAAAGTCTTATAATTACTGAATATGCCCGAGCATACCATATATGTTAGAGATGACAAATTTATCTTATGTGAGAGGGCCTCTAGAAGGATTACTCATAAAAAATAACACATATATAAATTTATCTTTTAGTATTTTTTTTATTAATCGATATGTCAAATTAAAACAAAATTCGAGTATAGTTGAGTAAATGGGTCAAGTTTAGTGGACTAACATACTACATTTCAAACATGATAGAATATGACTTCTTCTGGTCCTATTTATAATTAAAAAATAATCTTTAATTTTAATTCAAACATATATATTAAGAAAACATGTTTTAATATATTAATTTTTAAAATCTATTTAACTACCAAATTATCTTTATTTAAAATTAAATTCCATTCAATTCTTCATATGAATCAAATCTTGAAAAGTATAAAGGTTTATATTAATTATGATAGATAAAGATAGAAAGAACTAATGTTTTATAAAAAGTATTAAAACAAAATTCTTAAAAGGATCTTATAAGGAAAGAAATATATATTATGTGATTTGTTTTTATAGCAATCTATACTAATTGGGTACTTAACCCGGGTGTATAAACTGGTTGGGGTGTGCAAATTTGTGGGGCAACCCAATGGACCCATTTAATTGCACACTTTTTTTAAAGAGCATATGCATTAATTGGTCGGCGCTTAAACCGATCTTCAAAAGGGTCGCAATTTGGTACCCTCCCGTCATAGAGGGTTTTGGTACCTTCTTGTCATTTTTTTTATTGAATAGGCTAAAATTACGTAGAAACAAGTTATGTACTCCGTCCTAAATTATTTCGAAGACATAAAGTAGATTTTAAATGAGACACATGTGTATTGCAAATGAGAATGTTAAAAAATTAGGGAATACAATAAAAAATACATTATAATGGTTATAGGAGGTCAAAAAGTCTTTTCAAAAATTAAAAATACAAATTTTAATAGTTAAATATTGTCCTATAAGTATAAAAATACTAAGACCATTTAAAAAAGTTGAGAGAAATTCACTAAATGATCAAAGAAGGTACCAAAACCCTCTCTCACTAGAGGGTACCATAGAATTTCCCTCTTCGAAATTGTTTGGAGTTCTTAATAATAACTAGCGATGGAACATTTGCATTCGGGATCTTATACTAATACCGGTGCTTGTACAAGCATCAGTGTTTTATTTTTTTTAAAGCATTATTATATGGTGTGGGATTGATTGATAGGTAGATTGTAGAGTTTATTTAAGGATTTTTTTTTACAGTTGCTAGAAGCCTTAACTGTGATTAAGCCCCGAATAGGATTGCCCCTGGTAATAGGGGATACCTATGGGTTACACCAAAAAAATATTTACCAACGGGGTTGGTTTAAATGGTACATGCTTGATTCCCCTTAAGCAAGGCCTCGGGTTCAAGTCTTGTGGATGAAAAAAAATCCCCGCTGGGAGAGCTAGCCCCACCATGATGTGGATGTTCCCGGCTTGAATAGGATTGCCTCCCATGGAAGATACTTGTGGTTAAACCAAGAAATGAATGAAGATAAAAAAAAGTTATTAAATTGTTTAAAGTAATAAAAATAATATAGTAGTATGAAAAAATATGAAAAATTATAAAATATTAGTTTAAAAAAGTTTTGAAGGGTGTTGTAATGAAGATGACCTAACAACTTTTAGTTATTTTCAAATTAAAAATAATAAATGTAAACAAAAATATTAACAAGTGAGAATTAAAATTTTAAAAAATAAAAGAGAAACACACCAGTCGATTAATTCATGGATTTATACCGGTAGAACTGCATGGTGCATACCCACCTATACTTAAGTAGAGTAAACTCCCAACAAGGTCCCTAAAAGATACACGCATCACCAGTTATGTCCCTTAAAGATATTTAATTCCCTCAAAGATTATAATGGTTACCACGTTAGTCCCCCGGTTAGTCAGTTAGAAACGTTGTTAACAAAAGCTAAAGCGGAACAATTTTGTATGACTTGGCCTATTAAGGACCAAATAAGCATCCAATTCAACAATCATACATGACAAATGGATTAAAAGTAAGGTTTCTATTAGGTCCATATTTTTGGGTGGGTCTTCTTCCACAAGTAACACCCCAAACATCAAACCCTAGAGTTGCAGTCGAGAAATATGCACCAATTAAGTATCATGAAGACAAATTGCATGTCACAAATGGCTAATATTTCATCTCCAATAAGACAATATATGTGAATTCACGCGATTCTTATTTTTGTGAATTCCCCTCACCGTTGCAACTCATCCTTTTCTCCTTCGACGGTAGCTCGTCCTCCTCTTCTCCGCTTTCACAGTTTTACTGAGTCTTAGCAGACCTTCAAGTTTAACCCCCAATATTAGGGACTTTATAGAAACCCTAATTGTAAGCCCTTCGCCATGTAGGATGCTTATTTGACACTTAGCGGGCCAAGTCATACAAAAAGGTTATACGTCAGCTTCTGTTAACAACCTTTCTAACTGTGATTAACCGAGGGACTAACGTCTTGATCACTTTAATTTTTGAGAGACCTAACCAACGATGCGTGTATATTTTTAGGGACCTAGTTGGAGATTTACTCTACTTGAGTAGGTTGTCCACCTGTCCTCATTGTCTAATATCCCCAGGCCCTAATCAAAAGCTCATCAATGTCTTTTGGTATTCCTCCACCATCACTCCCTAGTTCATATGTGTAATTTCCTACCTCCATCTCTTTACAAGCTTCTCTTTCACCCCTTGATTGATAATGGATGTGTTTGGTAAAAATAGCGAATTAACTTAAAAATGAAAGCTGATAAATTAATTGATTGATGTGAAAATATTTGATAAAACTAGCTGATAATTGTAAAGTAAAAGATGAGATCATCATTAATTATTAGACAAAAACTTAAAATTTGGTAATTATAATAAATTTTAAGCATAAAATGTAAAAAGTAATTTTTGGTAGGATCTGAACTTGGAGCAACGTTTCAAAATACACTAATAGCTATTAAAAAACAATTTTTCCAAATAGAGCCGATTTTTTTTAAGATCTCCTGGGTTCGATCCCCACTAAACACATTCTTTGGGAGGGGTGAGGAGCCTTAACTATGACTAAGCCCCGAATAGGATTGCCCCTGATAATAGGGGATACTTATGGTTTACACACAAAAAATTCCTATTTTTTAATTATCTTTATTTATATGACATTATCTACTAAGTAATAATAAATTTTTTAACTTAATCGATATACACTGTCAATGTAAGAAATTTTTACATAGACATCCAATTATGTTTTGTCATATAGTTTAATGAATTTGACACCTCATGTGTTATTAAATTTATTAAACGATTTGCATACACATCATTGGATATCTGTATAAAAAATTTTACACTCATAGTGTATATCCATTCAATCCTAAATTTTTACTATCATATTTTTTATTATTATAAACATTAATAATATATTGTATTTAACTATTTAATTTCATCAAATATTGATAAACGAGTTTCATATCCTTTTTAAATTTTTTGTTAAATGCAAATGTTATTTATGATTTACATAGACATTAGTTAAATTAAAAAAAGATAGCTGTTGTCCACACTCCAAATAAAAGTTGGTAGATATATAAGTGACCTAAATTTCAATTTTTGGATATTGACCTTAGAAATGAAAAAAAAAATAGTAATATACTAGTATATTATATTATATATAAGACATAGAGAGGAAGAGGAAGAGGAAGACGAACCTATTATTTCAGCTATAATAAAGTGCAGTGCGCGTCTTAACAAACCCCACATAATAGCGCCAAACCTTACGGAGAGATCAGTCTTTAAATGCTGCAGTTGGTGCAGTTGTGCAGCCTACATTACTGCATCAACAATTAGCCACGCAACCAGATCAAATCAACACAACAAGAGAAAGTCAGACTCAGAGAGAGAAAATCCTCTACCATTTACTACTAGATTCTAATTATTACATTACATTACATTACAAGGCCTCTCTCTGAATTCTGAAAGTGAAACCACCTCTGTTGGGTGGTGGCTAAGGGCAATGAACTATTGTGAGACAAAAGGTGTCGTCGTCAAGCGGAAAAAACAAAGAAACTGATGAAACATTGTCTTTCACACACTCCAACGGCAACAACAACAACAACATGTCACACCACCACAGGAACAGAGCCAAACGCTTCCCTCTCCTGTCGTTTTGGGAGCTCCCTGAATACATGAAGGACAATGAATACATTCTACGTTATTACAGAGCCAATTGGCCTCTCAAAGAAGCTCTCTTCAGCCTCTTTCGTTGGCATAATGAGACCTTAAATGTTTGGACGTAAGATCATCTTACCTTAATTAATTTCCCCTTCTTCTCATCCACAATCTTGTTATTTTCTTCTCCTTTGATTTTCATATATACTACTAATACTAATGTTGTTTCTTTATTTGTTTTCTTCTCCCGCTTTCAGACATTTAATTGGGTTTTTTCTGTTTCTCGGATTGACCCTGGCGAATTTGATGAAGCCTCACGTGGTGGATCTCGTAGGCCAAATTACCAGGTTTTTTTTTTTCCTTTTGTTTTTCCTCCAGGTGTGTCTCAGCTGCATAATTATCTGTCAGATAGCATGTTATGTTACTTAGCTGTTGCCAGCTGCTAGAAATTTAGAATAAACAAATAGATATTGGAAATTTGGAATCTATTTGCCTGAAACGTATAATTAGTAGAAACTCTGAGAAGACTAGGAAAAAAAATTGAACAGAGCTCATATCTTAGCCATTTTTCAACAATAAATAAAATAATTAACAACTAGAACTCAGGGGATTTGGTTTAATACCAAAGTTTCTATGCAACTTGTGGTAGATAGGTGATTAATTTTTGCCTTTTTCCAACATTCCTTCCATGAATTACCACCAGCTTCTACCTTTTTGTGTTAATTAGGTGAACTGCCTAGCTAATAGCATAGTTTGCTTTTACAAGAAATGTCAACTAAATTTGCATATCATTTTTGTAGGTCTTTTTCTTCAAGTGCGGAAAAAAATGTTTCTAATAACATTAGAGATCTGTTCATGGTAAGTGAGTTCATGATCACATTACAATTAGATATGCACGTGTTAATTTAGAGTCTGTTTGTTTTCCAGTTGAACAAAAATAACAAGTACTTTTGGAACTTGCAGGGGACAGCTTTACTATTTGATTTAAAGCATCAGTTGCCTTTGAAAATGGAAGCTCGATCCCTAGATCTGGTTACAGCAAGGTGGCCATTTTTCATTTTCTTAGGTGGCTCTATGTTCTGCCTCCTCTCTAGCAGCATTTGCCACCTCTTTTCTTGTCACTCCCATGACTTAAACCTGTTTCTGTTACGAATAGACTATGCTGGGATTGTTGTCATGATCATCACCTCTTTCTTCCCTCAGATTTACTATGTTTTCCTATGTGAACCTCATTGGCAAATCCTCTACCTTGCTGGGATCACAGCCATGGGACTATTCACTATAGGAACATTGCTTTCCCCATCACTTTCAACAGGCAAATACCGTGCATTTAGGGCCATGTTGTTCTGTTCTATGGGACTTTTTGGTATTGTGCCTGCAATCCATGCATGCTTTGTGAACTGGGGCAATCCTCGGCGCAATGTTACACTGGCTTATGAATGTGCCATGGCCTTATCTTACTTGACAGGGACTTTATTCTATGTGACAAGGATACCAGAAAGGTGGAAGCCTGGGTGGTTTGATTTAGCAGGCCATAGTCATCAAATATTTCATATTCTGGTGGTGGTTGGGGCATTAGCACATTATGCAGCTACTCTTAAAATGCTAGAATGGCGTGACTCCTTTGGGTGTGACACCATTCCATGATGTATCTTTCACAAGATGATGAGCATTATCCCATTGTGAGATAATACAGGTCCCAAAGAGGCTATGATTTTAGAAGTATCATTCATGGAAATGTTAATTAAGTCCCCCCTCTTTTTAGAATTTGTCATTCAATATATATTGTATCTAGAATTTACTTAAAGGGATTTGTTCTTTTGTCCCTTGTTTAATTGTTTTCTATATGGCTGTTAAGATGAATGTTGTAGTGTTTCTCAAAACTAAGACATTAAAAATGTCAATGACAAGTGTTCAAAAGTTCAAAAGAAAAAATGATAGATCATTCTCATTTCTCAAGTTCCAAGCCATGTATTGTTTGAGCACAGATCTTAAGGGTGTGTTTGTGAGTTTAGAGAGGAGGAGAGGAAAGGATTGGAGGGAGAAGGGAGGGGAAGAAGAGGAGGGAAAGACTTTATAAAATACTTAAACTCACAAACACAAAGGGGGGAAGGACTTCCAATAAACCCTTCCCTTCCCTCCCTTCCCCTCCAAAATTCAACTCACAAACATACCCTAAAAGTCTCAAATTCACATCTTATTGAAAGGCAAGATGGGAAACCCACCTTATGAGAAGGGATTTGCCTTGTTTAGTCATACACAAAATAGGGATACAAACACTACTTGATAACTCTCAGCATAAATATTTATGCCAAATCTATTAGTTGATAAATTTTTTGGAAAAATGTAGTTAGTTTGTTTCAGTTTGTTTGCAATCTGCTAGATCAGAATGTTGTGTGTAAACAATGTATCTGCACTTAATGAGAGTCCTCATTTCCTTCATTCACAAATTGTTTTATGGCGGATTCAAATTCAAACATTGTAATTCTCCAGTCCCTACTACCTACATTCAAGTTGAAAGAGTGTTTTTGTGTATTTTACAAAATTAAAGATTTTGTGGGTGAAATTAGAGTAATGAAGACCTACTCCTAATTGTACCTATACAATTAGATGCAAGTATGATTTGATTAAAAGAGTAAAGAAACAAAATAATTCTGAGTATGTATATATTTCTTAAAGGGACTCATTGACAACTATAACACGGTAAAGGCTCAAATTCTATTGATGGTGAATCACTGCCACCTATCAATCAAGTTTTCTCCATTCTTCTACAGCAAGAAAGATAGTTAGTTGGAAGCATCCTAGTAGATACGAAAGATCCAAAAGGTACGATTAAATTTTGCAAATTTTACAAGTAACTGGAAACCGTCACAAGATAAGGGAGTCACAAGACAAGGGAGGCTTCGTGACAAAAGGTAACAGAAGAGGAGAAATTCCAGGAAATGGATCCACCAGTGGCACAAATAAAGTGTGCAGTTTTCGCGTAAGAACAACGTATTGGGTATTGAAATATAACATATATTCATCTATCAAAACACTTACAAGGTTAACTTTCTAAACCATATCATGTGTAGGATTACTTTCCTTCGGTAAAGTTGTTCAATAACGTACTCCTTTATTTACAGATCACGGATCTCCTCCTTCTATATGACTAGGAGGTTGCGTTTTTTCTCATTCTCATTTCTTGATCGCACACGGCACACTACTGCGTGCAGTGACTGCACAGTTTGCATTTCAATCCACAAGCTCAAATAGACAAATACCAATATATTACATTTTACTTTTTCTATAACATATAATATTGTCTCGTTATTAAAGTATTGTGTCTAAGTTGGTAACACAGTCTAGATTGTGGAAAGAGCTCCTTGTTCGATCCCCACAAAACATACTCTTAGAGATGGGTGAAGAGTTTTAGATGTGACTAAGCACGGATTATCCTGATGATATGGGATACATGTGGTTAACACCGAAATACACTATTATGCATTCACATGTCAACTAGTAACTCCTCCCACATAGGCATGAAAAAGTACCGGCGTCCGTGTACTCTTTGACAACGTGTCAATTTAATTTACAGTTAAGTAGAATTAATTTTAGAAATCAATGGTTGAGATGAGTGATGCACGTTTTACGAAACACGTTAGACGAGAGTGATTTAAAATCAATTCTGCAAAACCATTGTTTTGATTATTCAAACGCCAAAACAAATGGACACTAAGTGCTTGTTTGGTTCCAATTGGAAACTAACAAAATCAATTTTGTGAAATTGATTTTAAATCATTTTCATCAAACGTATTTTTGTAAGTGTTATAAAAAAAATGTGTTTTGTAAATCATGCATTATTGATCTTTTGTCATTAATTTTATACATTTATCAAAAATCAATTCTATGAATTGTAAACTGAACAAACATTAATTTTAATAGGCCCAAGAAAAGAATAAATTATTTTATACTATCTCTATTTCATTATACATAGAGAGGTAATTTAAATGAGTAATTTACTTTCAACTTAACTTGAGCAACTCCACGATCCAATACTAACATTATGAGTGTGTTTGGTAAAACTAGCTGAAAAGCTAGCTAAAAGCCTAAAGTTAACTGAAAGCTGAAAAGCTGTTGAATGTGTTTGGTAAAACTAGTTGAAAATAGTAAAATGACATTTACGGACAATATTAATTATTAAATAATGATAAGTGGGGGTGGTTGAAGGCTAAATTTGTAATTAATTTTCAGCTAGTAGCTGAAAATTAGAGCTTTTTTAAAAAAGCTACTTAGAAAAGCTTGTAGCTACCCAAAAAAGCTACCTTCCCAAACACTGCTAAAATGGTTTCAACTACTATTTTCAATTTTCAGCTAGTTGAAATGGCAAGCCAAACACACTCTATATTTGTCAAACATATCATTTTTATTTATGCTTAAATTTCACTGAAATTACTATATTATCCCTGCAAAGCGCGAATAACACATGATGGACCATAAAAATGATTCTAATTCTACCATCTCATTAGGTTTCGTTTTGTAATGACCAAGTAATTGGTAGGAACAATATAACTATAATCTATTATATTTACCAGCGAAGTCCAACACAGTTGGTAGATAGCTGGGTCGCTTAAGCATTATGACATGGGTTCGATCCTTGTCGATGTGTTTGGAAAAGACTTTGTTGAGAGAGATAAAACTCACTTAGATAATCTCTATACCTCAAAAGGGATTAGTTTCTAGTTATCGGTTGAGGATACCCTTGGTTGAAAAAAAAAAAAACTACTATATCATTAATTCTTTCCATTGCATTAAGACCATGTCCAATTGATATTATTGATTGTTAAATGGCTACTAAATTGGTGAGTAAAAAGATGTTATTATGGAATTCTATCGAGATACATGTACTGAGTCATTATTTTAATATATGTATAAAAATAATTATACATCAACACTATTGATTTACTTTAACTTTTAAGTATTTATTATAACTAACATTTTATTACATTCGTGCTGCTGGTTTATTCTAACTTCTAAATATTCATTATAATTAATATTTTATATCATATGAAATACAAATAACATTAGTTATGTTCCAGGTTTATTATGTATTATAACACAAGTTGCATACTAGCTTAAATAAATAAATAAAGGGGGACAAATGAGGTATTTTAATAAAAATATAATAAAATATAAATTAATTAAGGATTGCTTTATCTGTGTACATAATTTTAAGGAAATTGATAAACTTACGAAAATTTGTGCATGAAGCTCTACGAATTGTATTATCACAGTTGAATTCTAGTCAATTGTTGATTTGTATGATATACATATATTATTATTATTTATAAAATAATCATATATGTATATATGTATACAAGTATACACATATATTTATAAAATTAATTATACTAATATAATTTTATTATCTAATATTATATTAATATTTCTATAAATATATCAATTTAAAATTAATTTTAAATTAATTTAGTTTTCATGTTTTTTTTTTATAAACATCGGGGCCTAAGGGCCTAGTTTTCATGTTTCATGTCATTCTTTTTATATAATTTTATATTTGTTTTAATAAATATATGTTCCAATAAAAAATAGTTGTTGTTATTTCATGATTTTATCACTTTAATCTAATATTTAATTATCTCTTTAAAAAACCAAAAACCGATCCAAACCAATCTAATTAAAATTGGATCGGATTTAAAAAAATATCAAAACTAATCGAATGATGAAATGATAAAACCGCAATAATCGGATCGGGTGATTTTTTGCCTCAAAACCGATCCAAACCGAACCACGAACACCCCTAGTGGTGGGGTTCAGTTGGTGATGGAGGGTGTCAAGTGTCAATGCAAGTAACGGGTGGTGCCTGTGGCGATAACATCAGTTGAGAGTGTGACCGATGATGGTTAAGATGTTGAGCGACAATGATAACCGTGGTAGTGATATATGGTGCAATGCGACAAATGTAATGATAGAAAGTGTCAGGTGGTAGTGAAAGGAATTACAATTTCAAGAGAAAGGTCGAGGGAGAGATTGGTAATTTTACCAATAAAAAATAAAAAGTTAATACTAAAAAGAGTTTAATTACTATACATTGTCGGTGTAAAGAAGTTTTACACAGTCATCCAATGATATTTTGCCACATCAATTAATGAATATGACACCTCATATATCATTAAATCATTAAATAACGTGTCAACACATCATTAGATGATTGTGTAAAATTATTTCACACTGACCATGTATAATTATTAAATTATAATAAAAATGCTCTGTGATGTTTTCTTTTGTTTTACTTTTTTTTTTTCAAAGAACCAAAATGTTCAATTGTTTTAATGTTATGTTTTGTCTGTTCCACTTTGAAATTACACCAAACATAAAAATAACTTATATGTGTCATGTCTATCAAACAATACCTATGTAGATATTCCAGCAAGAAAAAATTCTTAAAATCGATTATAAATAAGCTTATCATATTGAAATATAAATTAAATTTCTGATGATTATTTTTTAAAATATTGATTATAAACATAAATGATTTTAACATTTTTTTCATTTGCAACTAATGCAAATGCATACTTAGAGTGTGTTTGGCTTGCCATTTCAGCTAACCGAAAGTTGAAAATACTAGTTGAAACCATTTCAGCAGTGTTTGGGAAGGTAACTTTTTTGGGTAGTTACAAGCTTTTCTTAAAAAGTAGCTTTTTTAAAAAAGCTCCAATTTTCAGCTACTAGCTGAAAATTAATTACAAATTTAGCCCTTAACCACCCCATTTATCATTATTTAATAATTAATATTGTCCTTAAATGTCATTTTACATTTTCAACTAGTTTTACCAAACACATTCAATAATTTTTCAGCTTTCAGCTAGCTTTAAGCTTTTAGTGAGCTTTTCGGCTTTCAGCTAACTTTTCAACTAGTTTTACCAGGGGGCGTTTCACATGAGAACACTTCTTAATGTGAGAAATGAGAACAATTAATATTGGTCGTTAGATTTAATAAACAACCCATATTAGATTTTAAAATTAAAAACTCTCACGTGATCCCATTAAACCTTTTCCTCCTACACGTTTGCTTGCTGCGGTCATTCTCGTTTTATTTTATTTCGTTCTCCGCAAGTAACTGCTTCACTGATTGCTTTCTCTTGTGCTCCACAAATTTTCTTCCTCTACAGTCACTACAAGCTCCTGCATATAGGGTGAAAACATTCACGGCAAAGCCAAAAACAAATACTTTTCTACGGCCAAATATTGAATTAAGAGATTTGATTGTTGCGAAAACGTTTTCCAACAACGATATATCATGAGAGGACCAAGGTACGATTAGTAAAAAGGGGAAGTTTGCAGTAATTAGACTTTGTATTGTTATATGAAAGCAAAGTATGGAGAAAGTAAGTGAAGTAAGGAGGAGGGATTATGAAGGTGCAGGGGAAAAAAACAGACCTCTTAAAATTAGCACGCCACAACTCTTCTTGACTTTTTGCAGCATATGAAACCAAATATTGAAGATTTCTGATGCAACACCCAACTTTTGCAATATGCTAAGAGTCAGTGCTGCATTGTAGTATAGAGAATCTGCAATCTACAAGAATTATCTCCTCTTAGAAAGAAATCATTATGATGGCTTTTCAATCTTTGAGAAGTTTGCAAAACTTACAAGATAAATTTAAGTCATCATAGTGATGAATCAGAAAATGGATTCACTTACATCAGACAAATATTTTTTTTGCATTTGCTTTCTTATTCTTTATAAGCTTTAACTTAGAAAAGAATCACTTAAGGAATTCCAAACCATATGAACAAGGAGAACAAGGCATTGGCATAGAAAACTACCAGAAACGATTGTATTGTTTCTAAAACCATATGAGTGCTAATAATCAAATGTGAAAAAAATGAGAAAAACAATGAAGATTGTATTGTTTTTTTTTTTTAGTCATCATACCAGAAACGATTAAAACCACCAGTCCGAGAATGTTCTCATTGCTCACTAATCTAATTAATTAAAATATGTACCCAATTAAAAAAGGAAAGCCCAAAAATACATTGAGAAGAATGCTACAACCTGGAGTAGCTCCGGCGAAACCAAAGAGAAGGTGACGGAGGAGGGCGATGACGCTCCGAGCCTGGGCTCAGCGGATCTGGAAATGGCAAGCAATGGCTGCAGCAATTGTTAGTGGTGATGGCGCTCCGAGCCTGGGCAGGAAGATTGTGTCGTGAACTGCAGAGGTGGTTAGCAAGGTGTAGAAAATGATCGCAAACGAAGGGTAAGAAAGGGGGAAGATAAACGGGAAGGGAGAAATCGAGAAAGATGGTGATCACGTCAACCTTTTCAAATTAAAATTTAATCTAAGCCATCGAAAATAATCTACGGCCAATATTAATTGTTCTCATTTCTCACATTAAGAAGTGTTCTCATGTGAAACGTCCCCAGTTTTACCAAACACACTCTTGAACTATAATTATTCGTACCCATGTTTTAAGTCATTGATTTATAGAAATTTTTTAATAATTAATCAATAATTCAGCGACTCTAGAACCTATTATTCTGATGTGTATTAGGTTTTACTTAACGTATTTACTAAAGAAGTTCAACAATTTTTTACAAAAAATACTACTTAAATAAAAAAACACTTCATTACCTTGTGACATAATGGATTATTAAGTAAATTTTCCGATTAGATCTGTTTTTCAAAAAGTTTATGTTTAGCCTAAAAAGTAAATTTTCAGATTAGATCTGCCCTTCTTTTTTTTTTTTGGTCGGTGATTAGATCTGTCCTTCAGACATTTACATTTCTCTGTTGTAATGGGCCTTGAGCCTTTCTTTTGCCGTTTTTGCGGCCGTATAATGAAGTTCAGTTTACAAAAAAAAAGCCTAAAAAGTAAACCCAAATTGAGGTCTTGTACTTTCTTTTTTGGGTCAGAATTGAGGTCTTGGTCTTGTATTTGGAAAATATTAATATGCAACCCATCTAAGTCTAAGAGAAGGCCCGGCCCAATGGTGTCCAGTTTAGTTTTGAGCTTATGAATCTTTTATTATCTCCACTTTTTTAGTCAATACTGAGTAAGACTTGATCTACTAGTCGAGTCTACGAATTCTGCTCATAATTTTCTCGTATCTCAAGCAATTAGAATACAATTTCCTTTTAAACTCTCGCTGAAATAAATGCTATTCGTTAATCAATGTGCAAGTTTGTTAATACGCGCCCTACTTTTCAGGTTGACGATACATGCCTTCAACTATACCAAACTAAAACTAATTTGAATAACTTAGGTCTGCAACTTCTTAGACATCCTCACATGACATTACTTTTTGATATTCATATTTTCATATCATATTACTAGTAGTACTACTCTACTCATTCAATTATTAATTATATATGAATGATCGATGAGGCCAAATACCAATTACTCATTCAATCTATGAATTGCCATGGATGCCTTTCGATGCACCGCAGCCACTCTGTTACTCCCTTTCTTTTTCCTCATTCTCTTTCACATCATCTTCGCTCCTCTCAAAGGAAACCATCTTTCCACCTTCTTAGTTTTCCCTTACCCTCTTTCCATCGTAAAAGACAACAACACTGCACAACTAAAACCACATCACTCTCTCGCTATTGATGACCCTAAAACAACCATTAAGGTGAACAAATATTAAACTCAAAGTTTTGTATCCAATTAATCTTCTCCTAATTAAATCATGAATGTGACAATTTCTGTTTCTATACATGCAGGAAATGACTAGTTTGGATAGAGTTGAAGGTGGTTTGGCAGAAGCACGAGCCTCAATTCACGAAGCGATTCTGTCTAGGAACTACAGTGTTTCAGGGAAGCCACAATATTTTGTTCCAAAAGGATCTATTTACAGAAACCCTCACGCTTTTTACCAGTTAAGCTCCAAAGTTTCTCAAGTAATTTCATCTTCTTCACTATGGTAACGCACACACAAAATTAAAATGAAAGACTAATTTTAATTCTATAATTACTAACAGGTCCTTAATTATTATTATTATTATTTTTAATGAAACAGGAGCCACATGGAGATGGTGAAGAGATTCAAGGTGTGGGTTTACGAGGAAGGAGAGCATCCATTAGTGCATTATGGGCCAGTGAATGACATTTACGCAATTGAAGGTCAATTCATTGATGAAATAGATAATAGTAGGAGAAGCCCTTTCAAGGCTAGGCACCCTGATGAGGCACATGTTTTCTTCCTTCCATTTAGTGTCACTAATGTGGTCCATTATGTTTATAAGCCAATCATGTCCCAAAAAGATTACTGCCGTGACCGCTTGCAACGTTTAGTGGAGGATTATATAAGTGTGGTGGCACAAAAGTATCCTTATTGGAACAGAAGCAATGGTGCAGACCATTTTCTCCTCTCCTGTCATGATTGGGTACTTTTCAAAATTTTCCTATCACTTCATTTACTAACTTCTACATGTTTAGCTTCTTAATTTTTCACAGTATGCAATGGGAGAATAATTTTTCACACCCTGCAAATAACCATACTACTTGAATAATAATGTGTCATAATTGAGCCCTGCTTTTTCAATTACATTCATGGGAAACATTTCATTATTTTGGTCCATGGCACTTGTCCATAAATTCAAGTATTGAGCAAATTCTATAGTTATTTGATTACCCTGGTGTCAGAAAAGAACTGCTCCTTATTCCTGTAATTGAATTAAAAATTATAGGAACAGATGCCTTACTTGGGGGTTCATATTTCTTTTACAGCTTTCTGTTCTATTTCAATTTGTCTGTTTTCTTTTTGGGTCCTTTGACATAAAAGAAATATTTTATTGACACAATAAACGGTGCTTTAAATGCATGCAACTTGATGAGTTTTACTTTGAAATAGATATTAAAATGTCTTTACTTTATTTGATGGTTCAGGCGCCAGAAATATCAGATGGCAATCCTGAGCTCTTCAAGGACTTCATCAGAGTGTTATGCAATGCCAACACTTCTGAAGGATTCCAGCCCAAGAGGGATGTGTCTATCCCTGAAGTCTACTTGCCTGTTGGAAAGCTGGGCCCACCAAATCTGAGCCAACACCCATTGAAACGCACCATATTAGCCTTCTTTTCTGGTAGAGCCCATGGGGACATTAGGAAGCTGCTGCTGAATCATTGGAAGGACAAGGATAGCCAAGTGCAAGTTCATGAGTACCTTCCTAAGGGCCAAAACTATACCCAATTAATGGGATTAAGCAAGTTCTGCTTGTGCCCCAGTGGGTATGAAGTGGCTAGTCCTAGAGTTGTGGAAGCAATTAATGCTGGGTGTGTGCCTGTGATCATTTCTCAGAACTACTCTTTGCCTTTCAGTGATGTGCTGAATTGGAACCAATTCTCCATAGAAATTCCAGTGGAGAAAATACCAGAGATTAAGACTATATTACAAAATGTTTCAAAAAACAAGTACATGAAATTGCAGATGAATGTGAGGAGAATTCAAAGGCATTTTGTGATGAATAGGCCAGCTAAGCCATTTGATCTGATGCACATGATACTTCACTCTATTTGGATCAGAAGGCTGAACTTCAGGCTGATAGCTTCACAATAAAGGGCTGTTTCTGCATAGTGGTCCTTCTTGCTTCTCCACCCCATTTGGATACAGCTTGTAAGAGCTCATCTACTATTTTTGGTTGAGTAACTTGAAGTCTCAGGTGCTGAATTTCTTCTAGTTTGATCTTAGCTTAGCTATCTCCTCAGCTAAAAACTGCTCAAGATTGTCCAAGTAACTAGGTCTTGTAAACATTGTAGGTTCAATTGGAATTTAGTTGTATAGACAAAGATTTTTTTTTTTATTTTTTTTTTTTACGTTATAGTCATAGATACCGTTAATTTGAATATGAATTAAACTCTGCTCTTATATTAGGTAACGCTTCTTATATTATTGATGTCTTTGCTAAATTTAGTAAATTATTAAAATCCCAAAAGAAACACAAGGTCCTGACTATGGACGTGTTCACGTGAGCATATTCTGATGTAAGTGGACCGTAACTGACGGCATCATTTATTCGTAACTTTGTTTGCTTATTACGGAATTACAAACTCTTAGAAAAGTCATTGATCCTCTTCATAGAAAATGATAGTTTTGTTTTTTTTTGGGGGGTAAGGTCATTTATTTAGTGTGATGTTGAGTCATCAATTATTAACAAAGTTTTATTATACGGTATCTTGGAGCACACTTTCAAGTTTTGAATGAATTAGTGATGGGGTTTGGACTTTGGAGTAACTTGTATGGAGTCTTAATCACAGTTTTTGTTATACTAAAAAAAAAAAACTTTGGTCTTTAATTTCTCGTGTTCTTCCTCAATTTTTTTCCTTTTGCTTTTTTATCACTCTTGCAAATGAAGATCACATGATTCATATCTTCTTTCTCATTTTCTAGTATCAAAGACAACTGTCTAAGTATGTTCTCTCGAACTCTGGAAATTACTTCATGAGCTTCTCTCGACCTTTGGGAATGACAGCTATACACACTTCCTACATAGTTGAGGTATTCAACTTCATATTCTTTGAAAGCGTGTTCTCATTATTCTTAGATGCGTTTTTTGCACTCTAGTATTTTCAGTTTGGCCAACCTCATGA
Organism: Sesbania bispinosa; assembly: GCA_026901365.1. Taxonomy (NCBI): domain Eukaryota; kingdom Viridiplantae; phylum Streptophyta; class Magnoliopsida; order Fabales; family Fabaceae; genus Sesbania; species Sesbania bispinosa. Next base: position 141,891 of record QLOH01000826.1, read on the forward strand.
AGAATATGACTAGTTTGGAGAGAATTGAAGAAGCTACTGCCATGAAAAAGTCTTGTCCAAAAGTGTCCATTTACTTGTGTTAAAAGATAAAAGAGGGACAGTTGTGGGTGTACACCTTGTTTTGATTGGTCTCTTTCTCACTGGATATGACAATCAAACCCGAATCCGGACTGATCCACCTTCATCCCGACTTTTACGGGGAAAACCCACTTGCACCGGGTTTAAGAAAAACTCGACCCAAACCCGCCTTTAACGGGGTCGGGGGCGGATTTCCCGTTAAAGGCGGGTTTAGGGGTATAAGAACCCGTCTCCCGCCCTGATATACTAATTAAATAATTCTAGTTATACTAATAATTAAATAATAAAAATGAACTTGTATATTTTTCTTAAAATATAATATAGTTCTTAAATTCTTATTTTTTTTATTATCAATGTCTATATTTACTTATTATTTGAATTAGAATATATTTGATATATATGACTTATGTAAAAACATGTATTTAAGTTATAAAAAATAGAGAAGATTAAATCCCCATAGGTTTCCCCGAACCCGACGGGAACGGAGTTGAGTTTCATAATTTCATACCCGTCCCGACTTTTACGGGGGCAGGGACGGGGAGAGCAAAACTCGCCCCCGACCTGCCCCGTTGTCAGGCCTACATCTTACTTGTTAAAAATTATAATAATAATAAAATGTAATAATAAATTATAAATTAAAACGAAAAAGACGGAAAGTAAAAAAAAACAGAGAGAAAAAGGAAAGAATACCTAATTTTTTTGGGTCAAAAAGGATACCTAATTTAGTTTAACCCAATCCCATTTAGGTCCAGAAATGCAATATAAATCAAAATGGGCCTATGACCTAGGCCCACAATTCTGTAAGGAGGCAGTTTCAGAATTATTTATCACTATGTGGACGATTTGGAAGGACAGATGCAAGCACATTCATAACCAGACCCCACCCAACCCAACATCAACCTTATTTAAAATACAAAGTTTGAGATCAGAATATGCGGGTTCTCATCGCCCAGGGGACAATAGCCGGGGCGTTCATCCTTCATTAGCCGGAGCTTTTACCTGCTGGAGTCCTCCCTCGAAGATTTTGTTAAATGTAACTCAGACGCAACTTTTAATTTAGCCTCTGGGTCCGGAGCAGCAGCGTTTGTGTTCAGGGACAGACTAGCAACGTAGAGTTCTGGTCATCAAGGAAGCTATAGTGCTCTTGCCTTATCGCACAGGCCTTAGCTCTTAGAGAAGGTGTTACTGTAGCCAGGAATCTCGGATGGAGGAAGGTTCTTTGAATCTGACTCCCTTGACCTTGTTAAAGCTTGTAGAAGAGATATGATGATCGCTGGAATCAGAGCTATAGTAGAAGACATCTATCAGTGGTCTCAAGGTTTTTAGAGATGCGGATTTACCTGGACGAAAAGGGAAGGAAGTAGCGTTGCCCACAAGCTTGCAGCTCTAGCCGCCAACGACACCCTCCTTCCGTTTTCCCCTCAACATTGGCCTCCAGATCTGCTCGAAGCCTTGAGGAGAGACAGGAATCTGGGCTCTGCTTATCTTCGACGCCACTCTGAGCTGGCCATCTAGCTTTAGTTGCCTTCTTGATGGAGCAACTTAGATCTAGGGTGTTTTTAGATTTTCTCTCAGACTTTAGCTGAATGTATGTTTCCTGAATGAGCGTACTTTGTTCCATGTTTCAGATTGTTTTTTAGTACTGCGGTCTCATTCATTGGGCCTTCGGCCCAGGCACTTTGCGCCTTTTTGTTTCCCCTTTGTTTTCAATGAAACCCTAAACCAAAAAAAAATTTAGCATGGGTCATCCCGCTTACCAAAAAAACATGGGTCATCCCAAACTCAAAAGCGGGAGTTACTTTTAGCACCTCCTTTTACTATTCACCCCCTCTTATGGATTATTTTTCCCTAAATACCCTTTCTATACTCCAAGAAGTGCATTTCTGTAGATCTTCATAAATCAATTTCCGAAAGTTAAAACCCCTTCAGGAAGGTAAATTACTTCTGAAATTAATTTCCAGAAAAATTTTAACTTCTAGAAAAGTATTTTTTAAAGAACTGATTTAATGATTAGTGACGGGCTTAGACGCAACCCAAAAAAAAAACTCCAGAAGGGGGTTGGGGGAGGGAAGGGGGAGTGGGGGCAAAGATAAGGTGGTGAGATTTTGAAAGTGGGGAAATAAAAGGGGGTGGGGGTGTTGGGACGGAAATTTTTTTTTATTGCTACAATAGTAGGTACTCCCTCCATTAAAATTTTGACACCTACCCATGCATGGTAAGTTTTCCCTAATTTAAAATTTATTCTAAAATAAAATAAAAAAATTCTGACCACATAATAGGTACGAGAACACTGAGTCTTTAATACTACTGTAGTACTACTGAAAATTTACTCGTTGGGACGGTCGGGAGTGGGGTGGGGGGGGGTAGGTTAGTGGGGGAGGGGTGCAAATAGTAAAAAATGGGTGTTAAGAGTAATCCCCCCTCAAAAGCGTAACATATTGATGATAGAGCCCCAACTACACTTGTTTCAAGTGATTTAATAATTTGTTGAGGTTAGTTGGCTATAAGCTAAAAACTTTTATAAGGTTCCATTTGAAAAAGTGATAAGTTTTAGATTACTTATAATTACAATCTAAATTGTGAGAAATTGAATTAGTTTAGGGCTTTCAGGTATTAAAATCAATTTTAAAAGCTTAAAAAGTTGTATATAATGACAAACTTATAGTGGTTGATTTACTGAATAAAAATGGAGAGAGAAAAACCATAGAAATCAAACGCCACCATCATGGGCCAAGTCTGATGAGCTGTCCCGATATATGGGTTGGGTTGAGCTATGAAATTTCTAACCCGAATCAATTGACATAACCCGAAAATTTATTGGACCAACGCAATCTAGTCCGTGATGATGAGCTGGGCCAACTCGTTGGCCCGATCTTTTTCCTTTATTATTCTTTTTTATAATTGATAAAATTATAAGTGATAAATTTAACATTACATGATTTATTAGTATTTTTTTAAGTTTAATATTGCATATATATTAAACTCTTTATTTCTAACACTTTTGATTGTTACAATTGACACACTTTATTTTATTTTCATTATTACATATCATTTTTTATTATTTTATAGTATAATATAACAACTTATTATATTTTATTCTATAGTAAAATAAAAGAATAATATAGAAAACAATAGATTACATCTATATTTAATTTTAATTTATAATGTTTTTAAAAAGTTATTAGTTTATTACATATGTTGATCTACTTTAACAAAAATTTATTAATTTATTAATTCTTTTAAAATTAAGTGACTCATTTTATTCTATTAATAAAATTATAAAATAATATATTACATCTATATTTTAATTTTAATTTATAATGATTTAAAAAATTATTAATTTATTACATATGTGTGATTTATTTTAATAAAACTTTATTAATTTATTAATTTTTTTTAAAAAGTAAGTGGTCCATTTTATTCTATTAATAAAATTATAGAATAATATTAAAAATAATAGATTACATCTATATTTTAATTTTAGTTTATAATGATTTAAAAATTATTAATTTATTTTAATAAAAAATTATTAATTTATTAAAAAAATTAAAAAAAGTGGTCCATGGATCAACCCGTTTAGCTTGCAGCTCGTAAAAGGTTAGGCTGTGCTAGCAAAATTCCAACCCACTGCTAAATTGGTCTAGTCCAGCCCGAAAATGTGTTGGCTCATACTGGACTTGCCTAAATTGATAGCTCTAGATAAGATAACACACTTTTTGAAAAGTTAAAAATGAAAAGACGGGAAATGTTTTTACATAGGCCATATGCCTTCCTTTAACCCCAGCTAAATTTGGGGCTTAACATAGGTTACACTAATCCCAACTAAGTAAGCATGAGAAATGCATCTATTTCTTGTAAGTGTCATCAAATTATTGATAGTTAATCATCAGTCATTTTGGCTTTAATAAATTATTAAAAGTTTGTGGCACGACATTATTAATGCAGGTTTACAGTGTTACTTATGTCCTGGTCGTTGTCAGTAATAATGCAATATAAATAGGTAAATCCCCTTTATGTGTCATTTTCACATTCTAATCCTTCAATTTCCTTTAAAATATCTCATATTTTCCTATATTTTCTCTTTTTTTTACCTTACTTCCTACCCTTAAGATGCATTTCAGAGACCGACCTTTTCTAAGGATAAGGCTCTTATGCACAAAGAGAAACGCAGAGAGTGATTATGCTTCATTCACTCTTATCAGTATAAATTGATGATTGTGGCTAACCCACCCAGGCCCCAGGAATAGTCTACCATAAACCACCAATTTACCCCCTCCCCACCCCTATAGCTAGAACGATAAATATTGGTTTAGGTTTGAATTGATGAAACAAATTTGGCCGAAATATACTTGGGGATGTTGAAGTATAACACAATAACCCTTTAACAACAAGTTAAAATTTTAAATCAACATGTAGGATTAGCTTTCCCAATGCCTTACAGATTTGGATTTGGTACAATAAAAATGACGCAGTCACCACAATCATCAAATGCTAGATGCCGAGATGAATTTCAAACCCAATTTAAACATCTCGACTTCTAAGTCTTCTGCATCATCAGACGATTAACATTTAATGTTTGTGGTGACTGCGTCATTTTTTTACTGCAGACAATCCGGCTCTAGTGTCTTACCGACTCTATTATTTCGTCTATTTCTATTTAATTGTCTATTTTTTTTAAAATAATTTTATTTCTATTTATTTATTATTTTAAAAAATTAAAAAACATTAATTTTTATTTTATTAATTAGACCTTTATATTCACCTAATTAATTAATAAGAGATAAAATTGTATAGAAATAATTTATCAAAAAGATAAAAGATATATTAAAAAATTAATAAAAATAAAGATATTAATTATATTTCTTTAATTTATATACGCATCAGTAAAAAGCTACAGAGGGAGTAAGGTAGCTCTTTATTTTAGTCCCTAGCCAATGGAATGTTAAAATAATGGCAACGTGAACCATGCAAACAAATAAAAGCTGAACCAAAGAGCGATTAAATCGGTAAGGCCTACTTAATTTTATGCATGTGATGAATATAGGAAAATACAATTAAGTACCAGTTGCAAACTCAAGTCATAAAATTTTAACTATTTCCGAGATCATATATAGATCTCTTCTCTCCTCTCCTCTCCTGAAGGTGGGACTTTCTCATTTCCATCCGTACACAGTACTGCTTGTATTTCTATCCGAGTAAACTAGTAAATCGGTCCCGGACTCTGCGGGGACCATGCAGTTTCATCTTTGACTTTGCTAAAATAGCACTTTAGTTCGTACTTTATTAAAAGCACATGCATTTTAGTCCTTATTTCACTAAAAAACATGCACTTTAGTCCTTCACTTTATTAAAAAATATGCGCTTTAGGGACTAAAGTGCATGTATTTTTGACAAGTATGGACTAAAGTGCTATTTTAACAAAGTCAAGGACGAAACTGCATGGTCCCTGCAAAGTCGGGGACCGATTTGCTAGTTTACTCTTAATCCACAGGCTCTAATACCAATAAGTGTGTGATCCTATGTTAGAAAAGTATACTTCCACACTTCGTAAAATAAAGGAAAGAGTGATAGAAAAAAAAGTGTAAAAGAGAATGCAAGTAGGGCTGTAAATGAGCCGAGTCGAGCCGAGCCGAGTATCTGAAGCTCGGGCTTGGCTTGTGGAAAAAGTGGGTGGCTCAAACTTGACTCATTTATTTAAACGAGTCAAACTTAAAGCTTGAGCTTGACTTGTTAAAGAGAAACAAAGCTTTGGCTTGGCTTGTTTAGCTCATTTATAACTTCATTGTTTTTGCTTTTATGAAAATTTTCTTTAATTTTTTTTAAAGTTTATGAATTTAGTATTTAATAAATATTTTACTATTAAATGATAATATAAAAATAAAAATATATTCTTAATATATGATATATATATAGTTAAAAATTTTAAAATATTATATTTTTCAAAAATCAATACATAACTTTTTGGTCAATATAAGAAATACTTCAATACTTATTTTCATATATATATATATATATATAATAATTATTTTACTTTATTATTTTATTATTTATTTTAAAAATAAACTTATAACGACATGTTTTCTTTTTATTTTTTAAATAATCTTACTTCAGTTTAGTTATTTATATTAATTAATTATTATATATATATAATAAACGAGCTATTCACGAGCTCTTAATATCAAGTTTATAAAGCTTGGGTTTGGCTCATTTAAATAATTGAGCCTAACTTCAAGTTTGGGCTTGTTTGTTTAATTAAACAAACGAGTTTGATCGAGCATTTAACGAGTCGAGCTCAAATAGTTCATGAATAGCTCAGCTCATTTACAACCTAAATGCAAGGCTGAGATAGAATAATAGTATATTTTTATTAATTACTTCAGAAATTTTTAATTAAACTATTATATATCTAGAAACATGTTTTAGATTGAAGCATATTGTGATTATTTCTTTTAGACCATTTCAAAAGTTTTGGGAGAATAACTTTTTTAAATCATTCTATATCTTTTGATAATTTAATTTATATATGAAAGCGATTTATTTTATTATACAATATATATATATATGTATATATATTCCAAAATTTGTATACCAATTAAACTTAAACAATATTCAGAGATATATATTTGGATGGAATTTAGTGACTCATACCCAAAGGGTGTATAGATATCCGGACAAGAAAAAGAAGAAAGCCTCTAAAAATCAATTATCAATCAGCATATATATATATATATCCAAATATAAATTGAATTTCTCATAATTATATTGTAATAAAATAGCTTATACACACATAAATAAATTTAACATTTTTTATTTGAAACTAGCTAATTCATATGCAAATTTACTCCAATTATATATTACATGTCCCTATCTTTTAAGTCATTGATTTTCTTAAAATTGAATTATATACCCACATAATTGATTTATAACTTTTTTTTTTTTACAATTAATCCAAACACAAACTATAAGCTAAACATTTTTTTCAAAAAAAACCTATGACCTGATGCGTAGGCTATTTTACTAAATACTCCCTCCATTCCATTTTGACAGTCGTTTAAGGTTTCTACACACAAATAAAGAACAATAATAAATGACTTAAAAGACATAGTAATCTTACTAAATTACCCTTATTAATTTACTACACATTTTTTTTCATTTTACCTAAATATATTAATGAGTAGTGTGATGCACAGTTTTTTAAGTTTCTTTTCCCATAAAAGTGGGAGGGTAAAAATGGAAAACTAACATTAATACTTACGTAGAAACTAGAGAACGACTCATATTATGAAAAAAATTTATTTTCCTAAAACGATTATCAATATGAAATGGAGGGAGTATAAGCTAAATATTTTTTCAAATAAAAAATTACTTAATTAAAAAATGCATCTGGTTTACTTTATTACACATTAGGTTATTAAATAAAATTTCAGATTAATTCAGTCTTTCAAAAAGTTTATATCAGAGGAGTTATATACAACAAATAAATAGTTACGGTTTCAGCTGAATCTTTTGTCTCCACTTTTTAAAAAACGATCTACTTGAGTTTACATACTTCAGGCTCAAAAGTTTCTTGTATCTGAATCAATCAGAATACATTTTCACTGAAATCAATAATATTATTACTAATCCATGTGAGTACATCCCCTGCTTTCAGGTTAACGCTACTTGCCTTCATCAACACCTAGCTAGCTAATAGTAAAACTTGGTCAAAAGGTCTTATAATAACTTAGGTCTGCAACTTCTTAGACATCCTCACATGACTTGCAGATATTATTGAATATAAACTATATGATGAGACCAAATATTCATGACATTCAATCTCTGAACAGTAATGAAGGCCTTTCGATGCTCCACAGCCTCTCTGTTACTCCCATTGTTTTTCCTCATTCTTCTCCACATCATCTTCACTCCCCTCAAAGATCTTTCCCTCTTAGTTTTTCCTTACTCCCTTTCCAACATAAAAGTACTCAACAACACTACACAAGTAAAACCACATCAGTTTCTGGCTAACTCTGCATATAAAAGCTTTGCGCATAGTAGCATTAAGGTGAACCAATTAAGCTCAATGTCTTGGAGAGCCAAATTTCTCCTAAAGCATATATATTTATATACTAAACATGACAGTGTCTATACTTGTTAATTACATGCAGAAAATGACTAGCTTGGATAAAGTTGAAGTTGGTTTGGCAGAAGCAAGAGCCTCAATTCAGGAAGCGACCCTGTATAGGAACTACAGTACTTCAGGGAAGCCACAATACTTTGTCCCAAAAGGGTTCATCTATAGAAATCCACACGCTTTTTACCAGTTAAGCTCCAAACATTCTTAAGTAACTTCATCTTTATTACTCACAATAACATCTAATAAAGGCAATAGCATCAGTGTCCGTTTGGTCGTAAAATTGATTTTGAAAATCAAATGGTTGAGATCAGTGATGCACGTTTTATAAAACACATTGTACTGAAGTGATTCAAAATCAATTCTGTAAAACCATGGTTTTGATTTTTGTAACGCCAAACCAAACGATATATATATAAAAGGGTATGTTATAGGTCACTAATTAATACAGTATTTACTAACAAATCCTTAATTTTTTTCTTAATAAAATGAAAAACAGGAGTCACATGGAGATGGTGAAGAGATTCAAGGTGTGGGTTTACGAGGAAGGAGAGCAACCATTAGTGCATGATGGACCAATGCACAACAAATACGCAATTGAAGGTCAATTCATTGATGAAATAGACAATAGCAGAAGGAGCCCCTTCAAGGCTAGGCACCCTGATGAGGCACATGTTTTCTTCCTTCCCTTAAGTGTGGTTAATGTGGTGGACTATGTTTATAAGCCCATCAAGTCCCAAAAGGATTATTGCCGTGACCGCCTGCAACGTTTGGTGGAGGATTATATAAGTGTGGTGGCACATAAGTACCCTTATTGGAACAGAAGCAATGGTGCTGACCATTTTTTCCTTTCCTGTCATGATTGGGTACCCTTCAACATTTACTAACTTCAAAATGTTTATAACTTTTCACACTGTGCATGCATATATGGAAAATTAATAATTTGAAGTTTAATTTAATTACTATATCAATGGAGTTTAAAAATACTAGCATGGAATTTGCTCAATTAAATTAAGTGATATTTTAACATAATAAGCTGTGCATTTAATGCATTCAACCTGGGTTCAAATAAAATGCCTTTATTTTACTTGATGATTCAGGCACCAGAAATCTCAGATGCCAAACCAGAGCTCTTCAAGGACTTCATAAGAGTGTTATGCAATGCCAACACTTCTGAAGGATTCCAGCCAAAGAGGGATGTGTCTATCCCTGAAGTCTACTTGCCTGCTGGAAAGCTAGGCCCACCAAATTTGGGCCTACACCCACTCAACCGCACCATATTAGCCTTCTATTCTGGTAAAGCCCATGGGGACATTAGGAAGCTTCTGCTGAATCATTGGAAGGAAAAGGATAGCCAAGTTCAGGTTCATGAGTACCTTTCAAAGGGCCAAAACTATACCCAATTAATGGGATTAAGCAAGTTCTGTTTGTGCCCCAGTGGGTACGAAGTGGCTAGTCCTAGAGTTGTGGAAGCAATTAATGCTGGTTGTGTGCCTGTGATCATTTCTCAGAACTACTCTTTGCCCTTCAGTGATGTGCTGAATTGGAGCCAATTCTCCATAGAAATTCCAGTGGAGAAAATACCAGAGATTAAGACTATATTACAAAATGTTTCAAAAAATAAGTACTTGAAATTGCACATGAATGTGATAAGAGTTCGAAGGCATTTTGTGATGAATAGGCCAGCTAAGCCATTTGATTTGATGCATATGATACTTCACTCTATTTGGCTCAGAAGGCTTAACTTTGGGCTGATATGATAGCTTCACAATAAAGGGTTGTTTGTGCATAGTGGTCCTTCTTGATACTTCACTCTGTTTGGATAATAAAGCATAAGAGCTTATCCACTATTTTTGGTTGAGTAACTTGAAGCCTCCCATGCTGAATTTGTAGTTTGATCTCAACCATCTCCTCAGCTAAAACCTGCTCAAGATTTTCCATGTGACTATGTCCCGTAAACATTATAGAATCAACAGTTGGAATTTAGTTGTACAGACAAAGCATATGATTGGTTAGGATAATAATCTAAAGTGTGGCCCATGGGCCTGAAGTTCCAATAAGTGGGGATGGAAAAAGAAAGATTCCAGTTCCATTACCTGCTTCATAGTGAGTACGTAGTTATCTTTTTTCTTTTCTTTTATACAGTGTGACAACAAAGTTTTGAATTTATAATTTATGCCCATCTAAGGGTCGGTTTTATTTATAATTGGATAAAATTAATTTTGATAGATTTATAAAATCAATAACAATAAATTATTGTTGTTTTATTTACGAAGTATATTGGACGGAAATAATTCTTAATCAATTCTATAGAATTGATTCTAACGGTTCCAATTGAGGAAACCAACAGGTACTAAATACTCCATCTGGTCCTTTTTATAAGACACCTCTAACCGAATTACACAGACCAAGGAAAGTAGTTTAAGTGTTGTTAATTTTATTGGTTTCATAAAAAAATAATACAACATTCCATTTTTATCCCTATTTAATATTATTAGTATATTCTCTCACTAAATAATTGAGATTAAATTTTGCACTAAATATAGTACTAATTCCCACTATCAATTGTATTGGAACACACAAATGTATATTGAAAAGTGCAAAGGTTTAACTCTCTCTCTTGGTCACCTATGTAACAATATTTATAATACCTCGTTAATGAACAATTAGCAAAATACATGATAGAAGAATTTAATAAGGGTAAATCAAGAAAAAAATTAAATGCTTCATAGAGATTATCAAGTGGCTTATAAAAAAGACCATCAATATTTTCTAAATTGTGTCTTATAAAAAGGAATGAAGAGAGTATATCTTAACAATCATTAAATATGGTTTTGATTTTGAATCCAGTTGAAGAAACCACCAGGTAATAAATATATCATAACAATCATTAAACATGGTTTTGATTTTGAATTTAATTTGTATGCACTCCAAGTGCAAACAAATTTTAAGATTATTCAATTATGTATTGTCACAATATTAATAATATAATATTTTTATTGGTGAAGTAATAATATAATATTTTTATTATATTCAATAAGTGATGTGATAATATATTAAATAATAACATAAAATATTTTACATCAATAGTACATATAAATTAAATTGAGGTTAAAATATAAAAAAAATTAGCCAATTAATTCACCTTTATTTACATTGTATATATTTCTCTTAGTTGTAGGTGTATATATTCAAAACGAAAAATATAGATAGAGACGATTTTCCCTCTTTTTATACATTTAATGGAAAATATAAAAAATGAATTAGATAAATATGATAAATTTTATTTATAAATATTTGTTTCCTTTTTTTTCTGGTATATATTTAAAATAAAAAATAAAAAATAAAAAATGGTTTTTTTAATCTTTTATCCATCACATTTTATAATAAACTATAATTTAATCAAATTCCTCCCCCTCAACCTCCTTTTTTTCTTTTTAGTATCCATTTAAAAGTAAATATAAAAAAAACCTTCAATTTTTTATACATATTTGGTATTTCAGATATTAATAATTTACAAGTTACACATATTTATTCCCTACCTAGCTTAATTATAAGTTTATCAATTATCATATTTAGAATTGTTGCATGAAGTGAAAAGAAATAGGTAATAAATATAAAAAGAAAATTGAGTTGTTTGTCATGAAAGAAATATGATTGTAATATATATAGTGAAAATAGAATGATATTTCTCTTTTGTCCTTTTTGATATGAGAGAAATAGTAGTAGGAACAAAATAAAGTGTATGAGTGAATTTTCCCTTTATTTCTCTCCTTTTCACAAGAGAATTTTTTCACATAAGACATACAACTTTAAAGTTCTCCCCTACCAAAGAATTTTTAAAACATGGTTCATCAAGTGATTAAGTTGGTTTGGGTTGAAAAGTAATCCAAGATTCAAATTCATTATGATTGGTTTGGTTGAGATTTGAAATGACCAAAAGTAATTAACCAAATTAATTATCCGAATAAACTTGATTGGTTTGGTTAGGGTGATTAAATCAACCGATCCGATGAATATGATAATATGATCTTTAGCTGTTGATTCAACTTAATTTCAAGCTCAATGGGAGGATCAAAAAGAATTTAACCACGAGATGGATAATGGAAACACTAACACCGGTGTGTGGAGAAGGAAGAAGAGAATAACAGCTTGCAAGGACAAAGGAGCAATAAGATTAATACATAGAAGCTTCCCCGAGAATGAACGGTGAGTCAAGTCCATTTGGTTGGAGAGTTCCAACCTAGTTTGGTGAAAAAATGGGACCAACACAACTTATATAAGTACAAAAGAATAAGGAAATTAACGTTTATGAGGGGAAGACATTAATATTTTAGGGCAACTAATGACACTTTTTCAAACTTCATTTCTTGTACATTTCAAATTCAGACTTTTAATTAAAAAATTTACAACTAAAAAAATAATAAACCATATTTAATTTTAGAGACGGGATTGGTTCAAATATTATATGCTTGATTCTCCTTAAATAAGATCTAAGTTCGAGTCTTAGAAAAAATCTCAACGGAAAAATCGAATTAGCTCCACTAAGATGTGAATATTCCAGGCTCAAACAAGATTACTTCCATCAAAAATTAATTTTAGAGAACTAAAATTCAATAAGTGAAACTTGAACTACTTTATGGTAATGAGATGAAATGGAATCATTAAATGGGACTCATGCCACTATATTGGCCCAAGCAAAAAGGTTCTAAAACCCCTCACCCCACACATTCCTTGGCTACCGGAATAATGCCCTCTCAGTCTCAACAATAAGTCAATCACCCTCCTCATGCCATCTCTGTCTTTCTATCCCTTCCTTTGCTACAAATTAACATACCTTATACAAAACACAACACAAAAAAGTGAACCATCCATCACCACAACACATGCAATAGAGCAAGCTATGTCAACAACCTTGATAACTAATTCATGCCTTCCACTCTCTCTAACCTTCCTCATCTTTATTTTCCTTGCCTTCTCTGCATATAACACAAACGATCACATTACACTCTTTTTCCCTTCCATCAACGTCCTTCCACCAACAAACGATCTCAAAACTCTCAACGCCGCAGCACCTCCTCCTACCGTGGAAGTGGAACCACAACCATTGAAGCCTCCTTTGTTCCCTGCTACTAATACCACCACTGCAAACATAACAAAAAGTGACACTATAGTTAACCACATCAAAGTGCGTCCTTTCTTGTTTTTGAACTGCATGTGTTGGTGGTTGTTATTGAATTCTGTTTTCTTGTGTTTTCCTTTGTTTATTTTGTTATTGATGTTTTGTATATATAATAATAACAGCAGAAAAAGGGGAATACAAGTTTACTGAGAATTGAACAAGACTTGGCTGAAGCAAGAGCGGCTATTCGCAGAGCAATACAAAGAAGGAACTTCACATCACAAAAGGAACAGAGTTTTGTCCCGAAAGGAAGCATTTACAGAAACACTTATGCTTTTCATCAGTTAAATATGGATCATTACTTACTCTTTCATTTTATCACGATGATTAATAGCCTTAATAGCCTGTTGGCGTTCAAAAACTCAAAACTCAAATGTTTTGTAGAATTGATTTTAAATCATTTTCGTCTAACGTGTTTTGTAAATTGATTTTCAGAATCAATTTTACTCAACTGTAAACCAAACAGACACTAAGAGTGTTGTTACTAAACAAGTCCCTTTTTTTACTAATGAAATGAAAAACGCACAGGAGCCACATGGAAATGATGAAGAGATTAAAGGTGTGGGTATACGAAGAAGGAGAGCAACCATTAGTGCATGATGGACCAGTGAACAACATATACGCAATTGAAGGTCAATTCATTGATGAAATAGACAATAGCAGAAGAAGCACCTTCAAGGCTACGCACCCTTATGAGGCACACATTTTCTTCCTTCCATTTAGTGTCACTAATGTGGTCCACTATGTATATAAGCCAATCATGTCCAAAATGGATTACAGCAGGGACCGCTTGCAACGTTTAGTGGAGGATTATATAAGTGTGGTAGCACATAAGTACCCTTATTGGAACAGAAGCAATGGTGCTGACCATTTTCTCCTCTCTTGTCATGATTGGGTAACCTTCAAAATTTCCCTTTTACTTCATTTACTAACTTCAACATGTTTAGGTTATTATTTTTTCACATATATGGAAAAATAATATAAAGTTTAATTAAACTATCTGGTACAATTTAAAAATACTAATATGGTAGTTGTTCAATTAGAGTTAGCAGAACTTCTGAAATAACCATAGTGTGTATTAATTGAGCCCTGCTTTTTTCAATTAAATTAATTGGTAACGTCTCATTATTCTGATTCATAGCGCTTGTCCATAAATACAAGATGACCCTGGTGTCAGAAAAGAACTATAGTATTGTTGTAACTGAATTAAAAGCCTATGGAACAAGTTCCTTACTTGGGGATTCATAGTTCATGTTCTGCCTTCTTTGATTTTTCTGTTCACTTTTTGGGTCCTTTCACAGAAAAGAAATATTTTATTAACATGACAAGTGGTGCTTTTAATGCATGCAACTAACCTAGTGAGTTCTAAAATGCCTATACTTTACTTGATGGTCCAGGCACCAGAAATTTCAGATGCCAAACCAGAGCTATTCAAGGACTTCATCAGAGTGTTATGCAATGCCAACACTTCTGAAGGATTCCAGCCCAAGAGAGATGTGTCTATCCCTGAAGTTTACTTGCCTGTTGGAAAACTAGGCCCACCAAATCTGGGCCAACGCCCACTGAACCGCACTATATTAGCCTTCTTCTCTGGTGGGGCCCATGGAGACCTTAGGAAGCTGTTGCTGAAGCATTGGAAGGACAAGGATAGCCAAGTTCAAGTTCATGAGTATCTTCCAAAGGGACAACACTACACTCAATTAATGGGATTAAGCAAGTTCTGTTTGTGCCCCAGTGGGTATGAAGTGGCAAGTCCTAGACTTGTGGAAGCAATTAATGCTGGGTGTGTCCCTGTGATCATTTCTCAAAACTACTCTTTG
The DNA here is from genome assembly GCA_026901365.1 of Sesbania bispinosa. Lineage (NCBI taxonomy): Eukaryota > Viridiplantae > Streptophyta > Magnoliopsida > Fabales > Fabaceae > Sesbania > Sesbania bispinosa. Next base: position 157,084 of record QLOH01000826.1, read on the forward strand.
CCTTTCAGTGATGTGCTGAATTGGAACCAATTCTCCATAGAAATTCCAGTGGAGAAAATACCAGAGATTAAGACTATTTTACAAAATGTTTCTAAAAACAAGTACTTGAAATTGCACATGAATGTGATGAGAGTTCGAAGGCATTTTATGATGAATAGGCCAGCTAAGCCATTTGATCTGATGCACATGATACTTCACTCTATTTGGCTAAGAAGACTTAACTTCAGGCTGATAGCTTCACAATAAAGGGCTGTTTCTGCATAGTGATCCTTCTTGCTTCTCCACCCCATTTGGATACAGCTTGTAAGAGCTTATCTACTATTTTTGGTTGAATAACTTGAAGTCTCAGATGCTGAATTTCTTGTAGTTTGATCTTAGCTTAGCTATCTCCTCAGCTAAAAATGCTCAACATTTTCCAAATACCTTTGTCCTGTAAACATTATAGATTCAATTGAAATTTAGTTGTACAGATAAAGCAAGTGATTGATTGGGTTAATAATCCAAAGTTAACTATGTCCCACGGAGCAAAAGTTCTAATCACTGGGGATGGAAAAGAAATACACCACTCTTCTGTTCTACTTCACATCTTATCTTAGTGCATACATATCATTAATCTGAATATGAAATAAACACTGAACTTATATTTGGTAACGCTTCTTATATTATTTTTGTTTTTGCCAAATTTTAGTAAATTCTTAATCCCAAAAGAAACTTAAGTCCCACTATGGACGTCTTCTCACGTGAACATCTATGTAGGTGGGCCCTTGTTGACGCCACCATTGATTCATAACTTTCTTTGTTTATTTAGAAGTCACAAACTCTTAGAAAAGAAAATTGACTCCTTTAATTAAAAAAAATGATAGTTTTGTTTTGTTTTGGGATAAGATTAGATTATTTATTATTTATTTGGTGTGATGTCGAATCATCAATTATTAACAATTGAAGTTATTTTATAGTGGCGAGACTAGGACATCTAAGGGCAGATTTTCAAGTTGTGAATGCATTAATGAAAGTTTTCAGATCCCCAATATCTTCTTTGGTCTTTCTAGTGTTCTTCCTCAATTTTTTCCTTCTTTATTTCACTCCTCCAAATGAAGATCATATAATTCATATCCACTCAGCTTCTTCTTTAGCACTTTCTCGTATCAAAGGCAACAGCATAAGTATGATTTCCCAGCAAGGGAAATTACCCAATGAGCTTCTCTCAACCTCTGCAACTGACATCTACAATAACACAGTTCCTACATTGATTAAGGTATGCAACCTTTATATTCTTTGAAAAGTTGTTCTCGTTATTTTTAGATGCCTTTCTTTACTCCCATATTTTCAGTTTGGCCATGGAGTGAAGAATAGGACTAGTTTGGAGAGGATTGAAGGTGATTTAGCACGAGCACGAGCATTGATCCAGGAAGCAATTCGGTCCAAGAAATACACAACCGCCATGAAAAAGAGTTCCATTTACTGGAATCCACACGCTTTTCACCAGTTAAGCTTGAAAAGTTCTGAATTTCTGATTTTAAACTTTAAATTAACCATTTTGTTCACAAAGACATTAACTTTGTAGTGCATAAATGCATAGTTTTATACTCTGGTCACATCCCAAATTTTTATACTACCCCCCATTAAAAAAGAGAGTAATGGTTATTTTCCTTAAATGGGGAGGAGGGAATTTGGAGTTATGAAATAGTTGTTTCCTTTACACCTTTGACATTTCAACTAAAGCTTTGTTGCATAACATTACATCTCTTGAAATTCAGATGTTGATAGTCTATTCTTAATTACTAGTACACAAATTATTTCCCTGAAAAAGCTGAACACAATCTACTTTTGTCTAACAAATTAGTTACCACTGCCCCAAAAAGATCAAATAAAGCATTATACAATATGGAAACAACAGGAGCCACATGGAAATGATGAAGAGATTCAAGGTGTGGGTTTACAAGGAAGGAGAGCAGCCATTGATTCATGATGGACCTGTAAACAACAAATACGCAATTGAAGGCCAATTCATTGATGAAATCGACACAAGTAACAATAGCCCCTTCAAAGCTAACCATCCTGAACAAGCCCATGTCTTCTTTCTTCCCTTCAGTGTTTCTAAGGTCATTCGCTATGTTTACAAGCCTAGAAGGTCCAAATCTGACTATGATCCTGATCGGTTACAACGTTTGGTTGAGGATTATATTAACATTGTTGCCACTAAGTATCCTTATTGGAACAGAAGCAAAGGTGCTGACCATTTTCTAATTTCATGCCATGATTGGGTAGGTTCACAGTTACCTATTTATGTTTCAAATTCAATGCTGTTATTGGTATTTTCTTTTTTCTTTTGGTGTGTGTAATCAAAAATCACAATAACAAGGACATGTGCTTTTACTTGATGATTCAGGGTCCAACAATTTCCTATGCCAATCCTGAATTCTTCAAGTACTTCATAAGGGTACTTTGCAATGCCAACATTTCAGAAGGATTTCAGCCCAACAGAGATGTGTCCATCCCTGAAGTATATTTGCCTGTTGGAAAGCTTGGCCCACCTAACATGGCCCAACACCCTGATAACCGTACAATATTAGCCTTTTTTGCTGGTGGGGCCCATGGGAACATTCGAAAAAAACTGCTCAAACGTTGGAAGGACAGGGACAAAGAGGTTCAAGTTCATGAGTACCTTCCAAAGGGTCAAGATTATACAAAATTGATGGGCCTAAGCAAGTTCTGCTTGTGTCCCAGTGGGCATGAAGTGGCAAGTCCTAGGGTGGTGGAAGCAATTTATGCAGGGTGTGTCCCTGTGATAATTTGTGACAATTACTCTTTGCCCTTCAGTGATGTGCTTAATTGGAGTCAATTCTCCATGGAAATTGCGGTTGATAGAATACCGGAAATTAAGACTATTTTGCAAAATGTGTCTAAAGATAAGTATAGGGAGTTGTATTTGAATGTGAGGAAGGTTCGAAGGCATTTTGTGATAAACAGGCCAGCAAAGCCTTTTGATTTGATGCATATGATACTTCACTCTGTCTGGCTTAGAAGGCTAAATTCTTGGCTAATAGCTTCGCAATAAAAGGATTATTATGCATAAATTACTTTTCCATTTTTTATTGGAATGTGTTATAAGTTATGACTTAAGCCAATAAGAGAGTTAAACCCAAAATATTAGTCCATTAGATGAGAGAGTCTCATGATTTAAATACCACGATAAATATTTTATTCCACTCAATATAAGACTCGTGATAGAATGCGCTAATATAGTCTCAAACTTATTGAAGTATAGATGAAAATAAATATTTGGTTAAAATATAAATTTTATCCATATTCTTTACACGTATAAAAATGGTTGATTTTGTTGGACTGGGGAGACAGATTGATTGGAGAGTATCCAATCCAATAAGTTCTTTTACAATTCTTAAAAAAACTCCTCTTTCAAGTTATAGGTCTTAAATATTTAATGCTTTATTTTCCATCCTAAAAATATCGACTTGTACTTGTTCTTTGAGGACTCTTTTTCTCAGTCATTTCAAATATGGAAAGCGCTCAGTAGGGGGCTTTTCTTTTTTTTTTTTTAGGGTGCTTTTAGGGTGTGTCACACACATGGGTGACATACCGGTATAACACATTTTTTTAATAGTAATAATAGGTGACTCAATTATTTAGAATAAAATAATCAACCAATCAGGGCCGTTTATTCAAAAATGAAAGTGATCCAATGACTTTTAATAGGTGTCATACCAGTATGTCACCCATGGACGCAGCTTTTTTTTTTATCATGGTGATGTAATTCACTTTTGAATTTATCAATTTAGTATAATTGTAGTTGCGAAACACGATTTTAAAATAAAAAATCATACACCCTAAATATGATGCATTAAAATAAAAGAAAAATATGTTTTTCGTTCTTATAGTTTCGGTCAAACTTTAGTTTTTGTTCCTGTGTTTTTTTGTCCCTAAACTTTCTAAACCTCCAAATTGTGGTCTCTGTCCGTCAGTGTTAACCTGACTAACAAAAGTTACATGTCAGCCTCAATAGTGAGTCCCAAATAACTGACTCATTATCTAATTAACTTTTTTATTAATTTTTAATTATTAAAATAATCCTAATTGCTAAATTAGGGTTTTCACGTGAGTAATTTTACCCGATAAAAAATATAATTTCATAATTATGGTTATTTTAATAATTAAAAATTAATAAAAAAGATTAATTAGATGAGTCTGTTATTTGGGGTCACTATTGAGGTTAACATGTAACTTTTATTACGCAGGTCATCAGGTTAATAAATCTCAGTGAGGGTCAGGGACCATGGTTTTGGGGGTTATAAAGTTCAGGACGAAAACTAGAGTTGACCAAAATTATAGGGATGAAAAACATATTTTTCCCTTAAAATAATATATGTTCACCTGAAAATCGTATATTCCATATATGATTTATTATTTTTATTGTAAAACATTAAAAACCGTATCTTTAAAATACAATTTACTTATTTTATATTTTTTAGTTATAAAAAAAATGAATTTTGCGTCTTTTAAAAAATAAATATATAAAATCAATGTAAATCATATCTTATGAATACGATTTATATTTTTTTAAAACGAAAAAATCTTAAGAATACGATTTACATATAACATCAACAATTTACGTTTTTTTTTAAACCACATCTAATAATTTTAATTTTTTATAAAATAAATTATGTATTGATGGTACGATCTCTGTTTTAACTCTTGTATTTTTTAAATAAATGTAATATTAATAATTTTTTATAAATATCACATATATAATAAATTTTTAATAATATTAATTATATATAATATTAACTATAATTATTTTTAAAATTTTATTTAAATAAACACCTAAAAATAAGTTAACATTACAGGAAACTCATAATTGTTTACACGAGTTAAAAACATAATGACTAACACATATAATAATAACATGATTTAAAAAGCCATACACCGTACATTATATATATATATATAGCAGACTGTTTATATGGACAATGACTACAATTGTGACCTGTGCATCATTTTTTTTTATTCTATTTGGATCTGGTGCATCTATCTCGTTATGTATACGAGAAATCTTTGGTCTTCCTAAAGTGTCTCGTCCCATGACAGAATTAGGCTTGAAACTCGGACCTGAATGTGGTGGCCATTATTCTTCATTTCCCAGAGAATGAAACTCATGATGGTAAACATTGTAAACATGATCTAGTCTGTATACGGGGTCAACAAATAAACTAAACTCTAAATTGCAGTAGGCACATGAAGCAGTTACATGTGAACAAGTAAGTCTCAGTGCCTGAAATTATCCACAATCATACCACCAGTCATTCTATTTGACTGTGCAAATCATTGCACGACGTCCAACTTGGGGATTTGCAATCTCTTCAACCTCAATCTCTCCTGACTCTCTAGTGTATTTGCGAACATGATGAGAGGTAGCTATCCACCGATTTTCTTGCAGTATCGTATACAACTCTTCACAAAACACATGTCCCGCTCTCATCATGGGAAGAGGTGTTAATCGTAGAATAAATGAACGATCACGAGTAAAACAACCTCGAAGGGTTCAACCGGAGCGCTGAAGAAAAAAACCTCATTGTGGGACACCATCCCACGGTTTTTCATAAACACTTATTCTATGTGTTATGTACTATCTTTTTACCTCGTATAATCAATTATTGTACGTGTTAGTGATTATGTTTTTAACTCATGTAAAGAATTATGAGTTTCCTGTAATGTTAACTTATTTTTAAATGTTTATTTAAATGAAATTTTAAAATAATTATAGTTAATGTTATATATAATTAATATTATTAAAAATTTATTTTATATAGGGTTAAATATGTTTTTAGTCCCTGAAATATAGTCGAGATTTGGTTTTAATCCCTGCAATTTAAAACTGATGGTTTTGATCATTCAAAAATTAAAAATATACTAATTTAGTCCTTATTGCATATTTTGCTACAAATTTTGCTACCGATTAGCTATGAATTTTTATTAATAAAGACTAAATTAACATATTTTCAATTTTTGAAGGATCAGAAGTCCAAAATCACTGGTTTTAAATTGCAGGGACTAAAATTAAATCTCGACTATATTTCAGGGACTAGAAACATATTTATCCCTTATATATATATATAAATTAATATCACATTTACTTAAAATTATTGGTTGTCATTTAAAAAAAATAAATCATTGATGTTATATAAAAATGTAAATCGTATCTTAAATATGATTTAAATTTTTTATTTTAAAAAGATATAAATCGTATTCTTAAGATACGATTTACATTGACTTTATAATATTTATTTTTTAAAAAGTTTTTTTATAATTAAAAAAATTTAAAATAAATAAACCATATTTTAGAGATAAGATTTTTAATATTTTATAATAAAAATAATAAATCGTATATGATTTTCAGATGAAAGTATATTATTTTAGTGAATCATACTGGGTGTATGATTTTTTATTTCAAAATCGTGCTTCACAACTACAATTATATTAAATTGGTAAATTTTTTAAAATCTATACTAAAATGGTAAATTCAAAAGGGAATTACACCACTTTGATAAAAAAGGCCTCAATAGGGATTTTATAAACTTTTTGGGCTTATTGGTAAATAATAACTTCCATTTAAAAATGAAAAATAAACAATTTCACGCCTTTGACATGAGTTTAGACAAGGGGAAATTGGACTTTTTGTAAGTTTTCTCACTCTCTTGCACATTTTCAATTTTCACACCTCTCTAGCGTGGAATTTTTTTTTAGTATTTCATGTGGTATTACACTATTACATTCCCTCCCATTTTTCTTACTCAACCGAATACATGAATTCTCATGCCATTTTTCAGCCAATTTCCCTTCCACCTAAAATCATGCAAACTGACTTTCCAAAAAAAAAAAAGTCATGCAAACCAAAGTGTTAGTGAGTGTTTTCCAATTAGACCCAAGTTAGTGGTATTTTAAAGTATGCAATGGTGTATGATACGTACTCTATGGTTTTAATTATGAAACTAGCTAGAGCAATTTTATAACACATTAGACCTTAGAATCACTCCACAAATTAGCCAATGTAAACTTTTTAGGCAGGGAAGGTTTAAGCATAAAAAATAAAAAACAGCTACTTTGAGATAAATCTGCACGATTTGAATCACTTATATTAAAAAAAATGAAAAGCTCAATACGCTATTGGGTGTGGCATTGCAACTTGCACAATATTGTTTTTGATTAATTAAATTTGGAGGGAAGAGATACAATCCCATTATAAGTATGTGAAATATAAATAGAAAGCTACTCTAGATAAACCCAAATTTGATTTGTCTAAAATCATTAAAAATCTGAAACTTGACTTTGCTTGAATCGTTATAAAAAATATAAATTAATTTAATTACAAAATTCTTAAGATATTAGCTATGCAAATTTAGAAATCCATTTAAAATATGACAGACTTTAAATGGAATATTTTATTACATTGTTGCCTTAATAATTTAATTGATATATATTTTTACCTTTTTTAGTTTAGCCATTTTTTGTTCCAAAGCAATTTAGATATGTTTCAAAAACAGAAATTGATTTGAAAATCAATTTAAATAACCCTTTATTAATTCAATTGAAACAAAATTAATCAAAATATTTTTTCCCCTTTTTGACTTGAGTATTAATTTCAATGGGAATTGGGAAGACTCCCCAGAAGTAATTCAATTTTTTAATCTAAAAATGTCTTTACCTAGGGAAAGTAGATATTCATTCCAGAATGTATTTGTCATGCTATGTTTAACTATTCCTGATTCTTTTAATAATCCAAATTGATGAGTGATCACAATTGACAGCTGTTATTTCCATGAAGGACTACTCACGTTTCAACCAAAACTTAATTTCCCTTCCATATAGCCATCATTTTATACAGTACTACTATATCTTAAAATTTCCATATATTGATCGAATCAAACATTATAATTGTGTATTAGAGGTGTGATTCCCTCCATAAATAAGTGCTTCCTCTATCCCATTCAGAAATCGTTTCATTAATTGTTGACCAAACCAACCATTAGAATTACAAGTGACTCTGTCGTCTCTTGTGGGTCAATTTTTTCATAAGCATATATTTCAACAAACACCCTCATGCCATGTCTTTCTTCCCATCCCCTACTTCCTTTGGTACAAACTATAGGAGAGAGACATGAAAAAGAGAAGAACACAAAGAAAGTGAACTCAACCATCCATCACCACACCAAACAGAGAAACTGACACAATAGCCATGGCATCAACCTTGATAACGAATTCATGGCTTGTATTCTCCGTAACCTTATTCACACTCATTTTCCTTGCTTTCTTTGCATATAACCTTAACAACACAACAACACAAGATCTCAACACAACCGTGGAACAACATGCTCTGCCATTGAAGCCTCCTTTGTCCTCTGCTACTACTATCAATGCAAACATAAAACATAGTAACACTGTTGCTAACAACATCAAAGTGTGTCTTTTTTTATTTTGGTGAATTATGTTTGATTGTGTTTCCATTGTTAATTTAGATTTGTAATTTGTGTTTCTATATTGTAATAGAGATGGCAGAAGAAGAGGAAGAACGGTAGTTTATTGAGAATTGAAGAAGATTTGGCTAAAGCAAGGGAAGCTATTCGTAGAGCGATAAGAAGAAGGAACTTCACATCAGAGAAGGAAGAAATTTTTGTCCCTAGAGGATGTGTCTACAGAAACGCTTATGCTTTTCATCAGTTAAGTAACTAATACTCTTTCACTCATGATATAGATGAATGATTATCATATGGTCAATAGATTAACAAAAGAATTCTTATAATGAACCATTAGATTATATAACCATTACATACCAATGATATGGTTGTTTCAGGTAGTACATGCCTCTCATAGATTGTCTATGTTTATAGTTTGATTAGGATTGTCAACTATGAATGATACCAGTAAAAACATTAACCGTGACATAAAATAAACTTAACTATTGTTAACCAAATGTGACTCTAATGTAAATTTTTAGGTAGAGATAGTAGATGAATGTAAATTTAGTGACTTTGTATTGGTGAAAAGTAGGTGCTATCACATTAGTATAAGCAGTATAAAAACTATGCCTAAGTTGCACTTGGTTGCTGTTGAGTTGAATTTTAGTTAGTACTGTTTATCATCAACTGATAATATATTTTTTTAAAACAATAAACGATAAGCAATACAAATTACAAGAAGATAAACGTTTGTATCAGCGATGTTTGGTTCACGTGATACATACAAAGTCTGGGTTCGAGTTGGATGAAAAAATCCCCATTAAATAAACTCGTCCCAAAATAATGTTTCTCATTTTAACGGGATTGTCTCTTATGAAGGATTGAATAAAAAAAAGAGATAAATGTATGTATAGGAAATATTTGCTAAATTCATACATATATGTCTTTCCACGCGGTATAATAGTTTATTTTGTTTCCAGTTTTTTTTTATACTTTCATAAAGATGATTTCACAATATTTTTAAGTATATGAGCATTCAATAGAATTAAATAAACATTTTAAATAATTGTTTATAATTAAAAGTGAATAAGATTTAATACTAAATTAAAACATGACCTGAAAATATAATTAAATGAAATATTGTACATATTTGCTTCAGAGCGAGTACCATTTTATCTCTAAAAGATATATGGTTAATATCTTTAATTCCTAAAAGATGGTGTTTATTTTGAAAAATAAAAAATGTCAATGAATCTAGTTTTTAAAAGCAATGAAATTGATGTTAAAAAATTTAATTAAAAGCGGTAACTTTTACCTTTGAAGTATTAATTAAAATGATCTACATCAAGTTTTTTAAGACGGAAATGGTGCTTGCTCCAAATGAATTGATTACTTCAATCATGCCGATTAGATGATCACTCTTTTCTTCCTTTTGGCTTTTCGTGCACGATCCGAAATTTCCTTATTAATAACGCTTGAAACATTCTAAATAAAACATAAAATTCTTAAAACATGTTTGGATTTTATCAAATAAACACGTGAATCAAATCCATTTATAACGTGATTTTGAGTAGCTAGTCTTCACTCTCCGGTCTCCACGCTTTCAAATTAATCTCTCTCTTGAACACAATAAAGAGGCTTCCTTTTACATATTTTCCCACTCCCTTTATTAACGACCAAAAGTCATCACCATTGCTTTTTTCTACACTTTGGTCCAAGTCTACCATGCACTACAAATGGGTACCAATTGCACAAATAATGAGATAGTTTTTTAATCATACTCATGAGCATTTCTCAATTTTGGTCATAGTCATAACCTTCATAGAACATTCTAAAATTGTACAGGAGTCACATAGAGATGGTGAAGAGATTCAAAGTGTGGACTTACAAAGAAGGTGAACCACCTTTAGTCCATGATGGGCCCATGAATTCAATCTATGGCATAGAAGGACACTTCATGGCTGAACTCGAAAATGCAGCAAGCCCATTCTCGGCCCGTCATCCAGATGAAGCCCATGTCTACATGCTACCTATAAGTGTGGCCCACATTGTGCACTACCTGTACAGGCCTCTCACCACCTACTCAAGGGATCAACTGATGCGGATCACCATTGATTACACCAGCATCATAGCCCACAGGTATCCATACTGGAATAGGAGCAAAGGAGGAGACCATTTCCTAGCCTCTTGTCATGACTGGGTAACATAACAATTGCTACCTCAAACATTCTTATATATACAAGAATAATAATAATGCATTTCGACCCAAAAAAAAAAAAGAATAATAATGCATGCTTGTGCACTAAGAGATGCATGTATATAAAACGTGGGTATTGCAAGAGTACCATTTTTCTTTGTTTTTAGTTTTCACATAGATTCCCCCATTATGTAAGTGAGAGACTAATTTCTAGATACTCGTAGGTGTAAAGCGAATATCCCTCTCAATATTGAGTAAGGGTGTGTTTAGAAGAAGTTGTTTGAGTTTATCTTATGACATAATCACTTATGTAATTGGATAAATTTATGAAAAGAACTCATGACTTGCTCATAAACTGTTTTCAACTTATTTCAATAACCTCCTCATGGTAGTTTATGAAACAGTTTGTAGAGGTTAAGTACTTTGTCTCCCCTTTGGTTTTCACGCATTTAGTATTTATAACATAAGTTCTCATGATTAGTAATTATTGAATAAGCACTTAATTAAACTGTTTTCCAAAATCCACCTTATATCTTGCATACATGTTATTAATTGTTCTTTAATTTTAATAACAGAAAGTGTGGGAATTGCAGGCACCTGATATCTCAAGAGAGGAATCAGGCAAGGAGCTATTCAAGAACTTAATAAGAGTGTTATGCAATGCCAACACATCTGAAGGGTTTATGCCTGAAAGAGATGTCTCAATACCTGAAATGAACTTGCAAAATTTTAAGTTGAGCTCACCAATTCCTGGCCAAGATCCCCATAATCGCTCTATACTTGTTTTCTTCGCTGGAGGGGCTCATGGTAGAATTAGGGAGATACTACTAAAGCATTGGAAGGACAAGGATAAAGAAGTTCAAGTGCATGAGTATCTTCCTAAAGGACTTGACTATCATGGCCTTATGGGACAAAGCAAGTTTTGTTTGTGTCCAAGTGGGTATGAAGTGGCTAGTCCTAGACTTGTGGAGTCTATCAATGCAGGATGTGTCCCTGTAATTGTTTCAGATTACTATCAATTGCCCTTCAGTGATGTTCTTGATTGGAGCAAATTTTCGTTGCATATTCCATCAAAGAGGATAGCTGAAATCAAGACAATTTTGAAAAGTGTTCCAGAGGCAAAGTACTTGAAATTGCAAAAGAGGGTGATGAAAGTTCAAAGACATTTTGTCCTGAATCGACCGGCCAAACCATTTGATGCGTTCCATATGATTCTTCATTCGATATGGCTTAGAAGGCTCAATATCAGGCTACCCCAATGAAAGATCAGACACCAATATGTGCAGAATTTGATGAAATGTACATAGTATAAGTTAGATTGTCATTTATTTTTTCTAGTTTTTGTTGGGTGTGTGTTTCAAAAAGAACATGTCCCACGTTGCATAGATGTTGAGTCTTTCAAAGGTACAAAATTAACAGGGAACTGCCTGGTTGTTTGGAAACTACCAACAATTAAGGTCTCTGGTCTTGTCCCTGAATTCCTTGTTAAGGAGACTAAAGGAAAATGACCTTGAACTTGATGGTTCCAACCAAGGCACTTGAGCATATTAATTAATTAGACCTTTCTTACAATAACCTTTCCAAGGAAATACCTTCATGCTTAAATGATGAATTATCAGGACTTGAATTTTGATGTCAATTAAATTCACCACGTACACACTTGACATTCTAATTTAAGCAGATCAGATCAGAATCATAAAAGGGAAATATCTTACACTACGCCCAGTTTGGATACACTTCAGTAGAAGAACTTATAGAAGATAAAAATAGAATGAATCAAAGAGATCAAATGAATTTAACTTCTCCATAAGTTGAAATTAGTTACTTATGGAGAAGTTAAATGGGAGTGCTTTTGGAGTAGACAGACCACAAAGACTAATTTCAACTTATGGAGAAGTTAAATACAGGAGTTTCATCCAAACTAGCCCTACATATCTGGAATAGACCTCTTACTCATACAATATGTTGACATGTCCAATGCCTCCTCAAATTGGATAATTTCACACCTTGAATCTGTCAAACAAGCATATAATTTAAGTGGGTCTAAATATCTCAGAAACATTTTACAATGTCAAGCAGGTGGAAAGCCTAGATCTTTCTCACAATAGATTGAGTGGCCTGGTTCGATGGGTATATACAGCTTGTCATTGTTGTCTGTGGCCCATAATAATGTATCTGGAGTGACCCCAGAGAACACATAAACTTTTGGACAGGACAGAGCGGTTATATATGTAGGGAACCCTCTTTCTTTGTGGACCTCTGCTAGAACATAGATAATACATTCAAATGTAGAAGAAAGTGGCTTCAAAGACACCTTTCTCTAGCTTCACAGCAACTTTTGTCGTTGAATTTTTTTAAGTGCGGTTTCTGTGCTTCAACCCATGCCAAGGCTCAAGAACCTTTCAATGCATGGTTTTTACTATTAATATAACATAAAAGATTGTATAACTATAAATAAAGCTGGCAAGATTCATACAGGGCGTATGATAAATCATATATATTGATAATGATCCCTTGAACAATTTGTCCTATATTCATTATAGAATGGGGGAGGGTTGCTTTGTCATAATAAGATATAAGCCTAAGTGTTGCACAGGGTCAATTTTTTAAAACAAATAATATTATAAACTAATTTTACTTATAAAATCTTGTGGTATTAATAAATAATATGGATTTGGGTCGATGAGATTTATATATAAACACATATATGGCTTTCAAAATGAATCAATATTATACTATATAATAATAACTACATTGTGCAATTATTTTTTATTTTGTATTCATAATTTTTATCAATAATATTTTCATTTAAATTTCACTTCCAAAGAATATGGCCACATATTGAAATGGTTAAAATTTTTCATATATAAAATTGCAATAACCAAGTTAGAAGAATAAAAAGGATTAATTAGCCTTTAAGAAATTAATAATACAAATAATTAGCACAATTATCATTGAATGTAATTTATTTTTTTATTAACCACATCATGCATTTGGTTTATAGCTAATAAAATTACACTCTTTTTCAAACAAGTTATAACACTTATTACTACATGTTATGGGCTCCTATGGAACTTCTTGAACCTGTAGTTATCACTTTATGGTCTTTTAAGAATTATAATTTCGTCACATTAGATCTTAAAGTTATTTTACCACCAAATTAATCTTTAAAAAATTACAAAAAATTTATATTAGTCCTCCAAGGAGTTTATCAAATTAGACTCTTAAAAACACATAACTATCATAAAAATAAATTTATATAAAGGACTGAAATTAATGGTGATAAAAAGACTAATTTAAAGATAATTTTATACATTTGAGGGATTAATCTAATGATAAAAAAATTAGAGGTGTAACGTGATCACATTATAAATTTTGAAAAACTAAATTGAGAGTTTCTTAAAAGAACTTTTATTTTTCAAGTAACTCTTGTTAAGTATGAATTTCTTCAAAAACAATATAAAAATAATTTTATAAATACAAATATACAATAAATAAAATAAATACACATTTTGGACTATTAATTTATAAAAGAAATAAAAACAATACATAATTTACAGTTAAAATCTTATATAATTTTAAATTTTTTATCTTTATAATAATATGAATTAAAAGAGTTTCTATCTTTATAAATATTTTACGTAATAATATGATATAAATATTTAACACATTAAAAGTTTTATTTTTTATGTTTATTTTATATTTTGTTACCAATAAAAAATATTATTATGTCTTAAAAAAATTGAATGAATTTTTTAATTAAAAAAAGTCACAAACAAAAGCATAACGTAAATTTCGTTAAAGAGTTGTTGCTCAGTTGAAAACGCAGGCTGAGATTGTAGGAGAAGCTCCCGATTCTATCCCCACTCAATACAATCTTAGGGAGGAGTGAGACCGTGAGAAGTATTAACTATGATTAAGCCTGAATAAAATTACCCTAATTAAGGCTCCTCACCTCTCCCAAATAATGTATTTAGTGAGGAACGAACGGGAGACTAAAAAAAATGTAAATTTCAATTAAAAAAAAAATGGAAGGCATCAAGTAGCTATTATATTAGTTTTGCGAAAGAGAGCATTGTTTTTAGTTTTTACATATTGCATAAACCCCAACCCACATAAGAATAAGACCTTAAATTGAAGACATCACACTCCCTCCCTTGCCTGGGACAGCTTCAAGGTATTATGGCCTCCCAGGATCGCACCCATGAAGCATCCACCGTCCCTCCTCCGCGCTCCTCCATTCCCTCCGGTGATAACTCCGTTTGGGCCGATGTATCGCCTCTCCTCCACGCCGCTTGCCAAGGTCTCTTTCTCTTTCTCTTTCACCTTATACTTCTCAGCTCAGGTGAAGAAGGGTTTTCGAGAATCATTAGAATGCCTCCACGTTTTCAATTTCCTTCCTTCCTATCTATTATGTTATGCTGCTTCTGCCTGATTACAGTTTTCCAATATGCAAATGCAATACTTGATCATCGCATAAACACACTCTTTTATTTTATTTTATTTTTTATTTTTGAGATAAAATAATGATGTTGAAGTTGCTAATTCGTTTTTTCTTTTTCTTTTTTTTATACTCTTTGCTTAACCAAACTGTGTTTTATAAAGTAGGATATTGGACAATATCAAAAGGGATATTTCTATAGTGTGTTTTGCAATTTGCAATGGTACTGTGGTCAATTAGAGGTGGCTTTTTTTAACCAACTTTTCGTGCTGGATTGCCAGATCTTCGAGAGGGAGAGCTCATTCATGGAGATAACTTCAATCTATTTGCTGCCATGTCCGCTTTGGAGGTATTCTTTTATCTTGCTTATTGCACTTTTAGTGGGAGGTTTTTCCCTTTTTGTATGGTACTTTTATATGATTTAAGCTGTATTTGGCAGAATCAAAATTAGGTCATTTTCTAAGTAAGATAATGAGCTTACCTTACTTTTGTGTGACTTTCTTTTTTTTTTTATTTGCTTTTTTTTAGATAATGGATCCAAAAATGGATTCCGGTATTGCTTGTACATACTACTCTCTTGATGAAGCCATTGAGAATGGTGTTGCTCCAGTTCCTATTAGTGCTGATAAAACTACCAATGTTCGATGCACAATTGACATTATGGACCATCTACTAGCATGCGAGGTATTTTCACTATGTTGCCTCTGCCTTCTATATGATTACCTTTTATGGTATGAACATAGCTTTAGTTTTCTAGATTATTTTCAAGGGCTGATGAATATCTTCTCTCTCTAAAGCATGAACAGCGTTGTTGAATGCCGTGTCATCGTGTCGGACATCAGCCCGACACCAACACGTGTCAAACACGCATCTACAAGTGTCAAATTTTAAAAAAATTACGATTCAGACACGACTTGGATCGAGCCAATGAGCCGACATCTCTTCTTGGCTCACTTATCATAAAATGTTAAATTTTTTAAAATAAAAAAGTCAACATAAATTATATTATAAAAAAGTAGAAAAGTTCAACTGTTTAAAAAAATAAAAACGCAACAAGTTGTTTTAAGAAATTGTGATTCATCTTCTTATCTTGGGATTTTCTTTTCCTAAAGAGACAAAGCTCTTGCATTGTGAAATGATGACTCTTAGTATTTTTTTGTTAGGGTTATTATCATATCAAAATTGTAAAGCTTAACAACTCCGTTTTGATAAGGTGAATGTACAAATCTCAATTTAGATTTTTGTCATGTTGAACATATTTAAATTTTTAAATATAAATATGTGTGTAGCGCACACACAGTGCCCTATATTTTGGACATTTCCCGTGTCTAGGTGTCCGTGTCGTGTTTGGTGTCTGTGTCGAACTTAATGCTTCACAGGTCTGTCTCAAAAACATACAGAAACATCGACATGTACATGTTAATTATGCATGGGGCTGATGAATGTGAAATCTTGATATGATGCTTTTACTTTTTTGGATAATAATTTGTTTTCTATTTTAGTGCTCTGAGTGTATCAAGATCTTTTTTTTAATAAACTTGCTTTCTTCCCCCCTAAGAAAGTAAAACATATATCTAATAAGCATAAAATTTTAGTCAAATTGAAAACTAGAATGAACAATTTTTAAAGATACACAAATGAAAACATTTGTTCGTGTTCAATATCTTTGACGATACTACACAAGTCTTATCTATATGTTTTCCATCTCTTTATCTTAGCTGTCATTTGACATTGCAGGCAACATGGCACAAGGGTCATTCATTGGCACAAACTGTTTATTCTTGCGTCTATCTCCTACGTCCTGAAAGAACATCATCATATGCCCTGTTGCACTCTTACTGTCAAGTCATACGTGCAACCTGCAAAGCAGTTCATTCAGTTGTCTCAGATGCGCGTACACATGAAGTAAAGTATTCCAACAACTCTTTTTTTTTGTCTATTATTATATAGAAACACTTTTTTGGTGTCATTACCTGTCTGAAATTTTCAAATTCTTCTGTTGGGTCAAATAAGTAATAGCTTTTCTTCTTTTGGGAGAAAGTGACTATTTATTGACTTTTTTTCCATTGACTAAATTACTTTAGGAAAAATAAAGTGGAATAGAATGTTAGGATTCTTTATTTTTATTTATTTATTTATTTTTACATGGATCTCACTTTATGGATTGAACTTTGTGATAATTTTTCTGTCACAGAAAGATTACTGATTTACACTAACATGCAGTCTTCCCTAAGTGGATGTCATATAGATATGTGGCCTTAGCTGTTTTATTTCCTAACACATGCTCTGTACGTATTTTCTATAAGCTGTGTATTCCAGTGAACATATGTCACCATATTTATTTTTCCCCCTCTATGAGACCACATTTTTACAGAGTATTTCTTTCTTTTATGGAAAAAACTGTGATATTTATTTGTGTCAGGAGGAAGATCTATTTACCATGGCATATGGCCTTCCTCTGAGTGGAGATAGAGATGAAAGGTGTTTATCAATGCTAAATGCGGTTGAAGAAACAATATCTCGCCAATTGCGTGCTTGCAAAGCTTCATCATCAAAAAGAAGAGTACCAGAAGGTAATTGCTTGTTGAAACTCATAATATCACTTTTTGCTTTTGATGGTGAGATCTTAAATCATAATATTGTCATAAGTTTCAAATAGTTTTGCAGAAGGGAATGAAGGTGCCACTTGGTGATAATGGTCTAGAGGAAAAGATTAAACTTTGAAGTTAATCACCCTTGAAGAGTGTTAATTTTTGAAAATGTTCTAAATACCTGTTACGGCAGGCTTTATGCCATTCTTGAATAATTTTATTTCCCTTATCAAGTTTTTATACCATCCAGTTTATTTGAGATATATGTATCATATGATTGATCATTTTGTGAAGTTGCTCTTAGAAATTTGCTTTGCTGTACATATACTTGTGAAGTCCAGAAAAGAAAAATAGAAATAGAACCAAGTTCAGAGTTTGATAGCATAGGCAATTAATTGATTTCCATTTATCGCTCATAATACCTGGTGCTATTACAATCTTTAAGCTTCATAACTGTCAAACTCAAAATCATGCTGCCCTTTTCCCCAATTACAAAAAGGGTGCAACATATACTTATGCTTTTAATTGAGTTCTGAGCTATTTGGCTGCAGATATAGAGCCACTTCAAAATAATCCTGATCTGGAAGAAGGCTACTGCAAAGCGCTGTTATGCCGTTTACGTTTTCGTAAGGTTTTATCCTATGATTATTCTCTTAAAAGTTATGTAAAATTGCAAATTGCAAATTGCAAATAATGTAGGGTTACACTCATGCATAGTTTATGCATTAGACACAAGTTGTGCCTATTTTATTATTAAACATACTTTTTGCAATATATTTAATTAATCCATGCATGTCAAAGATAAGCTATAAAGATCGTAATATTAGCATACAGCCTTTCATCTTTCCTTGATGGGCATAGTTTTAGTTTCGATATTTCGATAAGGGAAATTAAGGATGTCCTATTCCTAATGCCCAAATCCATTGTGTTTGACATCTGGCGTGAAACTTGGGTATCCATACCTGGACAGGAACCTCCTTTATCCCTTACATCATCATCATCATCATTTACCACCATGACATCATGGAGGTTCAAATGTATGACCATCAAACTATCCATGCCCCTTACAACTAGCTTTCCCTTTGAGTACTATTATTAGTTGTTTATTTAGTATATTTTTTTCCATATCTTGACAATTTAGCTTTCATAAATCATAATTATTACAATTTTAACTCTTTGTTGTCAACTAAGCATGCTTTCTTTGACTGAAATTTCACCACATTTGATTTTCTTTCAGCATTTTTACCATCTTTTGATGTCTATGAGACGACCACAAGGAGGAGGTTTGGAGTTGGCAAGAAAACATATAGCCTCATGCATTTCAGAGATTGATCACATTCGGAAATCTTCAGAGTTTCTAAGAGCCAGTGCCCAGGAAATGTCTGAACAAAACATAGACAATACAACCGCATCTGGTTGTCAACCAATTGGCTTTGATGCTAGTTTAAACTGTAGATTATCAGCTCCAACACCACCACGTGCAATCAAAATTCTTTGTTGGGAGAAGGTAAGTGTTTAGAGAGTTACTTTGAATGTGTGAAACCTAATTCTATTATTATAATGTTTCCAGTTCATCTCTTCCAGGTTCTTGAATATTTTATGAAACTCCTTCAAGATCTTGACATTATATGTTCCTACTCATTGGACCCATCATTAGAGGCTGCCTTACTCTTTGTGGTTAAATTCCAGAAATCTCAACCTGATTTGGTTTCTAGAGCTCATCTTCAGGTTGAATTTCAAATGTTCCTTGATTCTGCTTGATTTGATTAGTGAATCTTTTATATAGATGAGCAATTTAAGTATTTAAATATTTGTCAAATAAATTTTTCTTGTACTAACTGCTGCCTCTTATGAGACAACCCCAGGAAAAGAAATGTATGTTGTCTTTTATGCACATTGGAATTTTTTTCCTTGTACCTCTTTTAATGTATTGAAATTAATATGACATATTTCTACCTTTTATGTTGTGGAATCAACCTCTTGCAAATGCAAGACTGCCTGCTATAGACCCAATGTCCAACCCTTCCCTGAATCCTGCACACAGTGGGGACATTATGGTATCAGGCTGCCGTGTTTTTTATATGCAATTTTGTGTTGGTTAATAAGCTTGTATTACTTATAAACTGATGATTTAGAAATGTCAATAAATATTATAATATATATTGTCACTGTTTTTACCATGTCAAACAAAATCTTAGGGAGTAATCAAGCTTACATCTATTAATCAAAATATTGAAGAAACTATTATTCATTGCTAAGAACCAGATTTCTTGTAACACTTGCACTTTGGAAGAACCTGTTATGGGATGCGTCATGCGAGAGACACACAAGATAACACATATTATGTCTTCATGCTTCTGATTGGCATGTTGATGCTTGTTGTTTGTCCATTGCTTCACTATATTCTTGCCTGTAAAAGCATGCTAGACATGCATGGTTGTAAAATTTTAATTACTATTATTGTTTTAAACTCTGTTCCCAAGCTCAACCCTTAAAACTTGTTCTCAGCTTCTGCTGGTCCAGGATGGGAAACTCTATGGTCGGGATCCCATGTTCTCTATGATCACTAGAGCTGCTGGATTACCCGGAGTTGCAGAGAATCATGACATTCAGAAAAATGAATTTATGGTGCAACTAGGACAGGTAATGAAATTAAAGTCGTTTGCCATATCATATCATACATTTGACATGTATCTCATATCACTCTTGTCTGTGTTCCGGAACTTGTGTAGACATGCATGCTTTTGATGAATATCATAATCTTTGAGTTTAACTGAAATTGGCTTAATTACTGCCTCTTGTTAATCAACCTAGATTTTTTGACTCAAGGATAGTTTCATTCAAATATGAATTCTTTTCCCATAAGATAGGGTTATGCAACTCCTGATTTTTTGAGTTAGGCACTTCGTATAATCTATACAATATTATTCATGCAGATGGTGATAAATTTACTCAAAATTCTCTGTACAAATGCTGCATGGCAAAGGCGTAAGCTAGGGAAAATGTTACAGGACTGGCGTGTCACCTATGTACAGGTTTGTGTGTTTTTTGCTTGTTTTCCCAAGTATACTACAAACTCCCTCCCCCCTTTCCCTTGTATGCTGTAAAATCTACTTGAATTTGAATAGTCTTAGCACAAGACATAAATGGATGGGGGGGAAAATATATGGGTAACAAGCCCACCCTAAACTTTGTTGTATTTAATTGCACATAACATGCCTTATCTGTTAAAGGATTTGTGTTGGATTTTAGGAAGATTTTCATGAATGCTTCTTAATTCTTATCTTTCTTTGGTACAAGTGTTTGAAATTATAATTCTGAGGATCTCTTTTTTTAATGATTGACATTATCTTAATCTGAGAGAAACTCTTGTTTTTGGGATTGGAATTGCAACTGTTTGTCTCCTTTTGATTCTTCTGAGTCACCAGTTTTTTTTTTTTTTTGACGGTAGGAAACATTCCCCCTCCCATAAAAAAAGTAGTACAAAATGTGAAGAAAGATGATAGGAAATTTGGTATAGGGGATGAGATCAAATGATCTAGGTATCCTGGCATGTGGTGTAGGATTAAACTTATTAGTTTATGTAAACTTATATATTTTATGACTGCCCAGAAATTCATTTAAAGCCACTCTATTAAACTAATCCTGGATTCCACTCTACAGCTGGAGCTGGCTTTTAAAAAAGAGTTTGGAGAAGCCTCAAGCACTTCAAACGACCAGGTTTGTTACTCGTGAGCTTATCAATTGTCTGGCAGGAACTGGTGCTCATAAAGAGATGAGTTATCACATGCCTTTGAGAGGTGATAAAAGGGAAAGAGTTTAAGGAATTGTATGTGTTAACCCAACTATTCTGATTTATAGATATGATTAGTACTTGATTGTAGTAATTATAAAAATAAATACAGACACTGTTTCCTATATGCTACAGATTATAATATCTAGTAACTAGGAGGAGAATGCAATGTGCATGAGAAGCATAAGAATAATGTTTTTAATTCTAACAAGAAGTAATATTAAATTCACATGAGGTGAGTTTTCTCACGAGTGTTGCAGCACTCTTGCTTTTTGTGGGCATAAAGCCATAAATTGGTTAATTGTCTGTTAGCTGTTATCACTGAACTATTATTCATCAGCTAATTATAATATTTCTCTGTTCTGGCAGAATATATGTTTCAAAATATACCAACAGATTCTCGTGTGGGTGGAAGAGCAAACTTATTGGATAGCTTTTCGATTTCTCATTTTGGGATTTGAATTGGAACTCTATTCTGTCCATGATTATTGCATGGTGTACTGGTATATTTATATTGTGTTGATCAATCTTACGGAGAAGAAACATCTCCGAATGGCAATGAGCAGTGGCGCTGGTATGTTTGCAGTAATTTGTCAAGAGTTCTTATTAAGAAAAGTGATGTATTTTTGTGAGAGAGAATACTCTTCTTTATGTTTGCCTACAAATTGATGACTTCCGCTGTAATGTGATTCAGTATTCTTGTGATTGTGCATTAGTTAATGAAGAAAAAATAAGCTTATGGTGTTTCTGACTTCAATATGTACCTATGCTTCCTGTTGATCAGCTAAAAAGAAGGCAAAGAAAAAAAGGGATTCCTTAAAAGATGCAGGATTGGATTATCAGATCTCAGCAGCTGTCAAGTTTCTTCAGAGCCAAATATATCTAGCTGAAGGGCTAGGCATGGTAATACTGTATACGTGACTTTTGAATTTTCCTTCCATATCTATAGATTCTAGAACTTAGTAGTCTGTAGGTGAAAACTGAGAACCCCATTTTGCCAAACTGAGAAGTCTTATTCTTCTAATTTATCATTGTTATATTGACTATATGTATATGATTATTTACTTTTAACTGTATATTTTCCCTGCTTTATTTGATTCAATTTAGTGGACTTACATTCTGCGGCAATCCAATTATTTTTCTAGATGTTAGCTGCTTTGAGGAATGAGCACAAAATTGTTCCACCCCAAAGCCCTTTCAATACAGAACAAGAGGTGAGGTTTTTTGTTTTTCCATATACAGTTTTCAAATGTTATAAGAACTTATTTAAAACATTGCTAAGGTCATGTTTGGTAAAAACTAAAATTCAGCTTTGAATTTATAATGTTTATAAATTAAGTGCCAAACTTAGAGCCAACAAGCAAGTAAGCCTAATCTTACAGAGATGAGAATGTTACGATGGAAGAGAGGTTACAGAAGACAAAATAAGATGAAGAGAGGTTACACAAGACAAAATAAGATTAGAAATACAATCATTAAACAGAAAATTAGAGCAACTCTCATTGTAGAAAGGATGGTAGAGTCTTGTTTTAGATGGTTTGGGCATGAGTGAAGAAGACTTGTAGAAGCACAAATGAGGAGGGTTGATAATTATGAAGTATTGTCTTATAGTTAAAGGTAGAGAGAGACTTACAAAAACTATAGATCAAATCCATGTAGAGAGATTTAGAGGTAAATGGTTTATCTTTGAACATTATACATGACAAGGCATTATAACGTATGATCTATGTAGCCGACCTTACCTAGTGGTTGCTTTGTTGTTATTGTATAAATTAAATGCCAAACTTATAATGTTTGAAATGTCTTTTTTTAAGTGCTAAATTTGTGTCTAAAAGAACTATCAATATTTAATGTACTCCCTCCGGTCCTATTTATAAGACAATGTTTGAAATCTTTTCATGGTCCTATTTATAAGACAAAGTGCACTAATCTAGAAGCATTTATTGTTTTTTCTCATTTTTTCCCTTGTTGACCATTAAAGGTTTTAAGGTGACACAATTACCATGGTAGTGGAGTCCAATTTTAAATAGGGTTAAACTTGTAATCTCATAGAGTAATTTCTTGAAAATCAACGCATTAATTACTTTTCTTAATATGTGTGTTTTTGTCTGAATTGTCTTATAAATAGGATCGGAGCGAGTAATAAATAAGGTTACACTAAATGCAACTATTTCAATTAGAGTGTTGTCTGAAGGCATTCAGTAACCTATCAGTTGCTGGTTGTTCTCAGCAGTTTTTCATTAATTTCGTTTTGGCATGTATTGATCAAATCCCACTAAATTAATTCCAAGGCTGAATCTTTTCATTATCAGGGTTGGATTTAGTTTTCAAATGGGTCCTACTCCTAATCCTTTTGTTTGTCTTTTTGAACCAGCAAAGAATCATTGCCCATAAATTGTTTCTGACTCTCGAGGATTATGGATAATTATTTTTTATTTTTTGCTTGAATACACTTCTAATCTTGTTATGTTAATAAAAAAAGATAATTTTGGATCTATTAGTATAAGATTTTCCAGAAGTTAAGGAGAAACCTTCAATGAATTATCTAAACTGCGTCTGGTGGTTTTTCTGTAGTATCCAGGTCCTTTTTGTGACACAAACTTTGAAAAGATTCACAGATATTGAGTGAACTCTATTTTGGTGATACTTTACAATAACATGTATATGTAGCTCAAGGCAAATTTGTGTATGGTTAACCTTCAATAACAATGGGCACTATATATGTTTTGAATCAAGCTTTTAGTTTGCAACTTAATTCACGTATAATTTTTTTCCAGATATTTAATCAGCAATTCGAGCTTTTACTGAAAGCTTGCCTTCCTGATCACATCTCATATATGACATTCAAGGACTCAACTGTCCATGCCAACTTCTCTGTGAGTATTCTTTTAAAAACTAATAGGTGCTGTTGCTTTTAGAGACAGGCTTTTTACTTACTTCGTTTCTCCTTCAGACTCTAGTTATGTGTGATTACTTCAAGGAAGCTCAGAGGATTGCAAGAGAGTTGAAAAGTAGTTTTGCCAATGACCCTGACATGATGGCTGAGCTGCGCAGAGTAGAGCAGGTAGCAGAACGCAACAGCATTGCCTTGAATGTCATTTGCCGTGTAGGAGCCTGTGACCCATCGTTGAATATTTCATTTACGTTATGCCATCATCCTTTCTTTGCTACTGCTATTGTGAAGAGATCTTGATGACAGATCCAACCAATTTTGAAACATGTTACAGGGTGTTAGGAGCAAATGAGTTATGTGGCATTAGCAGTTGTAACATTAGTATTTTTTTTCAAACAAATTTTGTGGTTCATATATTGTATTGAAATTGTAATTTTTTTGAGGAAAAAATAAAAAAAAAAAAAAGAATTTTTTTACCAATTTAACTTCCATGGCCGGATGGCCCAGCTCCAGAAGAACAGAACATTTTTTTAACAGCCTTTGTCACAATTGTTAAAGCTGAAATTGCATTGCCACCTACTTGCTTCACTCTTGTAATTTGTAAAAAGCATATTATATACGATCTTTATGTTTTATTTAGAATGTAATACATAGGGATTAAGGTTTGCTACAGTTCATCAAAAAAATATTTTTCTATAAATTGTTAAAAATAAATATGAATATATTATAAAAAAAATTGTCAAAACGTTAGATTTGAAGTTTTGAACTGTAAAGTCTACAGTTATCTGTTAACTGCAGCCTGCAGATGCTGTGGATCTGTTTACACAAGCTAAATTGGTAAAAGAAAAATGATTTCATGATATATAGTTTTGTTTTTATTAGCTTATGGTAAAAAGCACCAAAACTTTTTGAGCTTTTTGAAAACTTAATTTTTTATAAATATTTTTTTTTGGGTAAAAAGAGAAATGTTAATTGTATAATATGTTTATATAACATATTATACAATAAAGTAAGAGGTAGAGATAAAATAAAGAAAAGTATGGAATGTGATGGGTTATGTGATTGAGAGATACAATGAAAAAGTGTATTGTATAAATGAAAAAGTGTATTTTATAAGTTACTCGTATAATTTTTTTTTGTCAAAGTATAAATTTGTTGTTTGAATAGTATATCTCGATAAGTCTAGTCTTGGTCCGTGTTAAATCTGTTAAAAATTAGAACGGAGTCATATATTAGACGAATCTGCAGAGCATTTACCAAAAAAACCTGGGTGTCTTTGAAGTTTGAAATGTGGATCAGTCTGATATCTGGTAGACATCTTTCAGTCAGAGCCTCGTTGGTCGTTTTTATTTTTATAGCCACCTAAATTTGAACAACCCAAGAAGAAGGTCTTCATTTCACATTTCACTAGCAACATATGGCCAGCCTAGGGCTATCGATCAAAGAGCATTTCATTTTTTATTATTAGATATTTTTATTATGTAAAAATTATGTAAAAAAATTGATTATGTGTATTTTTAAATACTCCCTCCGATTCTATTTATAAGACAATTCAGACAAAAACATACGTATTAAGAAAAGTAATCAATGAGTTGATTTTCAAGAAATTAGTCTATAAGATTACAAGTTTACCCCTATTTAAAATTAAATGACACTACCATAATAATTGTGTCACCTTGAAACATTTAATAGTCAACAAGGGTAAATATGAGAAAAAATAATAAATGCTTCTAGATTTGTGTATTTTGTCTTATAAATAGGACCATTGAAAAATGTCAAACTTTGTCTTATAAATAGGATCGGGGGGAGTAATAAATATCCTCTATTAAATATTTTTAGTATCATTGAAATTCCGAGAGCGTTTTGTTTTCTCTCTCTTGTTATTTTATGATAATTTCATTTGTAACATTTGGAACGAAATTGAAATGGAGATAATTACGCAGTTGACCGTGAAGGTTAAGATCAAGGCATTGTTTTGAATAAAAAAGTCATTATTATTTTAGAACAGGATAAAATAGAATAGAACATAACAAAATATAATAAAATAAATAATGTTTTATATACTATGTTTAGTAACCACATAATAGAATAAGATTATACCGAGTATTTAATTAAGTATTAAAAAATTGGACATAAGATATTGGGTGAGGGTTGGGGTGTCAAACAATAGTGGTAATAATAGAGGGTGTTCAATAGCAATAACACCGAAAATGTCATGTAGTGATGGTGGTCGTGGCCTCGTGGGTTCGATTGGTGATGAAAGTTGTCAAGCAACAGTGACGACGATGGATGGTGTCAGGTAGAGGTAACAATAGTCGAAGATTTGCAAACGACAACAAATTAAGGATGTTGAGCGAGGTGGAGGTGGCAATAGTCGATGGTTTGCAAATGACAACAAATTAAGGATGTTGAGCGACAGTGGCAGTAGCGATGTAAAATGCAATGCGATAATGATAATGATAGAAGGTGTCAGAGATGGCAGCTGTTAGGAAAATTAAAAACCAAACAAACCCTTAATTAATACTCCCACAGTCATATTTATAAGAATCTTTTAACTACTTCACACGGATTAAGAAAGTAGGTTAATTTAGTTCATTACAATAAATTTGTCATGAATGTGTATCATATTTACTAAACTATCCTTGAATTTATTGAGACTCATTATCTTTCTCTTTCTATTTAACTACTCAATTATGTCATACCCTTTCTACTAATTAATTACTCACCTACCTCCACTAATGAGGTATTTTTGTCAAATAATAATTAATGTATGGGACAATTTAAAAAAATTCTTATAAAAAAGAACCGAGACTCACTTTAAAAAATGTCATGGGAGTAAGTTATTATATCTTCTCTCTCTTAATTGTTTTACAATTTATTCCAGCGAGCTCTTACTCTCACATTATTCTCTTTATAATTTTACTTAAAACTTTTCAAGCTTGCAATAAAATAAGTGTATGCTTGGCGAGACCGAGGCGGGCTACGAATATGTCTCGTTGATACAGTCCAAAATTGGAGTATGCTTGGCTCGCTCCATGATATTCATCAACACCAAGGTCGCTAATAATTAATTAATTATTGCTGTTGGATATGGAAAATTATAATGTGCCATGGAAATGCCGTTTTCTTTCTTATTTGGTTGATCTGATCATAAGGCCCTCCCAATCCAACTTTCGTACAAAACCAAGTTGTCCTCGTTGCCCATGCTAATAATATTAAGGAATATTTCTTATTGTCTAAGAGAGTATCATGTCATGATTCATATGATATATCGCGACCGTAATTGAAAATAAAATAAAGAAGTACGTATTGATTTTATTTAAATTTAAAAAATAAGAAATGAAAATTGTCTAAAAAAATTAAGCAAGATTTGAAGTGTAATGGTTAAAAATATATAATATAAAATTATTGATGTGTTCTCATCCAGTAATTTAAACTTTTGAAATATAAAGTTAATTCATGACGTGGTATTAAAGCTTTTTTACCAAGTGACTTCATTATTCCAATAAAAAATGGTTCTATTTCAATATAAGATAGGTAGAGATGTATATTGCCCCCACTTCAAATCCAAAAAAAACTTTTACGTGAGTGAATACGTTAGAAATATATAATATAAAATTATTCATGTCTCCTTCACTAATAGTTTAAATCCTAATTATTATACATGTAAAATTTGAAAAATTAATCTTACCATATTACTAATAAGTCAATTGTGAAAATTAGTTGATATTATAACTCAGTAGGTACTTAAAATTTATTCCTACATATCTATATATCGTGTAATAAGAAATTCAAAATCATGTGATTATTTAAATCATGAAATATGAATTCAAATTTACAAAGTACTATAAAGAAGGATTGAATTGCCAGGCTTAGAATTAGTGTATGCTAGTTGGTTAGTTTGAGTGTCTATGTTCACGTGTTAACAATTTTGACACGTGAACAACCAAATACTTCCTTGCATCCAACACATCTTAGCTGCACATTCCACCGACTCTGCTGATCTGTAACACTAGACAGAATATTTGGGTTTTAGTCACTAGACAGAATTCACAAATCATTTTATTCCTCTTTTAGTTTTAATTATATCAAATAATGTATAAAATCTAGTTATCCTCTCTCTATATTCTTTTTCCTTGTTTTCTTTCTTTTCATTTATAATTTTTTCATTACTCTTAACTTTTCATTTTTAAATAAAGGCTTAGGAAACAGGTTAAGAGCAATTTAGGCCATCTCATTCTCAATATACGGGAAATTATGAGTGCAAGTAAATTCTTAAAATTTTACCAACTTAAGTACTTAATCCGATCCAAAGTAAAAACAAAATATATATATATATATAAACAAAAAAATTTAAAGAAATAAAAAAAATGTAAAAGGATTCGTAAATTGGCATTATTAATTAGGTGATTTTGATTAAAAAAAGAGTAAATTACTTCAATTTCCTCCCTATTTTTGTACATCCAACACAAAACCCCCTCTATTTTAATTTAAAACCTACACAAGTGGAGGATTTGGAGGAGAGAATGATGTTTAAAATAAAACAATAAAATAAATATTTCTCTACTCATATTAATAAAGTTTAATGTTATAAAAGTCAAAGGGTATAAAAGTAAATTAATTTTATTTTTTCTCATTCTCTTGTGAACCAAACAAGAAAAGTCTCCTTCCGCTCGCCTTACCTCCTCTAACCAAGATAAAATATCACCGCCCTTTCCTCACATTACCTCTCATTCCCTCCCCTTCATTAAAATTCATCTTCTCCCCTTTCTTCGTTTGAATCAAACAGATCGAAAGAAAACCGTGGAACAATATATATTAGCGTTTCTAGAACTAATGTGCTAGTTAACATACAAATAATAACATTATATTTACATGTATCTATATTTTTATCTAATAAGTAATAACTAAATAAATCCCTTTTAATTTCTCTTACAATTATGCATATATTTTTCATAATATATAAACTGAATCATACAAATTAATACGCACACAGACATATATTAAATGTTGAAGTTGCGAGAAGATTTAAATTATTATATAATTTTTCTTTGTAACTTTTAATTCTAACTATCGATATAAAATTAAATAATCATTATTAATTTCTATTACCTCAGAAGATATAACTGCTTGTTGATAGACATAGCAACGGGGCGGGTCGGGGGCGGGTTTTGCTCTCCCCGTTTCCGTCGCCGTGAAAGTCAGGGCGGGTTCGGGTTCGAGTTTAAAGAGAGCGGGTATGAAATTATGAAACTCAACCTCATCCCCGCGGGTCCCCGTCGAGTTCGAGGAAACCCACGGGGATTTCTCCTTCTTTATTTTTCTTTTTTTCCTCTATTTTTTATAATTTAAATATATGTTTTTAAATCAGTTATATATATCTAATATACTTTAATTCAAATAATATGTAAATATAAAATTGATAATACTGGAAAAATAAGAAACTTAAGAACTATATTATATTTTAAGAAAAATATATAAATTTACCTTTATTATTTAGCTATTAGTATATTAAAATTATTTAATTATTTTGTCGGGGCGGATTTGGGTTCGAGGGCGGGGCGGGTTCTTACACCCAAAACCCTCCCCGTCCCCGTTAAAGGCTGGGCGGGGTCGGGGTCGGGGTCGGGTTTTACTTAACCCCGGTCAAAGCGGGTTTTCCCCGTCAAAGTCGGGGCGGGGGCGGATCGGTACCCACGAATTTGGGTTTATTTGTCATGCCTACTTCTTGATTTATCTTTAGAGTGCTTTAAAACTCTTGACCTTTTTGCTTTTTAATGTATAAGGTGTACCCTTATTATACTCCCTTTCATTTAAATTCATTTTGCTTACCCAAAAAAAACTAGTTCTTGATATATACACTCATCGATCAAACATGCTAGTTGGTGGAAATTATTACATCGAACTTTAGTGACCAAACAAAATAATGCTGGAAATTGTTACAGCTTAAAAAAGATTATTTCTTTCTTTGAATTTGAAAGTTTATTGCCAAAGCCACTTTCGTTAAAAGCAAAAGGTGTGGCTACTGTTCCTTTTTTTTAAGAATGACTTCATAGTCTCATTTAAATAGCCAAGAGGAAAGTTTCTATTTTAAAAATGTTTGCCTCCATAACATTTTCTTATTCAAGTTTTCAGCTTTAATTTTCATACATACATATATATATATATATATATATATATATATATATTGGATTGTTAAGGGGTCGTTTGGGGTAGTTGTGAGTTTTTAGTTTTTGATTTTTAAAGATTTTCAATTGAGTTTTTACAATTCAAAACCAAAAATTGAAAACCACTTTTTGTGGTTCTCAAAATGTTTGTTTTGAAAACCACAAAAACAAGTTTTCAGTTTTTGGTTTTGAGTTGTAAAAACTTGATTGAAAATTTTTAAAAACCAAAAACTGAAATCTCGCAATCACCCCGAACGACCTCTAATGTACTCCCATTTGATTTTTAAAAGGAGTGCATTAGCATTCTACGCCTTTTATTTTTGACAAAAACATCCAATTTATTCTTTTTAAAAATAATTAAAATGAGGGTCATTCTAGTAGTTTACTATCTTAGTTTTTTTCAGAAAAATAAAATAAAACTTCTCCCACGTCCCCACGTCGCAGCGGTGTACCGCGCGCCACCGGGGGAGGCTCTCTCATCCTTCCCCCGTTCCCCATTTTAGGAGATAGAAGGGGTAAAAGCAATTGGAGTTGAGAGAGTTTGTAAAATAAACTCTAACCGTACAATTTGGGGGTAAAAGCATAGTGCACCAGCGCTCCCACTAAGGGAGGCTTTTTCATCTTTCTCTC
Source organism: Sesbania bispinosa (assembly GCA_026901365.1). Taxonomy (NCBI): domain Eukaryota; kingdom Viridiplantae; phylum Streptophyta; class Magnoliopsida; order Fabales; family Fabaceae; genus Sesbania; species Sesbania bispinosa. Next base: position 188,264 of record QLOH01000826.1, read on the forward strand.
TTCCTTCAATTTTTGCTGACAATTTCAAAATGGAGAACACAGGAGAGAGCGGTTCTAACTTCTCAATTTTCACTGAGAAGTCCTCCATGGAATTTGGATTGGGTGCAGTCACAAATTGACGCATCCACCGCAGTCATCAAATGGTAGTCGTCCGATGAAGATTAGACGGCTCAAATGCCGAGATAAGTTTTAAATCCGATTTACTTATCTCAGCATCTAAGTCGTCCGATCTTCATCGGACATCGGACGGCTACCATTTGATGAATGCAGTGAATGCATGATTTTGTGAATGCAGGGAATCCGGATCCGCCTCCATGAGGCAGGTGTGCGTCACACTACTCTGAGAAGTTTTATTTTTTTTTCTGAAAATAAAAACTGAGATAGTAAATTACTAAAATGACCCTCAGTTTGATTATTTTAAAAAGAATAAATTAGATATTTTTGTCAAAATTAAAAGGTGTAGGATGTTAATGCACTCCTTTTAAAAATCAAGTGGAAGTACATTAGCAATCCCTATATATATACTGACATGTATAAAATGATGGGTAGAGATATAATTTATTTTTAATGGCACATGAAAAGTGTTATACTTATTAAATGATGTGATAATATATATGACGTGTAAAATATTTTTACATCTACGATATATACTAATTTATAAATACATTTTTCATATATCTTAATGTAAATTCTTAAATAATATATTTTTTATAGTATCTTTTTACTCATTAGATAAGAGATCAATTAATTTTTCAAGACACCGTATGTAAAATATAGAGATCGCTCTCCACAAGGCTTTTTGTAGGGTGCAACCAATTTAAAAGTTATTGCACCATACAATTATATTTTAACTATTACATATTTATAAGATCCATTCTTCATTATTTTAGATTCACATTTAACGGCTAAAATATAATTGTGTGTGGTGCAATGGTTTTTAGATTTTTGTACACTCTAAACTTAGCCCCAACAATATATATGATTCAGGCCAACACATAATGAATACTTCTATTTTCTATATGAATGATAATGTGCAAAAAGATCATAATAATAACAAAGTTAAAAAAACAATCACGAATTGTTGTTATTAATCATGAGCAATAAAAATATATTTGAATCAATGAAATTTAGCAAAATAAATGTGTTTCGTATCAGTTTTGCACATATTTCCTTTTGTAAGATTTAGTGCTTTTTGTTAAATGACAATTCATTTTAGGCCATGGCTATAGTGACCATTTTTTGTGAAGGCCTTTGATGTCTCTAGCTATTAGTTGGACCAATGAACTTTTGACACATGTATCAACCAACCACATCATTTAGTTGGGATAAGAATTTAAAATAATTTTCAATTTTAAAATTCAATCTTGTAAGCCCCTTTGTGCCAAGTTATTTAATATATTGTCTTTATTCATAGTTCAGACCTAAAAGTACTTCTCAAACAACTCATCCCTGGCAGAAATCAAATCGTGAAATATCCCATGGTTGCATCCCACCATGCGATTGACGAACATTGTGAGTGATTGAAACATAGAGCTTAAAAGAATTTATGGAAGTATTGTGGCCTACTAGTTATATCTAAAGCTTTTTGTGGAAGAATTGCATGAAAATCAAAACAAAGCTTGCAGCTAACATCATACTGCTTATCTCTAGTAGACACAATTAGAGACGACCCATAAAGTTTTAATGATTTTTCTAAGGTCGATCATTAATTAATCTTGTAATATCTAAATGGAACTAAAATTTAGATGTCTTATGTTTTAGATATGTTATGACCTATTGGAGAACGAGGTTATGATATAATAGTGAATTTATCAAAACCTTAAAAAATTGTACATGACACTTGCACAACAAAAAAAAGAACCAATCCACAATTGGAGGGAGTAAGTAAAAGGAGCATGGGTGGAAACTTTCATATGGCATGGTGCAACACAAAACTACAAATGCATCTATTGATGTCAACTTAAAAGCAAAATACATTACACAAGCATATATCCTATGATCCAATCTACAATATGCTACTGGGAACCAACAATAAGGAAAATAAAGACATTAGAATTAGATTTGGAATGCTACAAATAAGAAATTCTTTGCATATATCAATCTTCATATAACTTTTCGAGAGCAATTGACATCTTATTCATAATAAAATTAAAACGGATATAAGAGAATTAAGTAAAGTGTAAGATTCAACTTATCTATACAAGTGACTGAGTTGTTGTTGAGCCTAGGCTAAGAAGCTTTTCTCCTTCAATTGGAACCATGTCATTGCCGAGGTCACGAAGTGTTGTCCTTCTTCTTCAATTCGAGCACTAGGTCGTCATTACCCCAAGTCATGAAGTGTCTTCTCCTCATTTGATTCAAAACACTGTTGGCCTGAAAAGTCAGCCTGTTCTTCCTCCCTTGGTTGATTTACCCTTTGTTGTTGCCCCAAGCCGCAAACAATGTGTCATTCCTTTTTCATCTTCTTCGCTATATCCAGTTTAATTTGAGAAGCTCTATGTTTGTGGTTTGTTGTCATTCATCATCTCTAATCCCCTGGTTTGTCCTTCGTAGAGCTCTGTTTTTAGTCACTCATGGTGTTCGTGTTGGCAGAATCGTGTTGTGGGGTGCAACCATGGGGAGATCATGGTTTGATTTTTGGCAGGGTTAGGTTATCTGGGAAATTTTGAGTCTAGATTGTGAATAAATAATAATATTGATAAACTTGACACAAATTAATGAGCCTATGGGGCTAAGTTGCAAGATAAAAAATATTTTAAAATCCCACATCATGTGAATGATATGGCTGGTTGATACACATGTCATAAGTTCATTGTTATTGGTTCAACTAACAGGGACATTAGAGCCCTTCATAATTAATAGGTATCATAACAGTCTCCTTCTTATTGTAACTATTTTAAAACAATTTATTTTATAACAATATGTCTTTTTTTAATTAGTATAACAACAAAAAAAATGTATTTAATATTATTATCTCTCTTAATTGTTTAAAGTGATATATTTTCATAATAAATAATCAAATAATAAATGCATAAGGTCATATTTTAAAAAAAATCTTAATATAAAGTCAAAATTATATGCATTTTATATATTGAAATGATAAATGTAATCATTTTCAATTAATAAATATTGAAAAACTTGATTTAATTTTTTTTCACAATAATACAATCGTATTTAACAACTTGTCAGGGTCCTGTACCCTACCATATTTCTTAATTTAATACTCCCATGTCCAAGATAAGGAGTGAGAAGATTCTCCGAGTTTCAAAAGCAGCCAACCGTCCTCAAGTTTGGAATGAGACCACAACACTTAGTCCAATTTATTTTTTATTTTAATGTTAATTAAAATTATAAATCTTAGTGCATGCATGGTGGCAATCATTGACTGAGTGCGTGCAAAGGGGCCTTCCCACCACTTTACTTTACTAATGGTTTTTTTTTTTTTTTTAATTTAGTTGTGAACGTTATTTCTATATATAACATGTTTAGTGTGTAACTCACTCTTTGGACTTAATTAGCTAGCTGGCACTATTGTGAGAGGTTGGTTTTCTTGTTTGTAAGCAACTTATCTTTCATCTCTAATTTTAATCTAAGAAGACAAAGGCCTTTGTCACCATTGAGTAGTCCTAAAGCTACTTGCTGATTCAGGAAATTATACCCACTGAAAACTGCCCATGCTTTTCTCAAACTATCCCTTTCAGTACTATGCATCAATGGAAGCTTATCACACAGTTCTCACAAAATATGTTACCACTTTTTACAGCCACTTGTTGGCAATATCTTGTCGTTATGTCTCTTTCAGATTGCTTTGGATCGCTAACTTACACAAAATTATCTTAAATTAAATTCAATAATCGGAGAAAACGGAGAGTGTAATAAGTTTTAAATAAGAGTAATTAGTTTTTTTCTAACTCAATTTAATATATAAATCAATTTGGTATGAAATTCATCATAAATAATGTGATTTGGATTGATTTTCTATTAATAGCTTACTTTATTACTCTTCCATGAAATATGTTGAACGACTTAATTATAATAAACAAAAAATTCAATGTTAAAAAATAAAATGATTAAAACAAGTTCAAATTTGGGTAAATTTCTTTCTGTATATAATAAAAAATTTTCAAATCAAATCAATTCATATTTTATAATATGAAACAAAGAAATTCAAGTTAGAAGCTTTTGGCAACTCACTTGTTAATCATTGGTACAATATTTAACCCAGGACCACACCAAAAACAAAAGATGTTTGATATATAGTTAGGAGTTCCAAGAGGTGAACATCACTGAAGTCTTCTATGTTGCCTCTGAACTAGATGGGTAGAAACAAAGGGCGAAGCCAAAATATAGGGTAAGACGGTAATATTATATTTTTCCTAATTAATAATTAGTCCATCTACAATTTAATTTTATTATTTTTATATATAAAATATAAAATAGTGAATTAAGATAAACACTTGTAGTTTATATATAGGGGTGGGAACAGGTCAGACCGCTTGTCAGGGCCCTACTACTCGACCTACATCAGGACCAGGCCGAGGCTTTTTCAAAAGCCTATATAGCAAAACAGGTCAGACTTCAGGCCATCGAAAAAATCTTTTAAACCTATCATGCCGGCCTATTTAACTAAATATAAAAAAATACTAATATTTTTTATATTGCTATTATTATTATAAAGATTTTTTTATTACTTTTTCTTATAATTATATACTTATTAGCTTGTATAAACATTTAAGTTTGTTAAAAACTTGAGCCTTTAAGTCTATTCATACATATGCTTATGATATATTCAAGTACCTTACTATAAAACAAGTTTTTAAACAGACTTTCAGGCCATGTCAGGCTTTAAATAGGCCAGACTCAGGCCATAAAATAAAGCCTATGTCAGGTAAACAGGTCAGACTCAAGCCATGGATTTAAGGTGCAGGCCAGACTCAGGCCTTGGAAAGCCTAGCTCGGCTCGGCCTATTCCCACCCCTATTTATATATATAAATAAGAGTAAATTACTTCAACCTCCCTCATATTTTAATTTATAATTTTATATAAAATCGTCTCTATTTTTAAAAAACTACATAAAATCCCTCTTATTTTAAAAATATACTACACTTAAATCTTCAACCTTTAAGAAGCTAGTTGCCAATTAAGCAATTTCTCCCCTACTATATGGTGATGGATCAAGAGAAATCAACTCAAGAGGAGGACTTAATTCAACGGAGTACTAAGAAGGTGAAGGTGGTTGATGAGTCTATAGAGATCAGTGTGGATCATGGTGCTAAATCAGTGCCCCACGCTTCATATAAAGAATCCCTTCTCCAGCAAATTGGAATACTAGCTCAACCTCTTTTTGATGTTGATGATGTTGAGGTCCCTTTTGAGGAATCCACAAATGAAGAAAGTTCTGTTATGGGCGATGATAATTCAGGAACTCAACAAATAAATAAGCTACGACCTGTTGTCCCAATTTTTGAAGAAGGATATAATGAATGGTGCTTACCTTGGCGCAATGCTCTTGTGGTAAAAGTTATGGGTAAAAGAATCAATAAGCAGGTGCTTGAAAATCGACTTCGTCGTCATTGGGCATGCAAGAACCCCCTGTTGGTGGTGGAAATTTCACTAAGCATTTTCATCAATAAAGTCTTCTTAGAAGAACCAATTCGAAAATATTTACTGATTAATAAATAAAGAATTTGAATTTTGGATATGAAAGAAATATGTCTTAGAATTTTATCCAATTAAAAGGATGATGATTTCGAATCCTTCATTTGTCTGAAAAGCACATGCTTGTTTGAATGCTAAGATCATAGATACTTGACAAGTATGTTTTAATTTCGAGAAGTTCTGGGTAATATCTTTGAAAGATTTTGAATCACATTCATGAAAGAAATTCGAAAATAATCATTTACAAAATATGTATTCAAAGTTAAGATTGAAGTTAAACATATAAAGTCACTCGAAGAAATAAGGGACATTGTATTCATAAATCAGTATTGTTCGATTTACAAGAGATGCTATTTTGAACCACAAAAGAAAAAATATAAAAGATACAAAGAAAAGAGCCATTCCCAGCTATAAGTCTTCGATAAAATAGTCTCTGGTTCTTTCGATAAAATAGTATATGGTTCTTCTTTTCTTCTCAGCCATGGTCTTCAACAGGTTTTCAACTGAAATTCATAGATATGGACCAAGATTATCATCTAGTGTATTTTACAGAGAAAGAAGATTACATGCATGTTCTCTTTGATGGTCCGTGGATGGTGGCTGGCCATTATCTAGTTGTTCAAAGATTGAGGCCTTTATTTTTGGAGGAGGTAAGAAAGATTAAAAAAGTTGTTGTTTGGGTAAGGATTCCAAATCTCCCTATTGAGCTTTATAACTTCAGTTTCCTTGCAAGAGTTGGCAATATCTTAGGCTCTATGTTGAAGGTGGATAGACTGACGTCTATTCACTCAAGAGGCGGATTTGCAAGGATATGTATTGAGATTGATCTATCTAAAAGATTAATCAATAAAATTCTTAGGTATCATCCTGAAAATTGAGTACGAGGGCTTACATTTAGTTTGCTTTCAATGCGGCAAATATGGTCATAAAAATGAGAACTGCTCAGAAATTGTCCTAAACCATCCTGTGGCTAATGCAAATAATGTCCAGAATGAGGTGGAAGGTTCCCTGCGCGCAGGTGATTAAAGAAGACTAAGAACAAGATACTACAAGAGCCCAAAATTCGGGTGATAAGAGCTCTAACCCATTGGTAAACAACCAGACTGAAGGCTCTCCCTATGGTCCTTGGATGCTAGTAAGAAGACAACAAAGGAAAAGAATAATGTATCAAGCAAAGCAAATGCAGTTCCAACCTATAATCAAGAAGTTGTTGATTTGGGTAATGGGTCAAGATTCTCACTGCTACAACAGAATTCAACAGAAGAGATGCATATGTCTGATGATGAATCTCGTCCAGTCACTGCCAAATAGCAGGTAGTCCGTGTGAGATACCCCAATGTAGGGAAGAACTCACAAAGATCTACTATCAAGAAACCAGTTCCTAAATCACAGGCTCATAGGAAAGTTGATTCCCAACACCAGAAACAGGAGAAGAATTTAAAACCTGTAGTCAAACCACCTGGAACCAAACATGTGGATAGTCATACTCAAAGAACAGGGAAATGAGCTCTGGAATAGTCTAGTTCTACACTAAATCAGTTAAGTTTGTTATCCAAAGAGGAACATCATAGAAGAGAATAGGAGCACCTCTACACCGTGAAACTGTGCAACAGATGAACAATTAATTCTGAGTTATCATAAAGCATTCCTATAAACAGCACAAGGTATGCCTATTGACCCTAAACCCCCAAATCCAGTGATTAGCAAGGATCAGGGAATAAAAGGTAATAATTTTGATACTATAATGAATGACTGTATAAATATGAAATGTAACTGTGAGTTAGGTTCTTAGCAAAATCTAAAATCTTCTTCATGAAATTTTTAGCCTCGAATTGTAGAGGTATCTATGCTAAAAGCTTTGCTAGTCTGATTAAGGATATGAGATATATATATGACGTGCATCTGGTTATACTTATGGAAATCCATGTTGCTGGTGAGAAGGCTAGAAAGGTTGTTAACAGATTGGGTTCTGACTCATGTCAGATTTTTTACTCTCATGGCCAATCTGGGGGTTTTATTGTTCTTTGGAATAGCTCACATTTTCAAATTAATGTTATTTCAAATTCAAGACGGTTTGTGCACATGGAAGGTAAGATGGGGTCCACTCCCCCTTGGCATCTAATCGTTGTTTATGCTAGTCCACAAATTAGTAATAGAGCTAATCTATAGGATAAGCTGATAGATTTAGCTATTACATAGACTGGTGAGTGGTGATTCATTGGTGATTTTAATTTATTTGTGATTTAACTGAAATGAAGGGTGGTGCAGGGAATTTTTCCACTTATGGTATTACCAATTTAAGGATATGATACTAGATTGTAGTTTGCTAGATGTAGGCTTTGTTGGATCCCCTTTCACATGAAAAAAAGGGAATTTAGCTGAAAGGTTGGATAGGAGTTGAATTAATATGGATTGGAGAATTCAATTCCCTAATGCCTCCTTACTTCATCTCCCTTTCTTTAAATCTGATCACTGCCCTCTACTCATGAAATTTGAATCCAACAACTCACGTAACCAGCATAAGAGACCTTTTAGATTCCTAGCCGCTTGGATTTCTCACCCTTTTTTTTCCCGATTGTGCCTTCTAATTGGAATGGGAGTAAGGATTGGGTTCCTTTGGTCAACAACTTCAAAAACCAAGTATAGATATGGAATAGAGAGGTTTTTGGCCATATAAAAAGAAAAAATAGATCTCTTATACGCAGTTTGGATGGTATATCCTTAACAATAATTTTTATTAGTAGAGAGGTTTCAAAATTTTGAAAAGTAGCTTCAACAACACATCTAAGTTTTGATATCAAATCGAATAAATCATAATATTGTTGCATTTCAATCTCAACAAGAGTATGAACTTTGTAATTTGAAACCTAGATGTCAAGCAACCAACCATCCTCCCAAATTTCAAGCATCTCTCTCATATTTTCACCTATAGATATGAACAAATTTTTTCCCACTTCTCAATCAAGTTTTTTCATACTTGTACAAAAACACTATATACTAAAATTAATAAAAAAATAGTTTAACAACCTATATTGACTAAATTAGTCATTACTACATTACTTAACACATTCTGTTAATACAAATTATTTAGTCGTAAGAAAATAGAACAGTTAAAAAAGTGGGGCAGTTTGTAGGAAAGTGGTGAGTTGGCAGAAGAGACCAAGAATAGAGAAGGTAGAGACAAAGGTAGGGGATCAAATCCCAATTTAACCACGGAGCAGTACAGCTTCTTACAAACCGTATTCCTGACACACAAAAAATGTCCTAATTATTATTATTTTTTTCTTTTGTCCAATACCAACAATATTTATAAAAGAAAATTAAAAATAGCGTCAGAGACGCCGACGACCAACCAAACCAAGCTCATATTGTCTGTCGACTTTTCTTTCTCTCTCTGTTCGCAGACACACCACGCTACTCCCTCTCCCCCTCTCTCTATCTCTTCTTTCTCCTTTCTCCTCTTCGATTCAGCTTCAACTTCAGGTAAATCCACCTCTAACCCTAGATCGTGCCTTTGCTTTTGTCTCTGTGAAGAAGCCACTTCATCTACTTCGCTCGCACGAAAATTCTGTGAGCTGCTGACCATTTTTGAACAATGCGCTGCTTTTATTTTTTAAATAAAGATTATATGGCTGCTCTTTTGTCGTTATTTCTTACTTCTTCTTCGTTAAGTTAGAGACTTGTTCGGTTATTATTGTCAATTTTGAAGTCTGTTTTTGGATGTTATTCACAACTCCGGGGGTTATTTTGTTGTCGGTGATGGTTGTTTCCTTACTTGGATCTGATTAAGTAATATAACAACTACGTTATCAAGTTAAATTTAAGAGATGTTCATTATTCACACTTAGTGTTTGATGTTTGAATATTTGATTTTACAATGAAAGGGGTGAGATTTGGGAATGGGCTAAGTCTTATTTTTCTGAGTTGTGGCAGAATTTTGTAACTGAGAGAGGAAGAGCATGGCTGGGGGCACGCAGAAAAGTCTCAGAAAAGCACTTGGAGCTCTTAAGGATACCACAACAGTCTCATTGGCTAAGGTCAACAGTGATTACAAGGTAGAATACTTTGCATATAGACTCTGTTGGATGGGATCGCGTATTTTGTATTTGTGTTTTCTCAATGGGTTTATTGTATTCCAGGATTTGGACATTTCTATTGTTAGAGCCACGAATCATGTTGAACGTCCAGCAAAGGAAAAACATATACGAGGTTTGTTCCCTCCCTTTCTTTATAATTGTTTGCACAGATACAGTTTCTGTGGTCTGTCTAGTGTCTACTACTTATTTATGTTTCTTCTATTTGTACATTGTAGAAGGAAATTTTGATTCCAAGTATTTCTGTGCTCTCTTTTTGCAGCTATATTCTCAGCAATCTCAGCTACAAGACCTAGGGCTGATGTTGCTTATTGCATCCATGCTCTTGCCAGGCGATTATCAAAGACACATAACTGGGCGGTATGTGCATCATGTCTTAGATCATGTGGCTGATTATCTTTGTGGTCTGATTATATCCTATCGTTTTTATATGGAATGAAATTTTTTCAATATATTCACTTAAGGACTGGGAATGTGGGGTGAAGCTTTTATGAATTTATTTTCTGTTTGCCTGTATTCGCTGTTGCCAAGGTCGATGAAACATTACAATTGTAAGTCATATTCACAAGTTATTCTGTGTCCTCACTTGTGGAGATCATGGCTTGGTCTTCACATCTGACCTTATAGCCAAATAAAAGTGGGGCAAAAATATCCAGATAACCTTTTTAACAAAAATCTGCTAAGACATGTTTTTCATAAACTTCTTTATTGGTACTATTGAAAAATTGTAATTGTTTCATGCATCTGACCCTGTTTAAAAACTGAGAAATGTATACACTTTTCATCTACTCCCTCCATTCCTTTTCATCTGTCCACTTTAGAAGGAAAAAATAATTCCTTTTTATTTGTCCACTTTAAAAGTTCAAGACAACATTTATTATTGTTTTCATCATTTATACCCTTACACCTATCTACTCATTTTCAAATAATAAATTGCTACAGAGAAATAAATGCAAAGAGATAAAGGTTATAATAGGAAACTTAAAATTAATTTTAAGGAAAATAAAAACATTAATTGCATTTCTTAATCAATGTGCTACTGACCAAAGTGGACAGATAAAAAGGAATGGAGGAAGTAGTTATGATAACTTCTGCAGTTATCATGTAATTTTTCAGTTACCTTTACAACTCCTGTAATTCTCATGTAATTCAGCACTGAGCATTTGTGTTTGTGCTGCTTCTATTTGGTTGATTGACAAGTGGTTTATCTTTAGGTTGCATTGAAAACTTTAATTGTTATTCACCGTGCTCTGAGGGAAGTGGATCCCACATTTCATGAAGAACTCATTAATTATGGGAGACACAGAAGTCATATGCTCAACATGTCTCATTTTAAAGATGATTCCAGTCCAAATGGTGCTTCTGTCTTTCTCTCCACCATTGATTTTATTTTCATTTTCATTATTAGTTTATTACATTTATTGACTTTGTAGTTGTCATCCATTGTTTTGTTGCTCAGCATGGGATTATTCTGCATGGGTTCGCACTTATGCATTATTTTTGGAGGAGAGGCTGGAGTGTTTTCGAGTGTTGAAGTATGACATCGAGGCAGATCGTCCAGTAAGATTTTTTCTTTTAACCCTTATCATTTGTTCAACTTACTGTTTCAAAATTTATGTTTTTAACTTCAACATAAGTAGTTGAATTATCTGAATGTTATTTATTAAAGAATATTATTCACTATTCAGAAATAATATAATACAAGAAGGTCCTCACCTGTGATTGTGATCTCATCACATACTTACATGCATACTTTTAAATAAGGAAAATTCACCGATTGTGAATTTTACCACAGAGGACCAAAGATTTGGATACTACAGAATTGCTAGAGCAGTTGCCAGCTTTACAACAACTTCTCTATCGAGTTATTGCTTGCCAGGTGAGCTTTTGATCCAAGTGGTTCAAGATAGATTGAATTTTGTCAAACACTTCACAGATGGTAGATTTGATTTAATGAACAAATTTTACAATGCCGGCAGCATTAATGTTTTATAACCTGTTTTAATATTTATGTGGTGCAGCCACAAGGAGCAGCTGTAAATAACTTTGTCATTCAGTTGGCACTCTCAATGGTATGTCAATTATTTAATCATACTGTATTTTTTATATGTTTTTGCTTTCATCACTTTTCTGAACATACTTTATATTGCAAATAGGTTGCTTCAGAAAGCATTAAAATTTATCAAGCTATTAGTGATGGAACTGTCAATATGGTTGATAAGGTTTGTATGGTCATCTTCATGGATTTGAAGCTTGATGTTTAACTTCCCATGTATTTATGAGACTTGTGTGACAGTTTTTTGAGATGCAACGCCATGATGCTATAAAAGCTCTTGATATATACAGAAGGGTTGGGCAGCAGGTATCTCTTATGGCAAAATTTTCTTTTTCTATTCTTAAATTTATTTATCCGGACAGTTATGTTTAAACATGCTCTCTATGAATCCAGGCTGAAAGACTCTCAGAGTTTTATGAAATATGCCGTAATCTTGATATTGGACGTGGAGAGAAGTTTATTAAAGTTGAGCAGGTTGGTTGAATCTTTATCATGCTTGATTATGCCAATGACATTTTAGCTGGGTTTTTTGATAATATTTTTATCAAATATAATACTAAGTGAACTGATTGATGATATGAAGCCCCCTTCATCATTTCTGCATGCCATGGAAGAGTATGTCAAAGATGCTCCCCAGGGACCAATAGTCCGCAAGGACCAGGTACGGATGAACATCAAGAACTCTGTTTTATGTTATGGTGGCCTCTGTAGCTTTATGTTATGGAAGCAGGGAAAGACCCTGTTGGCTATCTACCTGTTAAGAATAGTGATATAGTTGCTACTGAAGATTGCATTTCTTGAAAAAAAAAAAAAAAACAGGTGGTTCAATCATTGTTGCAATCTGGTAGGTAGATATATACTGAAAATTCAAAGTTAATATATCATGACTATTTCCAACAAGTTCTCCGAGGAGTTCTATTCTTTGGCTCATCAAAACATATTGGAATCTCTTCCACGTCCTTAAGAAACATTCTGTCATGATTGTATAAGCTATTCTTTGTCTGTTTGGCAAGGACTTTCATATATTTATGGAGACAGTAATATTAGTATTTTAGCTGCTCATTGTTGTCATCCGCATACTGTTTCTCCTTTCCATTTGTTTCAGGAATTTGTATGTAATTGCAATCCTCTAACTTCAAAAAGTTTCTTCTATCTTTTGATAAAAGCACTATTCATATACTGCAAAAATATATTTTAGTATTTTACCAACCAATGGTTCCATATTATTAATTAAAAGCAGGCCACTGACAACAAAATTGCCTCCCCAAAAGAAGTTTTAGCTATTGAATACAAAAAGACACCAGAAATGCAGGAGGAGCGTTCACCCTCACCCCCTCCACCTCCACCTTCTGAACCTGTGAAAGTGGAAACACCGCCAGTACAACCACCACCTGATCTGTTGGTAATTACTATGGGTTTTGTTTTGTTCCCTGCTTTTGGTATAATTCAGATTGCTGATGGGCTCTACTGGTAATGCTTTCCTATAACAATGTTACTTTACCTGCACTAACGAACTTCTCTCCTTTTGGCTTGCTAATTAGAATTTGGAAGATCCTGTTCCAGCTGCTTCAGAGTTGGAAGAGAAGAATGCCTTGGCTTTAGCTATTGTTCCCGTTGGTAATTTGTTGTCTTTTGCCTCCATTTTGTTTGATACATTGAATAAAAGCTTGTTAATCTGCATTTGTTACGCACCTTAAAAATAATGAACAATAATAATTGGTTCATAGAAGTGATGTTTCACATTGTTAGGATTAAACCTCTTAATATTAGTGACTAGTCATGTGAATTATACTCCAGCGCCATTTTCCTTTTTCTGCATTTTTTGGCAGCTAAGATTAGAATGTTGCTCCATTTGATATTTAGAATAGATATAAGCATGTCTTGACATCAATTCATATGATGTATTGTTATGGCAGTTTCAGCTGAACAACAACCTGCTGCTGTTCCAAATCAAGCAAATGGAGTCACAGGATGGGAATTGGCACTTGTTACGGCTCCTAGTTCAAATGAGAGTGCTTCGGCAGCTAGCAAACTGGTATGCTTTCTTCTACCATAGTAAACTTGATTTAAGATTCTGTTAGCTCATAAGATTTGTGAATATAAATCTCTCTCTCAACATGTGAATCCATCTTGTATAAACACTGTCAAAACATTTGCTTGCACACGTGCTTTTGTTATCTTGATAATAAATGAGATGACCTATTGGGTAATCAGGCTGGAGGTTTGGACAAGCTTACACTAGACAGCCTATATGATGATGCACTCAGGAGAAACAACCAAAATGTCAGCTATAATCCATGGGAGCCAGCACCAGTGGGAGGCATGATGCAACCAACAATGCATGATCCATTTTTTGCCTCTAATACAGTGGCTGCTCCTCCGTCTGTTCAGATGTCAGCTATGTCCAACCAGCATCAGGCTTTCATGTTCCAACAGCAGCAGCAAATGATGATGATGCCCCCTCAACAACCATCTGTAAATCCCTTTGGAAATCCTTATGGAGCCACTGTTCACCCCTATGGCTCAGGTATGCCTGTTCAATCATACAATCCATATACAGGCCTCATCTAGACTTCTGCTCTGGAAAACAAATCCTTGATAAGCTCAAGGGGAAAGAAACCACGGATACAGAGCTTTCAATTCCTGTGTTTGGGAGACATAAAGAATAGACAGACTTGTATCATATGTTGTTTGTGTGCCATAGATAGCTAGAGTGAAATTCTTTTTGAATAATTAGCGGAGGGGGGGTTTTGGTTATATGATTTTTTTTATGTACAAGGTAATTGTTAATCAGCTTTGATTCAAACCACTTAGAATTTCTTTTATCCCTGATTTGTCACTGTAAACGCTTTAGCAGGAAATTTGTTCTTTTGATAAATTGGATTATATTGTTTTCAGTTTCCATTCCCTGTATATGGTGGGAAGTATATTCATTATATGATTCTTATTATACCAACATTTATTCAATGAAAAATACGTGAAGTCTGAGAACTGAGTAATTTTGGTGTGAGGAACACTTTCCTCTTCATTGTCATGTGTAATGTGTTATTCTGTAAGATGCTTCTACCAATATTTAATTCATACTTTCTTTATTTTCCTCGAAGGGTGAATTTATATTCTCTTTATATTATTGAACGTTGCTATTTTACGTCATGTGTCATTCATTACTGTCATTATAATCTAGTTGAATTAGTAGAAGACAGTTTTTTCTTTATTTTATTCACATGTCTCCTGAAAATTGACCACTCAATGCAGATGACATGCGACGAGTACCTTGGCTCGAGAAGGCTATTTTATTTGTGGATTGAATGAGTCCAATGACATTTTCTTTCATCAACAATAATCTATTTGATTAAATTATTTATACTTAAGTAAAATTTCCACCGATTCTTTGATTAATTACAAGTAAATTATTAATTAAATGAGTTTAATTATTAATTAGTAAAATTTGTATGTGAATATTTTAACATGTTTGGTTTACACTGTAAACGTTAATTGGATTAAGCTAACCAAACATATCTTTACTCTTCAAATTTTCACTACAAGTAAACGACAGATGTATCGTTCAAAATCTGAGTTCTTTCTGAGCATGTAAGCTCTTGGTTTTTTTTTTGGCGGTTTCTATATTCTTTTTTACTAAAAGAATACCTCTTTAGAAACAAGCAAAATAAAGTTCAGGGTGCCATGTATGATGTATCTATCTATTCTGAAATATCGGTGGAATGCGACAAAGAGAATCAATAATGAATTAGGCTTTTTCAAGTTTGTTATACTTCTATTTCCTGTGCGAATATAACCAACCATTAACCACTAATTCATCTGACCAAAAAAAAAAAAAACCACTAATTCATGAATGGTTATTGTTCTCAAAAAGCCTCTAGGACCGAACTCAAGTACTTAGGCGGCGTTTGAACCTAGTCCTCAGCATAAGAATGTATCAGATACTTAGGTCAAGAGCGTGCCCACATTATTTATAGGTGTTCCTTGATGGGCCACCTAGGTGAGACCCATTATAAGTCCTATTTGGAAGTTCCTAAAAAGGGGGGCAAAAGAACCAGGATTGAGATTGGCGTGGGACCCATACCTAGGTAAATTCGATTAACGGGATTAAGGTCGGCGTGGGACCCATACGTCCATAACAGTACACAGCCCCCCGAGCTCAAGTCCAGGCTTGCCTAGACGGAGAGCTTGAAGTAAAATTCTCTGGTAAACTTGTCACCTAGGTGGCGAAGAGCTTCGGATCGGCAGGTCTCCCTCTTGATTGAAGTCGACGTGGGACCCAAAGGTCCACCACGGTACACAGCCCCCGAGCTCAAGTCCAGGCTTGCCTAGACGGAGAGCTCGAAGTGAAATTCTCTGCTAAAATCGTCACCTAGGTGGCGAAGAGCTTCGGATCGGCAGGTTCATTTAAACTCATTTCCGCCTTGGTGATACAAATATTTTTGTACTATGACCTTATGCAATTGTGTGTGTATCTATATACACATATGTCTTTGGGGAAAGAAAGCGGAAGACGATAAGCCTTCCATCTCCACCATTAGTCCTACTATAGCCTTTCATAACCGTTGGATCGTAGTGCGTCTTTTCATGATGCGACATGTTTATAGTTCCCAGACTGGTTTGTACAGCTTCTCGGTGCCTTTATAGTTTTTAATGATTACATTACCTTTATCACAGCCATTTATTTGAAATTCCCAAGTATTGTTAATCCTTCTCTGAAAACATTAAATAGAAATATGAAAATCTTTCACCACATGCCATTAATTTGTACGTTTCTACTTTTTCTTTTATTTCTTGCTTCGTATTTAGATTTTCTGGCCCTTCCTTCTTCATTAAATACACCGCTTCGATTCCCCTTCTTCTCCCTTTCCTAACGTTTTTCTTTAGTTTAGCAACGTTTCCTCTTCTTCATCTTTATTTCTCTATTTATTTGTTTGTTCGTACATCCCTTGTTCCACAAGCCTGCACTATAGAGAAAATTACTACTATACTCCGTTTTCTTCTGCATCTATCCTCAGTAATAATATTTCTTCTTCTCCCACTTCTTCCCTTCATTCTGTATCGTGAGTTGAGTGATGACTGAGAGGGATGATCCTATCGTGGTAAGTGAAGCTTCGGGTGAAAGTGACACCATGGAAGATGTCTCTCACCATGCTAAGTGCCGAGCTATATTGGAAATGAGAAGCCCGACCAGCGTGAAGGAAGTCCAGCAGTTGACAGGGAGGTTAACTGCATTATCTCGGTTTTTGTCGAGATCGGCAGATAAAGCATTGTCGTTGTTTAAGTTGTTGAGGAAGAAGGAAAAATTCACTTGGTCAGAAGAATGTGAAGAAGCCTTTCAGCAGTTAAAGGCGTTCTTATCTTCTCCCCCCATTTTGATACAGCCAAAGGAAGGGTTACCACTTCAGTTATATATCTTTGTATCTGAGCATGCTATAAGCTCGGTTCTGGTCCAAGAGGAGGGAAAGGTTCAAAAAGCCTCTAGGGACCGAACTCAAGTACCTAGGCGGCGTTGAACCTAGTTCTCAGAGTGAGAATGTATCAGATACCTAGGTCAAGGGCGTGCCCACATTATTTATAGGCGTTCCTTGATGGGCCACCTAGGTGAGGCTCATTATAAGTCCTATTTGGAAGTTCCTAAAGGGGGGGGGGGGGGGCAAAAGAACCAGGATTGAGATCGGCGTAGGACCCATACCTAGGTAAATTCGATTAACGGGATTAAGGTCGACGTGGGACCCATACATCCATAACAATACAGATATATATATCAAATCAGATATTGCTTTTCTGTCTGTTTTTAATCCGGTGTGCTGATTTTTAAACAATTCATTTAGAATATTATCCTTCATTTCATAACATGATAAGCATAAAAATCTATTCAATTATTTTACTGTAAAGTTTAAACCAGTTATTATGTTGATATTCTTGTTATTTCAAGAATGATTTATTTTACCGTAGATAGTGATTATTTGAAGGACAATTTTACATCAAACTACATTAGAGTAAAACACACATTAAACCAAATTTTCTTATATTTTTTCTTCAATACTAACTTGTTTGACAATGTAACCCCCATTAAAATTGATTTAAAATAAGTATAAAATGTTGTTCTAAGTAAAATATTTTTTTGGTGCTCACTAATCGAAATATATGACAAACAACAATATTATTCATTTTTTTGACATCAACAGTGAATATTTAGAGCTTCAAATACCACTAGAAAGTAGTAATGGGTATTAATTACATTGATTTTTACTTTTTAACGTGTGCTGGGGAAATCCCTTGTGTAATTTTCAAGTTAAGTCTTATGAAAATGCTTTTAATGTAAGTGATTGAGATTGCAATAAAAACTCAATAATGGTGTATGCTCATTACCCTGAACTCCAAAAAAAATTAAGAAAAAAAAAAGCAAAAATGGTGTATATGACATGAGGGTGAAGGGTACGCCTTAGTTCAAACAAAGAGGAAGCGAGCAACAACTAATGAAAGCGTAGTTGAGTGGTTAGCACTTAAACACGAGAGACATATGCATCTGCACTTGGATTTACAGTTTCGGTGATTATTTCAATTTCCACGTCCTCAACCACTTCTCAATTAAGTTTAAGTGTCTTTGACCCGAGGTTTGGTTTTCCTAACTTAAATTAAGCTATCATTGTTTTTATATTATATAATATAATTTTATAACAAAATAAATGTGTTTCATTATTGCAAAAAGTTTCATTATCAAGTAATTAAATAATAAATTCCAATTATTTTTAAACTATAATTTTGTTTCGCTAGTTTCATCATCATCTACATCAATTGTCCCAGTATTAGAATAATCCAATTTCAGAAATGATTATTTGGAAGGTCAAATTCTCTTATTTAAAAAGAATTCAACGAGTTCGGTTTAATTTAATTTATCAGATGAAGATGAAACAAGAAGCAAAGGTAGGTTGAAGCCTTTATCTCTCTCATAGTGAGTCTCCATGTTCTCTTCCTAAGCCCTTCTTCAATTGAACTTAAACTCAACTCAACTCAACCACTTTTGCTGCTGCTTACAAATAGCAGCAGAAAAAAATAGCATAAATACTTAATTTCAAAAATAGTAATAATAATAGCAATTAAAAAGAGAGAGAGAAAATGTCTTGGCTCTTCAAGTCCAACCACCCTGACCCAGAATCTTCTCACCTACACCGCACCGTTATCCAATCTTCTTCACCGCCGGCGACGGCGCACTCCGCCGCCGTTCGCCACGGCGTCAAGGACGACATATCGCTTATTTTCCGCGGCGTCGCCAACTTCCTCGCTCCGCCGCCCACCTCTTCATCATCACAATCTTCTTCTTCCGCCGTCGATTCCTCGCCTTCGCCAGCTCTCGCCGGAATCCGGAACGATCTCGTGGAGATCGGTGGCAGCTTCAGGAGCTCCGCGAACAAAGCTGTCACCGGAATCTCTAAGTTCGCTTCTCATTTGTTGCAGTTCGAGCCTGATCAACAACGAGTTGACGGTGATGCGGTGCCTGGGATAACGGAAGATGTTGTTCGTTTCGTGAAGGAAATTTCTACGCGGCCTGAGTGTTGGACCGAATTCCCCTTCCCACTCCCCAATGGTACTAAAATTTTGCATCAATATTTAATCTAATTTTGTTATTATTATTTGTGAATTGTTCTGATTATGATCCTCTCTTTTCTCACTTTAATCTGATTATGATTTGAGTTTGTAATTGCTTGATTAGTTAATTGTACGCTTTTTCTCTTATTTAACCCTGTGTCTAAACATAAAGCTTATAAATGCCTTAATAACGAGTTATTTCTTGAATTGGTCAAGCTATAGCTATTTTAGAAATTTATATTGAATGTATTATGCTTTTTAGAACTGGTAATTTACGCTACTGACAATGGTGCATGCTTGTTGTCATACAATGTGGTAACTAGTGCTTCCAGAGTATGAAGCGATAGCTTTGTTTGTATATCAAATCCTGTTATTGAAAAATATTAGCCTCTTAAATTATGTTGGGGGAAATTTCTATGAACAACTGCTGCAATGTTCCTTCAGCAATGCTGATTTCAAAGAAATCATTCCTGTGGTGAAGCTAGTTCACACTCCGTGTCAATATAAAGTCCAAAATGCTTGGTATCTTTAAGCATATATCTAGTTTAACTCCTATGTAAATGTCATTTGAATAAAATTGGTTTTGAATCTTAATCTTCAGATAGCATGAGTACAATAAACCAAAAAAACACTCATTTATCTATATTTATCCTACTTTAGTATATAATGAGATTGGCAGACATTAATACAGAAATTTGATATGTTTCAGCAGATTTCAGCCTGTCCAATTCTCAGAGAGAACATGCATTGGCTATAGAACGGCTGGTACCTGAGTTTGTCACACTTAGACTGAACCTTTGCAGTTACATGAATGTGGAGAAGTTTTGGATGATCTATTTTTTGTTAATACTTCCTAGACTTAACCAGCCTGACTTTGAGAGCCTATCAACCCCTAAGGCAAGCCATATTTATTCAATTTTGTCTTACTTTCAATTGATTTACATGAATAGCGTGGCCAATTATATGTTAAATTCCTTTGATGTTTATGCAGTCAATTAGCTTATTGAAGCCACCTTTAGATCTTGTATTTATGAGTAATTTATCCATGCAAGTTAGTATGATTCAGTCATTATACTCTGGAACATGTTATCTGTATTCTTCCTTGTAGATGATTGTGACTTAGAAAACCACAATTATTACATGCTGGACATGTATAGTACACATCAGTAATAGAAACCTATTCTGACTAGGAGAATAAGAAGCACTACAAATGAAGTATTGCGGTAATCATATAGCCTTTGTAATATGCTTTTGATGGCAAGTTATGCTTTATTCTATTTCTACAAGCTTAATTGAAGTGATCCTCTAGTTTTTTCCCTTCTTTAATGCCGCTTGTGTTGTATAATGTATATGATACATAAGTGAATACCAACCCGGTTTATCTGTCGCCAATCTCTGCTTGATCTGGTTATCTTTTTGATAGAATATCATAGACCTTGGCCACAAGTTTCTTGTGTAGTTTTAGTGTTTTGAGTGAACTCTATTTTGGTGTATTAAATATTTTCTGATTCTTTGGTCTATTACACCTAACATTTATGTTAAGTGAAGATAAATTTATAGATAATTATCTCTTTTACTCAATGTTTACATGTTTGGGTGGAAACATTCTCTAAATGTCTGCTATGTATATGTTTTTCCCTTTTTCTTTTGTTAGATTGTTGAGACAAGAGATGCTTTTCTACTAAAACTTGGAGAGAGGAAAGATTTACAAGCTGGAGAATGTGAAAAATCTAGAACTGTTGATACATATCAAGAGGGTAGGGAGGACAGTGGAAGGGAAAGTATCTCATTTGAGGAAAACCAGATTTTGACTGAGATTACAAATGCAGCAAAGGGTTTAGAAATTGATGACAGTGAAAAGTGGTTGGATGATACAGATATTGATGCTACTTCATTGACTTCCTGTACAAAACTTCAACAGGAAGAGGACGTTTCATTCAGTGATCTAGAGGATGTTGGGAGTTATAGCTCTGATAAATTATCAGGCCATAGGGAAGCACAGGACATCAGGGGTTCATCACCTGATGGTTCTAGTAGTGACTGGGTTCAGCTGCAGGAAAGTTCTGAGAGAAGTGGCTGGCAGAAGGCTATCCGTTTAAAAGGTAAGGATTCTGAAGATGAGTCAAATGATTGGCTCACTGTTGATGAGTTTAATTAGATAGATTTGTCTCGATTTGTAAAGGTTCAACACTTTTACCTACACTTTTACCTCTTGGACTGTGCTGTGTATTTAGGGATAGGATTAGAAAATTGTAGCGTTTGGCACGCAGACAGATCAAAACAGAACAAAACAGGATGTTCTGTTCTATCCATCTGAAATCAATCAAAATGTACCACTTTTCTATTCTTTTATATGCATGTATGTCATCATAATCTCTTATCTCTTAACCGTTAATTTCTAAATCAATTATTATAATAAAAAGATTAGGGTTTAAAGTGACTCCATAGAGGAGTCAAATCCAAGAATGTCAATGTAGACATCAAAGTGATATAATAATTGATGCTACGATTAGAATTAAACACTTATTGGATTTAACTTAGATGATTGTAATAGTCATTCTGTTTTAAAAATAATGTCTCATTATTAAGTGTTTCTCTATAGCAATTATTATTTAAAAACCGGAATTCCTTAATGCATGATTAAATAATATATCCCCGCTGGGAGAGCTAGCCCCACCATGATGTGGATGTTCCCGGCTCAAACAGGATTGCCTCCCGTGGAAGATACCTGTGGTTTAAACAAAAAAAAAAATAATATATGTAAAATTTTTATAGTGAAAGTATGTTACAATTGAATTATATCTAAAATGGTTGGTGACAAGGCGAATTATCCGTTTCGTTTACAGTCGGGTATAATTGATTTTGATAAATTTATAAAATCAATGACAGTAAAATATATGATGCACGACTTATGAAACATGTTAGATGAAAGTAATTTAAAATCAATTCAATAAAATTGATTTTGATTGTTCCAATTGGGAACTTGAATGGTAACATCTAATTAGCGATTGCATTCCAATACATTATATTCCTTTTTTTTGGTTAACCCAATACATTATACTCTTAAGAACAAAATAATTAATCGATATAATGATCTGGTCAAAGAGTAGTGCAAAAATAATTCAAAGTAGCCTTCAAAGCTTATCTCCAGCACGAAGCCAACAAGGGACCATGGCAGATAAAAGCCAATATTATGTAAATTACAATGAAGAAAATTATGATAAGTGCAACCCTGCAGGAAGAAGAGAGTAGGATCATAAGAAATTGAGATAATTAATTCTAAACTCAATTTTATTTTATTACTTTATTCACATATCCAAGCCACAATATAGAAACTAGAAAGGCATAGCAGCTATCAAACAGGGCAATATATTTACAAATCAAAACACACACAAAGGAAGAAAACTGTATACCAAAGATAAATAAGAAAAGTAGGTCAAATGCATGCTCAATCTTGATTGTACAATTTCAGTGGTAAGAATGAATAGAAGATACCAATGCTCAAGATTTCCACAAATTGAGCACATAATGAGTACCCCTATAATGTGATGTGATGCTGAAGATTTAAGACCTTTTGTGGAGAAAAAAATAATGAAGAGATTGTATACTCGGAACATGTTTGGTTTAATGTTAAACGTGGTAAACTCATGTTTTCAACGCTAGAAATAGTTGTGTTGAGAAATCCAAACTTGAGTTTCGTACGTTTCAACGTCAAACCAAACACACACTCAATACATCCAGGATGATCAAGAAATTAAACTGAGAAAAAGCATAATAAGAAATCACTTCATTTCATTCTCAAAATGCAAAAGCTTAACCTAAACATGAAATCAATTATGCAAATCTACACTTACGTTAGCCTAACATTCCTCCACCATAAGTTATTTTTATAACGGCGGGACTGCCTTTTGAAACGAATGGAATTGCTGTTCATTGCTGAAGTTTTCTCAACCAGCATTTCCAAACGCCCACCTCTCTCCAACACTTTCTCAATGTTGTCAATCATAACTGTTCTGACCTGTCATTATCACACCACAAGAATGAATTTAAGTATTTAGTCTTCATATGCTAATATTAAAATGGAACACAGTATGCTTTATATATTACATTTTAATAAGTAGGAGGAGTCTAATAAGCAACAACAAATTTCCCATGTATAGAACAATCAATTTGAACTTGCCTGAGTCATTTCACCTTTGAGACGGTTCAATCTGTCAGCATTTGGATCATTAGAGTAATAATCAATCTGTTGGCTTAGGACCCTTGAGAACTCATCATTCATGGCATAGGCAGGAGCTGAAAGAATTCCACGCCCATATGTTTTCACAAATTTTTGATGAATATCTTCAAGAAATGCAAAAGGGATCCTTCCTGCAGTCATTGAAATTCATTACAGTTCATCCAGTCTCATAAGAATAAACTGTAATCTCTGGATGATCATACTCATGACCTAAGATTGTCTAACAAGTTCACTCATAATTTCCCACTAAAAGGAAATTAATCATATAATTAAATTCTAAAGCAACTAACCACCTATGTCAAACAAAACACATTGATTGTAATGCATGTCAGGGCCAGGAAAACATTCCAGGAACTTTGAGGGCATCTATAATTCAACAATTAAATGAATCATCTGAAGTAATGTTAAAAAGAGCATCAAATCCATAAAAAGCAACAAGTGAATCAATTCATTATCTCCACCCCAAAACAAAAGCTTCTAACCACAAAATCATTTGGATCAAAATTGTTTTTTTCAATTCACCAATTAATCCAACAAATAGGGAAAAAAAGATTATTTTTTTTTGCTTACTTCCAACTGACTCATCAGCCATACAAAGAACAGTGAGGCCATCTGTCCTCTTGACATGAAAAACATAGCGATCATGGGAAAAGGAAACGTTGCTATCATTGTAATTATCACTCCCTTGATTGATCTTGTTAAGTATCTGTTTGGCTACCACGCTTGCATTACTCTGGATGGCGCTGAACTCAGCCAAAACCACTTGCCCCCTTGAAACCAATCCATACAATATCCCCATTGATGCTCAAATATTGTAACTTTGGAGTGAAAGGTGAGAGAAGAAAGCTTTGAAAGGTTATTCTGACAGGCAAGGGCCGTTGTTTTAGGTGGAGAAAGAAAGAAAAAGTGTAACAGAATTGGTTTTGGAGGAGGTGCAACAACACCAACACCAAGACGAGGAAGAAGAGAAAACAAAGTGTCCATTTTGATTTGATTTCATGTCCAAAAATGGATTGTTTTTTGGGGGGGTAAAGGACAGTCTGGAAATTGAATAGGAAGGTGTGTGTCAACCTTTGTTTATGTGTACCATGGCATTGCATTTTCGTTGGCACCAAAATTGGCGGAAAACTTGGAGGTGGATCCTACTCAAAGGGATCATGATAGTTGTAACTTGTAAGAACCACCTCACTAAAAAAAGGTCAGACATAAAAAATTGTTTCTAAAAGAACACAAAAAATTCTTCATTCGATCCAGCTAGATTTTGTAACAAAAAAGCAAATTAGGATGTGGGTTACTAATTTTCAATCTGCTAGTTGGTAGGTCCAATCCAATTCTTAAGTTAATAATAAAAGGGAACATAGATAGCATTTTTTATTTAAAGGAACATGAACAACAATGATGCATTGGGAGGACTAGAGAGGAGGGGACACGTACAGGCTGGTTTTAGGCTAAAAGAGTGGACGATTAACAGTTAGAGGCTGCACCCATTTGAGTCCACCGCAGTTGCATGCCCCACACCAACTCGGTAGAGTTGATTTTTTTTTTTTTAATTTATAGAATTAATGGCAGGTAGGAAATGAACAATATACACGATATATAAAACATTTTAGACGAAACTGTAGAGGTGGTAAAATGAACATCGGGCTAGTCCGAACCTGTCCGTTAAATTGTAAGGTTTGTTTTTAAAAAATTGAGTCCGAATTAATATCGGGTTTTTAGCTCAATCCATTTTATCAAAATGGAGGGCTTAGCTGTTTGACCAAAAAAAAAGGGGACTTAGCCGTAAAGCTTGCTAAACAATGGGTTTAGCCTGCATTTTATAGGACTTGGACATCATTTTTTTAGTCATAATTAAATTCGGGTTTTTTTTTTCTTTGTCAGTTCTAGCCTTAGCCCACATCGGGCGAGCCCGAATTAAGTCGGGTATCCCGTTTTACCATATTTAGCCGAAAATGATTTAAAATCAATTCAACATAATTAATTTTACCTATTCTCAACTCGAAATCAAGCAGATACGGAAGACTATAATCTAATATTCATTTAATTGTATATAATATAAATGATAAATTTATGGTATTTATCCCGCACTACTTTAATTTTAAAAATTCCATTGAGAAGGGGCATGGGCGGATTGAATTGAATTATGTTTAGGAAATTTTTTATTATTTAATTGGTTTAGTTTTAAATTTAAAGTGGATCAGTTTTTGGATTGTTTATGACACGATAAATGGAATCTGAAATATATCGTAAACATAACAAATATTAATTCAAATAATTGAATATTCCATCTAAAAATATAAATAAAAAAATTGTGTGTGTAGGTTTAATTCAGTTTATATTGAATCATTTTTCAAATTATGTGTTTGTGAGTATATGTTAATTATATCATAAGAAACCTTTATCATGTTACTTGGTTTTAATGGTATCTGGGTGATGACAAAGAAGGAGAAGATGAACCTAGTGGATTTTTTCTTTTGTTTTTATTTTATTTTATTTTTCTTTTTTTTTTTTGTCAAATTTTCTCTTTTTTTTTCGAGGTTTCTTTTCTCTCGATCTGTTGGGAGTTGCTTTTGGAATCCCGCTTTTTGCTATTCGCACCCCCATAATATACTCCCTTCCCAAACTACCCCTACCCCTATCCCCACCTACCCCCACCACCAACCACCCCCCTCCCCCTTCCCCACTCTCCGGGCGGTCCCTTCCCCCCTCCCCTTTATTTTTTTTTCAATGTTTTGTGTTTAGAGACGGAATTCCGTCTCTAAACACAAAACATTGAAAAAAAATAAAGGTTCTTTTACGGAACCTTTTGGAAATTAAGTTCCGGATGTCAACTTTGTTAACGAAATTTCCGGAACATTCCGGACATTAATTTCTGGAACCTTCCGGACATTAATGTCCGGAACAATTGTGCAGCAGCAGGGGTGAAAAAATTCCAAACCTATGTCCGGAAGGTTCCGGAAATTAATGTCCGGAAGATTTCGGAATTTCTGTTAACAAAGTTGATATCTGGAAAGTTTCGAAAATTATTTTTAGCGAGACGAGTTTAGAGACGGAAAATTTTCGTCTCTAAACACAAAACATTGAAAAAAAAATAAAGGGGAGGGGGGAAGGGACCGCCCGGAGAGTGGGGAAGGGGGAGGGGAGGGGGAGAGGGGGTGGGTGGGGGTAGGGGTAGTTTGGGAATGGGGTATATTATAAGGTTCGAATAGCAAAAAGGGGGGTTCCAAAAGCAACTCCCCGATCTGTTGTGTTAAAATTTGGTTTTGGGCTGTGAGCCCAGTCTTCATTTTTTATTTAATATTGTTGTATTTGTATGCTGAATCTTTTGGTTGGGTAATAGTAGATTCTTAAAGACAATAATTTTAATAAAGAATTTATAAAAAATAAAAAATATAATAATAATAGGTTTAGAATATTTACCCTAAATAAATTTAGGATAATTGACCCAAAACAGGAAAAAAAATTAGAAAATTTGGTCAAGCAGAAACAATGACCGGCCCAATAATGAGAGATAAAGAGAGTAGTAAGGAGAGAAAAGTGTGAGATATGATAAGTGATGTTGTTCGAGTATGAAACTCGGACTCGGATTCGAATGCTCTAGGACCTCGAACTTGGGTATGCTTCGGTGGATGAAGCTGATCAGTTCACGACGAACCTGTAAAGACATTCTAATACCCAAGTCAGCTTTGATCCGATAATATAGTAGTTAATGCATAATCATTGCGTACATGACTATTGATGTCTATAGTATTTATAGTGGAATATTTCGAGATTTGGGCCTTGAACTATTATTTATAGGCGGCGATTCAGTGACACACATATCGTGCTTTTCAATTAGGGTTTGTCTCCATTAGTGGGCCGACTTGGTAACTTGAGCTGACTTTGTTACTAGGCTGACTTCGTCACTTGGAACATGTTGGGCCAATCTGACTGGGCCCAATATTTGATCCATAATATATAGATGTGATGGAAAGAGATAAATTGTTGTATAAATAACACTTATAATAAAAGTTTTACACCGATTAAAATTAAATACATTAAAAAATAAAAGTATAAATGAAAATATTCATGTACTAATCACTCATTTTAGTATTTAATTATATCAAGACTTATTATATAGTATTATATCCACTATTGTGATATATGGTTTAACTCATTGATAGAAATATCTCTGCTTTTAAACTCCCCCGCCCCTAACAAACATCACATCACATACAATGGATGTCCCAGAGAGGATTCTTGTGGATTACTCGAGCCTATAATTATTCACGATTGATTCAACTCACCACCCTACTGTCTATGCCCTATAATATATATCAAAAATCTCATTGTAGAGATTTGTACATGATCTGCTATCCTCCGGTTAATGTATTGCCACTTGACAGATTGCATATGATCAATAATTTTCATCACAAAAATTATTATATTAATCATGTACATCTTTAAGCACCCCATGTGTCTACACAACTTGTTATAAGGAAATTCAATCTCATAAATCCAGTAAATCCCTCCACCCAAAAAAAATAAAACAATTTTGGCTGCACATAATTGAATTGCATTGTCATAGCTAGACATAGATAAAGCAGAGCCACTACATCACGACTAGATCAATTTCACACACAGTAGAGATTAGTACGTTCACTCAGAAAACATTAGCTTCAGGTAAGAAATCTCAACCACTAGTTTTTGGCTCTTTGCTGAAAAACGAAGCATCCATTAATTTCAATGTTAACTGACTGTATGGAGAGTCTTTGGAGACACCACTCACGACAAATGCCAATTAATAGGTTTGTCTCTGACCCATTCTGTGGTCAATAACATACATACATATATACTAGTAGTTTAATTTATATTTGGGTAAAATTAATTTTTATAAATTTATAAAATCAATGATAGTAGAATGTTGCAGAATTTATTAAACACGTTCTATCAAAGTGATTTAAAATTAATTCTACATAATTGATTTTTGATGATTTTCAACTAGGAACCAAACATGTTTGGTTTACCTCAACCACGTTACAAACGCGGATCCAAGTCAACGCTACTTAGGATCCACGTTTGAAATTGTGTGTTTAATTTAGCGTTAAAACCGGTCATACTCAAGTTTAGTGGAAAGTGAATTTATCATGTTTCAACGCCAAACCAAACGTGCTATTATTATAATATATTTGGTTTACTCGAAAATCATGTTTCGAACGTGTATCCGAGTCATTTATGTTCTATAACTTGGATAACCAAACATGCTATTAATCAACTTCTCGTACCAAGGTTTACTTTCAATTCAGAAATTAAAAATTCCACTCTGCTGTAAGAACAAAAGATAGTTAATTAGTTACCTTCCAAAATTTAACATACATTACATCTTTTGCAAGTAAAATTGTGGTTTGATATATGCTATAGTATATTCATTCGGATATATATTATGGTTGATGATGCAAGTCTCAAGTGGCAGATAGATATATGGTAGTCTACTTTCTGTGCACATGCAAGTTGTGTTGACTGCAGTTAGCATAGAAATTGGGTGGTGAAAGGAAAATGGGAGAGAGAGAGAGATCACATCAGAGTAAAGAAAGGTGATTCACGGATCAACAAACTTACAAAAGCTAAAGAAGGGTTTTGAAGTGCATCCCATCACGGACAGGGCAAAGACCAATATTGCACATCCCTATCTATCTCTCTTTGTGATGTGAATCATCATTTTCTTTCTCAATCTCTATCAACCCCATTCTTTTCTCACATGCTTGCCAAGCTGTACTGTTTCCTACTTTCCCTCAGTACATCTCATCTCATCTGCAATCCAATTTTATTCTTCTCTTCTTTCTCTGCTGTACATTTACATACATATGATGATATGGGTCACTTCTATATTCTACCATAATTTTTTTTTTTTTTTTTTGTTTTCTACCTTCCCCTCATCTAATTTATTTTTAATTAATTAATAATAGTATTTTCCCCTTAATTGTTATCATTACTGATGGACCAGGAAAGAAACAGGGGAAACAGAGTGATTTGATTTCCCCTTTGTTTACCTTGTTAAGTTTTGCTTGCCATATGCAATAATTAGTGAAGCACATTCTAAACAGTAACAAGCATTTCAGAAAAAAGGAAATGTTTTGGACAAGAGTTCACATGAACATTTATTTATTTTTTATACTATTTTTTTCCTTTACATCTACCTTTATACCTACTCATCATGTATAGTAGAAACTGTAGGAGAATGTTGTTCTATATACCCTCTTTTCTCTTCGTGATTCAATAGTTCGTTGATTGAAAGTGAATAAGTTTACAATAACCTTTTGATTCGCTATCCATATCTGTTTGCTGGCTAATTCCTTCTCTAAGTAGTATGTTTTAGTTGGTGCAACTGGTGGTGATAGAAAGAGTTGTGATTTGTGAAGGGAAAAAGTTATAAGGCACGAGCTGCATATGCAAATTGATTCTTTTACAGTATTAGTTCACTCATGTAAACAGATTCTAAAATTAAACCTTAAGGAGTGGTTGATCAAATGTAGTAACACAGAGTATCGCATGACAATTCCCAAATTTAAACCCTCGCTCTTCTTTTTGGATGGGATAAATATAAATAGTACTCTTTGAGCCCAGAGGTGAATACCATTCCTTTACTAAATTTTATTTCATCAAAAAAATCTAAAATTGACTGATATTAGAAGTTGGGGGAAACTATAATTAATTGGTATTGGATTGGTAGTAAAAAAGGATTGGATATGCATCACAAACTTCCATGAACCTATGTGTCTCTAGGAGTCAAAAGTTTTTCCAAAGCTCAGGGTCCATAAGTGATGCCTCATTCGTGACTTTAGCATCTAATCATTTTATCCATCATATATTATATATATCATGCTTTTCCAATAAAAAAATATATATTAAACGCGTAAAGACAAGTTTGTTAGATACAGTATGTGACGTTATTAGAGAGGATTGGAAGGTGACTGACTATACAACATATATAATGAAGGTAATGGATGTGTGACTTCCAAATTGCCAATTGAAGTTTTAGTTTCAATTCTCTCTGTCTTAAAAGCTCCTGAAGGTTTAAGAACTTTTCGATATTTGTGACTTTGTCTTGCCTGAAATGTAGCTATGTATTGTGTTGTTTTCCTTTTCTTAGGCCTTCAAGCTAGCCTCTTGTTAACCCCCTCCACCACACACACACCAAAGAAAAAAGGTTTAATGAAGAGTTTAATTGTTTGTTGGTGTTAGTGGAATTATCTTGCTTAAGGCGTAAGAAATTATTTGTTTGTTGATGTTGGTGATTATCTTGGCCCACAGTACAGTTTTCTAGAGAGGAAAACATAACTTGGTTCCCCAACAGAATTAAACAGCGTCGAAAACTACCAAAATCATTTTTATTTTTAATACTTAGTTCAATAGTATAAAATCATTATTTTTTTAAAATTGATTTTAAATCATTTTCATCCAACGTATTTAATAAAGCTCAAATATTAATTTTTAGAATCAATTTTACTTAACTAAATCTTTATATACTTTCCCATAAATAATTTGCAGAATTCGTCAGTTGCTTCACAAGTTCAGCCATTCTTTATGTTTTCTTATTTTATCAAATATCTTTTATCACATTTCAATCATTCAGTTTCAGCTTCCGTGTAAAATGTTATTTTCGTTATGAAAGTTAAGAATCATATATCTCGGTAATTTTTAACCATGGTTGTTGAATTAAAGTAGGGATAATAGTACCTTCTTATTATTTTATTTTTATCTCTTCAAGCATATCGATTACAGAATAACATACATACAGTGCTTAAAACGCTATTAATTTCCTTTTTTTTTGGCCTAGAAAAAAAAATTAACTCAACAATAATTAGTCATAATTAATGTGAAATAATTTCATAATTAAAATCAATAGTTATTCCCTAATTATTTTGCCATTTATATTGCTGAAAAGATAAAAAGGAGTAAATTTTCAATACTACAATAGTACTAAAGGTTCAGTACTCTCATACCCATTGTATAATCAGAATTTTTTATGGAATACACATTATATAGATTAGAATTTATGGTGTATACAATAAATATATATAGTGTCTCGGTTGACAAAATCTAGTGCACGAACGTGAGCAATTATATACATTTGAATCTAGCAATCCATAATCTTAGTTTTTTTTTGTTCTCACATCATGGTCATTGAAAGTGACTGAATAAATTGACACGGGAATTCATTTGTCACGTCAACGTTAAAGATAACGGTGTTAAGGGGAGGACTAAAGTTAAGTGATTTTAAAACATGAGAAACCCAAACCAACGATTTTAAAGTTTAGAAACTAAAACCAAATTTGGGTCAAACTTCGAGGACTAAAAACATATTTAAACCCAAAAATATCTTCTACTGCTCAATTAAATGCATTTGTCCCGGCCCTATGTTCAAACCAAATTATTTTCTTGTTAAAATTCACCTTAAGCCCGAAACAAGTTCAAAACTTCTTAACATGGATATAGAACTCAAAATCTTATAAAATAATGTTATTTTAGTAGAATTTGTCAATTTGTTCACAAAGATTTAAAAAGTTGCTCGATCCAAACTAACTTAAGTTAGTTAAGTAAGCATGCCGTAAAAAAATTTACTTAAGTATAATCGGATTGTGTTATTCCAAGTTGATAAAAGAAATTTAATTTTCTCAATTTGACTCAACCAAACCCAATTAAATTTATTCAATTTTTTTTACCCAAAAGAAACTTAACCTGATTAATTAATAACCTGTCATTATGTTTTAGTCATGTATTCATCAAAAGGACAACTCCATGAAAATGTGATTTTTATAAAGATGAAGTTTTTCATCATGACCATGTACCTTAAGATTCTTATCTTCATTTTGAATTTAAAATTTAAGTGGTTAATTAATTAATTGAAAAAACCAATTTCACAGTTTTTAATTAAGTTTAATGGGTATGCATAATGAATATAAAAATTATATTTGTTATCAAACTCAATAAATAATGTATCAATGGGGTTAGTTCAAGTGATACATGTTTGATTCCTCTTAAAAAAGGTTTCGGGTTCGAGTCTTGTGAATGAAAAAATCTCCACTAGGAGAGCTAGCCCCACCATAATGTGGATGTTCTCGAATAGGTTTACCTCCAGTGGAGGATACCTGTGATTAAACCAAAAAAACTCAATAAATAATGTGATAATTCATAATTAAATGACAACATATATAAAACTCTACACTGACAGCCTATAAGTCCGTGGATGATTCAAAATTTCATACAATTATATATTCCAAATATACTTCTCCTTTGATAGTTTATATTTTATACCCCCAACAAAAATATATATAGTGAATGAAATTATGAAAAAAGTGGCATCTAAAAAGTGAATGTGGACCATATATTGGATATTATACAACCACAAAAATATATCTCTCTAAAATCACCATTCATTAATTAACTTAAACCGGGTATATTTATTTTCTAGGTAAGTTGGTATATATGCAAAGTTTTTTTTTTTTCATAATAGGGGAAAATGAAACTTGAACCTAGAAATATCATGTAAATTAATAAGTATGCAAAACTCCAAACACCACAATGAGGCTTGCTTAGTGTTAGTGGCAACTCATTAATAATTGTAAGTTTTTTCCTATACACTGACACTTTAATTAAGGAAAGCAACTTGACCGAAATTCTGGATCCTCCCAAATTGAAGGTTACTGTTTTGATTAATTAATTAGCTTGTACGGGCTCAAAACACTTGCTTGTTTCAACAAAGCAAAGCACAGGAGCCAGTATTCGTGAAGCAACAGTGCCAACTAGCTAGAGAGTAGTAAAGATAAGATGGGCAATTTAAGTAACCCCCCTCCCCTTTGCACATCTTGCTTCTGGGATCTAAAATTTTGTAGCATATAGGAATTTCATTTCAGAATTCACATTCATGTACACTTGTAAGGTTTGCCAGCTTGCAAAACTTGGCAGCTGCCTTTTGTGTGTAGCTAGCCCCATCTTCACGTGATCTGCTCTTAACCCCTTTTGTTTTCTTCTCCTTACCTCCTTAGTTACTATTCCTATATATCACCCTCTTCCTTTCCTAGACCTTCACACTCTCCACTATACTCTCTCTCTTTGTTAATTAACAAAGAGAGATCGAAACCTTCAACCCACAAGCTAAGCATGGAGTCCTCAAAGATCTATGCTTTCCTCTTCATTTGCATGCTCTTCATCTCCTCTGCCACTCCCATTCTTGGTTGTGGCTATTGTGGGAAACCCCCAAAGAAGCACAGGCCAAGTAGGAAACCCAAGCCCATTGTGAAGCCACCAGTCACAGTTCCCCCTATTACACTTCCTCCCATTGTTAAGCCACCAGTCACAGTTCCTCCTATCACTCTGCCTCCAATTACACTTCCACCAATTGTGAAACCCCCAGTCACTCTCCCTCCAGTGCCAGTGCTTAACCCACCAAGCACTACTCCAACTCCAAGTGCTCCATGCCCACCAAAGACACCTGCACAGGCCACATGCCCCATTGACACACTGAAATTGGGAGCTTGTGTGAATCTCCTTGGAGGGTTGGTTCACATTGGAGTGGGAGACCCAGTTGTGAATGAGTGCTGCCCAGTGCTTCAAGGACTTGTTGAGCTTGAAGCTGCTGTGTGTCTTTGCACCACTCTTAAGCTCAAGCTTTTGAACCTCAACATTTATGTCCCACTTGCTCTTCAGCTCCTTGTAGCTTGTGGGAAGTCTCCTCCTCCTGGTTACACCTGCTCCCTCTAAACCAGTAAGTCATAATAAAACCCTAATTTTTTATTAAAAAAAAAATATATCTTTTTTTCCCTCAACCAAAAAGATATTTGCTCCTAATGAACTTTGAATCCTGGCTTGGGAATTGAAGTATTCAATGCTTAATCATTGACCAAGTTTATATCTTTTTGGAAGTAGCTATATATATGTATAGTATAACATGCATGGTTATATACTTTATCCTCTATTATTTTTCTTTAGGCTTTTCTAATGATTGTTTTAAGAGTACTCATTATATCTTAAAATACTTGTTATCATTTTTTCTATTAAATCTATTTTGGAAATGAAGCTAATTGTGACTCCATGCATATTAATTAAGCTTGTAGCCGGGAATAATATATATAATTTTTGCAACAGGAGTTAGTATAGTATTTTCGCAATTTAATTCTCTGTGTCTTATTTTCTTTAGGCTACTCATATGATTATAGATGAATGTTTGTTTGTCAGGGTAACTAAGTACATGCATCACATGGAATAATGGATGCGTGATTTCCTATCTATCAATAATGTAATGTCGTCCTGTTTGTTACCCGTGAACTTGAAGGGTTTGTCTCATTGGATGTCACGGTCTATGCTTTTTTGCAGGTTAATGGATTGAGGAATATATGGTCGAAATCGACATGAGAGGATGTCGAGCCACTCTCTCTCTCTCTCTCTTGATTGGAATTGCTGTTGTTTGTTTTTTGGCTACTATTTGTAAAACCAATAACCATTTGTTTTAATTGAGAAGATTGTTGCTTGAATGTTTAATTTAATCCTAGGCAAGTGAGTAAAGTTTCAGAAAATTAAGATGCGTATCTCTGTGACATTTTAAAATATTTATTTATATGGATTGCGCTTTGTTGAACATCAGCGTCGTGTTTCTATTTTTGTTTAACATCTTTTGTTTCAATTCAATTGGGGAAACTGCTCAATATCTCGAATCTCTATGTAGTAAAAAAAAAAAACAAGAAGAATCATTTTGTAGTTTTCGGAAACTATTAATTAAAGACTAATCAGACACTCAATATTTAAAATGTTATGCAATTAATGCTTAAAATATAATTTATCCGATTCTTTTTATAAGGCACACTTAACTGAATTACACATATATCAATAAAAGTGATTAAAGTTAGATAATTTTATTGGAGTTTTAAAAAATAATTTAACTTTCTAATCTCTTCGGTCCTTTTTATAAGACACTATTAACCGAATTACACATACCAATAAAAACTGTTATAGTTAGTTAATAATTTTACTGGAGTTTTAAAAAATAGTTTAACTTTCTAGTTTTACCCTTATTTAATATCATTAACTAACACCACTACCATTTGATAGTTGGAAATATAATAAGGGTAAATATGAAAAATGGTAATAAATGCTGCCTTGAAATTGTAAAGCGACCACAAAAACTTGTAAGAAGTGCCTAAGGATCGAAGGAGTATAATTTTACCTTTATTTAATATTATTAACTAACTCCACTACCATATGATAATTTTAAAAACATTAAAGTTAATAAGGGTAAATAACGAAAATAATAATAAATTATTCTTTAAAATAGTAAAGTGTCTTATAAGGACCACTAAAACTTATAAAAAGTATGGGGGGAGTACAAGAAAGTAGAGAGTATTTAGACCATTTACATATGAAAGTATTTATACAAGTGAATTGAGAGTTAATAAAAGAAACTAAATAACTTACAATTATTAAATATTTTTTTTCTCAAAG
The DNA here is from genome assembly GCA_026901365.1 of Sesbania bispinosa. NCBI lineage: Eukaryota > Viridiplantae > Streptophyta > Magnoliopsida > Fabales > Fabaceae > Sesbania > Sesbania bispinosa. Next base: position 224,380 of record QLOH01000826.1, read on the forward strand.
ATCATTCCTTCTGTTAAAGAATTAGGTAAAATCATACTGACATTCACTATATCTTAATTATTCATAACATAAAAAAGTTATTTTAGATTTTATCTAATTTGAGTCAAGTGGAGTATAGTAAACTCATTATTTAGTATGTAATATTCAAAATAAAAATTTAACTTCCAAAAATGCAATATAGTATAACTTATTTTAAGAAAATACTGAAGTGGGTCTCTAAAATAATTATAAATTTATAATGTAAAATATAACGAGAATATGATTATGGGCATATATATGATATTTCCTTGTTACTTAATTAGCATGACTAGCTTCAAGCCTCTATTTACAATATAGTTTTGGTTGAAAAAGCTAAAAAAAAGAGTGGTTAGAGAAAAAAATGCGTGGACTTCACCTCAAATATTTTCTCTCGTGAAGCAATTAAACTATAATTAGATGAGAAGTCAAAGAATAAAGCTTTTGATAACTCGTTTTTTAAGTGTGGTATGTATAGGAAAAGATAGATAAAAAGAAAAAATGAAGAGAGTAAAATGAAAAGTATAATAATTGATGTAATAGAAAAAAAATGAAAAAGATATGAAAAGATATAATATATATATATATATATATAAATAAAAGTATGAAAAAAATATCACTCATTAATAAAATCTCCTTATCCATTATATCTTTTGTCTATTTATATTATTCTATAAAATATTAGCAATTAGCATTTGTAAACTTATGGGCAAATAGTAGATTACTTTTTTCATCACACTCTTTTTTTTTTAAAAAAAAAAAAAGCGCTGTTGGTAGGTTCCTTTTCATAAAATTGATTATATTTTGTAGTTATAAAAAAAATAATGGCACGTCATAATAAGTTTATTCATATGCAACCAAATAAACAAAAAGAAGATTTTAGGGTTTTGTGTAAAAAAATATTATTAATTTTTGGGTGATTTTATTATGGTGGTGTATGGTGCATCATGTTATTTCTTAGAGAATTACTTGTAAAAAACTTCACATGTACATTTCATAGATAAGTTTTTTAAAAAATAGTCAAGGCTAATATTATTACCAGTCTTGACTATTTACTTACTAATATTATTTTTAAAAATAAAATAAAATATTTAATATTTATCTAATAAATAATATTAATTTTATTAAAAATAATTAAATATTTAAAAAAGTCATTTTAATCAGGAATTATTCCCTTTTCAAAAGCATTAATTATAATGATTTAATAATTAATTTAATATAAAATTTAAATAATACAATTATAATAATTATTTATTAGTCTAAAAGGGTCTTATCTTAAAGTTTGTCTTAGATTTAGAGGAACGTTGCCTCAATTTTAAAAAATAGCACCCTGTAATTTCCATTATTTTTCATTTTTAATAATATGATTTATATTTAAAAAAGGTGAAAATATTTTTTGTATACATATTTAAAAATAGGAAATAAAAAATAAGATGACATTTTCATACATAAAAATGAAAACAAGAAATAAAACAAAAAAACATTTTTACTAACTAATTAAAAAGACCCTTACTTTTCTTTTCTTTCACAATTTTTTTTCTATTTTTCACCATCCAAACAATATAAAAATTATTTATATTATTATTAAAAAAATTAATTAAAAAATTAATATGATTATTAGCGACGGTCATGGCCGTCACTAGTTAAAAAAAGAGTAAACCTATAATTTGGTCCCTGAGATCAGTCACATTAGTCCCTAAAAGATGGAAATTACATTTTCGTCCCTGAAAGATGAAAAAGTCATTCAATTTAGTCCTATTTAGGGATTAAATTGACATTTTAAAAAAATTTCAAGGACTAAAGTGAACGACTTTTCATCTTTTAGGGACTAAATTGAATAACTTTTCATCTTTTAGGGACAAAAAATGTAATTTCATTATTTCAAGGACTAATATGACCGACATCAAATCTTTCAGGGACCAAAATGAGGGTTTACTCTTAAAAAAATTAAAAAATAATAATATAATTATTAGCGACGACCTAGACCGTCGCTACGATGTGATAACTTAGCGACGGTCTGTGATCTTTTCACTTTGTGACGGACTTCAGCAAAGCGGCGGCTTTAACGTCAGGCAAGCTAACGCTACGTTTCAATGACTTATTTTGTTTGTTGCTACGATATTAACGACGAGTATTTTATCGACATCCTTCTGGTCATCGCTAAGTCGTCGCTAATTGCATTGTAGCGACGGTTTCCCCTTCTAGCTAATTCCTGAATTTCTTGTACTGTATAACCTTAAGGTTTAGGCCCATTCAGGGTGGTGATGAGTTTTTAGTTTTTAATTTTTAAAAATCTAATTTAAATTAAGTTTTTATAACTCAAATCAAAAAAATAAAATCGTTTTTTGTGATTTTTAAAATATCTATTTTAAAAACCACAAAAATAAATTTTCAATTATTGATTTTTAAAAAGTTGATTTAAAATTTAAAAAAAAAAATTCAAAACTCGCAATCATAATAGACCATTAGATGTTAAAAACTATGCCTCTAATGAGACAAAAGAAGCACGTACACATCCGAATAATAAAACAAGATGGATATGTGAAATATGATACATTATTATAATTTCATGATAAATTCACAGCTAAATCTTTAACTAGAATTAGTTAAAAATTATTTATTTCTTTTTTTTTGGTGAATACAAATTATTTCTTTCATTAACTATAAATTTATTATCAAATTATGATAGTGTATATATATATATACAACATGTGATGTGATAGTGTTACCAAAAAAAATCCGCTTATCATGTGAATTTTGAGACTCAATGAGTGGGTTAATTTGGGACATCATATGACGTACGATTCCGCCGATAGAGAAATCAAACCCCGGTTTTGGTTTTCAGTGGGCTGAGTTTCTGCCTTTCTCTTCGAGGACAGTGTTACTTTTAAGTTTCAATATTAAACTTCAAAAATAAACTTAGTTGATTTACGTGGTACATATTTGATTTCTTTTAAGTAAAGTCTCAGATTTGAGTCTCCTGATGGAAAAAATCTCTGTTGAGAGAACTAGCCCCACCATGATGTGAATATTCCCTGCTCGAACAGAATTGTCTCCCGTTTCTAATTTCTACAACCAATAATAATAGTAATAATAATAAAAACAACGGCAGTGTCCAAATCAGGCATGCCATATTGCCATGGCACTGTTACTTGCAGAATCCACGAAACCTGCCTACACCATTGTCACGTAATGTAATGTCCTAAATAAAATGATTGAATGAAAATCTTAATTAACTGTAGAACAATGATATATAGACTACTATAGAGAGTTGTTTATTTCATACACTCCTCTTTTATCTGCACCAAAAATTACACTCCTCTTTTATCTATTCTCTCCTAATCATGTTAATATATATTTATCACCTTTAACATTTCACTCCAGTCTCTTTTTCTCACTTTGGATGTAGACTGTAGAGTGTAGACATATATACCACGAATCTTTATTCTTAACTGTACATCGATCTTCTCTGACCCCACTCTCCTCCCTGAGCTATTACATAATAATCACATGACCTCTGATTCGGAAAAATCTATTCTTAGGAGTTAGGATAGTCCGTATCCTGAAAACGGACTGAACATGTGGATTCAATCGGACCAATCTCATTAGGATTTAGGAAGCTATTTAGTGTCTGTTTGGTTTACAATTACAATTGATTCTAGAAATTAACTGTTGAGATGAATTATATAAATTTTATATAAAATACGTTAGATAAAAGTAATTTAAAATCAATTTCGTGAAATCATAGTTTTACAATTTCAAACAGTAAAGCAAACGGACTATTAGTGTTTGATTCATATAATTCAAAAAATCGATTGATTTTAGAATTAGTGAAAATTAATTAAAAATATATTTAAATTGATTATAAATGGTCTTATGCTATAAAATAAGTGGAATTAGTCAATTTTCAAATTTTTTAGTTTTATATTTATTTTATTAATTTAATTTTTAGATAAATAAACTTTAAAATTTAAAAATTATATATAAATATTTATTATTTAATTAATTATTATTATTATTTTTTAATTTATAATTTTTTATATTAATTCATAATCTTAAATATCTTAATTTTTATGATTTTATATTGCTTTATTACCTAAAAATATTATATAATATTAAAAACACGTATTTAATTATTATTGATTTGAGGTTGAATCAATAAATCATAATTCAGTATCTTTATCATTCATTCTTATGACTTAGGAGATATTCATATTCTTGAAGGGATCGGATTCAGGTTTTATTTGTATTGTAAAATAATTTTTTAAAAAATGACATTAGAAAAAAAATTATTTTTAAAATCAAGATAATATTAAAGCTTATAGATTTTGTTTAAAAATATTTTTATAAAATTGTAAAGTTTATCTAGAATTAATTTTATCAAAAAAAAAAATTTATCTTTTCAAAATTAATTTTATTTATTGTAAAATTATTTTTAAAAATCTAAAAAAAACATCCAAACGTAATTGGCAATTATACAAGTTCATATTTGGTACTATACTTCATACTTCATTTTAAAGTTTGGATTGGTTAATAGAATTAATTTTAGAATAATTGATCTAAAAAATATATTTTTGAGTGAATTTATTTGTATTTAGGAATCATCTTATAAAGCATGTATAAAAAATATTTTATAGTATGATAGAAAAATTAAATGTAAATAGATGAGTTTGATACTTAACTAACTTAAGTACTTATAATAAGTATGTGTTTGGTTTCTACCAAAATCATGTTTTAAACATGGATCCAAGTCAACGTTGTTGAGAGTAGCATTTGTTCAAATCCATATTTAAAACGTTAATTCAGTTTAAACCAAACACACTATAAATTCTTCAACAAAATATATATAGCAAAAAAAAACACATTTCTTTAGATTAATTTTACTCACCACAAATTTAATATTGGAATCCAAAAAAAATTGGCTAAACAAATTAAAATGATACTGTGTAAACAGATTTGACTATACACACAGAAGTTAAACTGCAGCAAACAAAAAAAAAAGTGTGGTAGCCAAAGCATTTGTTAAACAAAGGGTCTATACAGACACTAATAAATTAAATAATTATTAATATACATCAATAACACACTGATACATTATCAATATACATGAATTAATGTATTATGCTTAACTATGATTAGTTACTGTTCATTAATCATGAGGTGTTCATATTATATTATTAGCTTGTTGGTAAGTGGTAACACGTAATAACTATGCCGCCTTCAAAGGCAACATGTTAGCCCCACCCTAATTGCTATTATATTTTCTCTAGTTCATAACTTTTCCGCCTCATAATTTAATGGGATTCCTGCACTTTGGGACAAATATAATCCCCGATCAAGGGAGACGGGACATTTGTTTTTTTTATTTATGACTCACTAAAGCCTAAATAATCATTACTATCCTTTTTATAAGGCATCACATTGAGTAACGAAAGCAGTTAAGTTCAGTTAATTTTATTTTAGGGTTTTAAAAAAATATAACTTTTTTGTCCTATGCTTATTTAGAGTGTGTTTGGTAAAACATTTTAATTACATGAAAGCTAAAATTAGTAGCTAAAATCATTTCATCAATATTTGCTAATATAACTTTTTAGTAGGGATGTTCAAATTCAATCCAATCCGATTGGAACCGTAATAACCGATCCAAATAGTCGCAAACCGTAAAAAAACAAAATTTTTTATTTGATTGAATTGGATTTTGGATCCGTCTGTGATAACCAATCCAATCCAAACCGATCCAAATTTTTCTAAACATTTTGATATATTATCATTATTGATATTATTTTTCTGTGATGAGTAAAAAAATTATTATTGTGCAACTATATTTAACGAATAACATTCAATCATAGGAGTGAAAGTCATCAAGTAATTTGTAAATTACATGATAGGATAAGATAATTGCATGTTTTTATTATATTGAGTTTACCATAAACGAATATTGTTATATGGGCAATGGAATTGGATCCACCCTCATATCTAATTAAATATTTAAAGTTACAACTTATTTGTTCAAGAAACATTAACAATTTGAAAAAACATAACTTTTCAACTTTAAATTGGTAAATAATTAACGATTTCAAAAACTAGTAATGATGTCATAATTTTGCTTTCGTAACTTCATTTTTTAGTTTACTTGAGAAACCGAAATCTAATCCAATCCAAACCAATTAAAATTGGATTGGATTAGATTGGATTTGGAAAAAAAAATAAAAACTGATTGGATGATTAAATGAGAAAACCGAAATTATTGGATTGGATGATTTTTTCTCTCAAAATCGATCCAATCCAATCCGCGAACACCTCTATTTTTTAGGTAGCTACTACTAGCTTTTTTTAAGAAAATACTTGAGGTAGTTTTTTTAATGCTCATTTTATCGGCTATTAGCTGAAAATTTATTACAAATTTATCCCTCAACAACTCTCACTCATCATTATTTATTAATTAATGATATCCTTACATATAATTTTACCATTTTTAGTTAGTTTTACCAAATATTTCAATCAAATTAGCTAACTTTTCAACTTTCATATAATTTTTCAACTCTTTCAGCTAGTTTTACCAAAACACTCTTAATATTATTAACTAACTTCATTATCATTTGATAAATAGAAAGACATGAAATTTTTAATAAGCACAAATAAGAAAATAATAAATATATACTTTCTTAAAATTGTAATGTAACTTATAAAATGAATCACAAAAAATGTCTAAAAGATATATACCTTATAAAAAAATTGAATGTAACATTTTATTACGGGCTGAACATATAACCTTTTTGTATATAAGAGGATATACATTTCTAAATAAATTAATAATCAGTTTAATTTCTTAACAAATTAACAAAAACAACATTTGTTATTTAACTGTAAATAAAAAGGAGTCATTCTATACTTAATATCCCCATCACCTCATCAAACGAGCTTTGGAGAACATTGGAGCCACACCCGATTCAAGACCAAAAGACCCTACATAATTCATTGAGTACTAACAAATCTGTCCTTCATTTTTTTTTAGAGTAATGTGATTTAGTCCCTGAGACTAAGAAATAAAAAATCCCGATATAATTTCTGACTTCTTGTTTTCTTTATTATAGTCTAACTGTATTAATTTTTTTACGACGTGTCAGTGACACTCTGTCACACTGTTAGTCACTAAAGTATCAACTGTGGCACAAAAATGATGTGATCTTGTCAAATTTATATAGCTTAAAAGGCTTCAACTCCAATCGTCGTGTGCTTTTATATTCTCCTCTTTTCTCTCTTCTTCCCCTTCTTCATTGGAAGGTCTCAACCTCAATGACGCTATTTTTGTATCTCGATGGCAAATAGTGTGACACAGTGTCACGAAACATGACACATCATTAAAAAATTAAGGAAAAACACACAGTTGGACTATAGTGACAGAAAAGGCAAGAAGTCATGAACTATATTGAAGTTTTTTATTTCTTAAGGACTAAATTGCATGACCCTAAAAAAGTCCGGGACCAATTTACTAATTTACTCTTAATTCATTTGTAAACAATATATAACCATACAATTCACAATTTTTAAAACCAAAATAAACTCAAATACCCAATTATATCGAATGTGTTTGGTACCCAAAACCACGTTACAAACGAATAACGTGGATGTACATTTGTAATAAACAAATACACTAGAAATCAAACTAGAGTGTTCCTACCAATTGGTGATCGGTTCAAACAGTACATATTTGATTCTCCAATATGTAAATGATGTCTTGATAGTTAACTTAATTAAACGTTTCTAATTAACTTAAACGACTTGGTAATTCATTTTAAGTAATTTTAATATTAATGGTTTCAAAGGATCACTTACTGCAGGTAACTACTGATTTTAGAAAGATAGTCTCAAATTCTTTGTAGTTGCAGTTGAAAAGAACTTCATTGAATATAATTACACAAATGTACATCCGAAAGAAAAACCAAATTAAGGTTCTTAGCCTATACTTCCACAGCGTGAACTAACAAAAGTATATAGAGGTTTATTAATTAGCCCATAGATTAATTTGCGCAGCATCTCAATTAGCAACACAAAGTGGCAGAAAAGTAAAAGACTAATTAGAGGTCTAGGGCAATCATGTTCTTTTTTGTTATTGTAAGAGAAAGCATGGCAAAACCGCGGAAGAAAAGGGGGAGAAAAAGATAGAAAGGCCTTTCTCTATTATTATGGAGCAGCTTGACCGTGATTCCGTTAATTAAGGTGATGCGACACTTATATATGAAAAGAGCGGGCCAGATCCTCTCCAGTTAATTGTCGAGAATTTTTATATTATACTTTTTCCTTTGAATGACAGTGCGATTGCGGCCAAACGGTGACGATGCGCACCTTCGCGCGACGGTGGCGAGGGGAATCAATGATGAATTGGACAGCCATGGGATGAAGCGACGTCGGCTTTGGAAGAGTTCAGCTGCGCAAACGATGATGAGATGGAAGCTGCATTATTTTCTTTGATTTTTCTTTATTTGATCTGAATTTGTATTCTTCTTTTCTGAACTTGAATATGTATTTTTTTCTATTTTGAGTTGGATCTGATTTTTTTCTCACTTGATTTGAATCTATATTTTTATATTTTTATTCAATTTTTCCCCTAAACCCAAATCAATCCGTCCGTTACACCCGATCAACTGTTCACCTAACACTCGAAGCATACAGGATTCATTTAAAGGGGGCCGAAATATAAAATTACTAAAGGTTCTACTAACAAGTGCGCTAAGAGTATTAGTTAAAAAAATAAATATATTTTTTTTTATTGATTTTTTTAACATGTGCAATGTTGTACGGATTAATAAATCAAAAGTAGAAAAATTTTATTGGAATTTACAACTATCACAACATTCAATGCATTGATAATATGAAATGTTATATTTTCCAATAAAATCTTTCCATTTTGATTTATTACATTGTGCAATATTCCACTTAAAGGGGCTAAAACTTTTTGATAATAAATATTAGATAAAAGTTAAATGATAAAGATTAAATGAATCACATTTCTTTTATCTCAATTATTATTTTTTATTACATGTTATATTTAATAGTATGAATGTGTATGTTTATATATATATATATATATAAAATATTTTTGGACAAATATTGGATATATATTGGAAGAGTGAGACGGTCATAAATAGGCTAATAAATAATATGATCGGTTTGCAGTGGTATGGGTTTCTTGGGTCCGAATCTGCCCGTACCCAACCGTTGCACACCCCTACTTTTAACTTTAAAAGACCGGATAAAAGGAAGAGAGACGATGTAATATTTTTATTGTAAATCATTATATTTATTACATTCATAATATTAATTATTATTCACCCCAATAAAATCTCTCAATTTTATTCTCAATTTAGCATTTCACACTAATAATTAAGATGTCTCACCAACTTTTTATATACTCCCTCCTCTTGTCCTTTTTGTAAGACACACCTAACCGAATTATACATACCAATAAAAGTGGGTAAAGTTAATTAATTTTATTAGAGTTTTAAAAAATAGATTAACTTTCTAGTTTTACCCCTATTTAATATCATTACTAACTCAACTACCATTTGATAGTTGGAAATACATTAAAGTTAATAGTGTTATATGAGGAAAATGATATAAATACTACCTAGAAATTGTAAAGTGTCTCATAAAAAGGATCTTAAAAACTTGTAAGAAGTGTCTTCTAAAAAGGACCGGAGGGAGTATTAATTTTGAGACTTTACTCTGGAGAGTGGGATATTCAATTTCTCCACTCTCAACTAGAAAGCTATATGTCACTTTTTTTATATTCTCATTATATTCCTTTAAATGTTTGTTTTCACACACCTTCCTTACAAAGATATTTTAATATTTTATCAAAATTCTCTTAATCTCTTGAAAATTTTATATTCAGAAATCTAAGGGTGTGTTTGGTTTGCATTTTCATTTCCGGTTTCCATTTCCTATTTTTTGAAATTTTACAGAGGAAAAATTGGAAATGCTGGAAACAAAAATTTTTTGTTTTCAGCATTTCCAGTTTTTTCTTTGTAAAATTTCAGAAAATAAGAAATAGGAAATGAAAATGCAAACCAAACAGACTTTATTTGATTTCTAATTTTTTTTTAAAAAAATAGCTTTTGAAAACAAAAAAAAATTATGACAAAAAATTATTGGATTTAAAAAATTTAAACAGCATGATATAATTGATTAGTATCCTAGTTCTTAAACTATAAAAATTATATGAAATATTATTAATTGAATAATATTATTGGAACAATTTATTTTATATATTAATAAATCAAATTCAAAACAATTATCATTTTTTTGGTGTTAACCAAGGTATCCCCTATTACAAGAGACAATCATGTTTGGGGCTTAGTCACAGTTAAGATTCTTCACCCCTCCCTAAAAATGTGTTTAGTGAAAACAATTATCATTTAATATATACATTCAAATTAAATCACTAATTCAAACTAATTTTACTATTTTATTTAGAGGAGGGTTCAAATTATATTGGTGTAAGTTACACCAAGTCTTACATTGTTGAATAACTTTAAAATAGATTATTGTATTAATTAATCCACCATTGGATTGAACTATCATATAGATCATATATATATATATATATATATATATATATATATTAATCCAAAATTATTTGATATGTCATTGAGATGTCTCAAGATTAACGATATATATACATTTGAAATATATGAAAAAAAAAAGAAGCAACCATTTGATTATCAATTTATTGGTATTCAAATTTTATGAAATTTGACACAAATAATCAAGACGTTAAATAAATATTATTTAACGGTTAGATTACTAAAAATCACATTAAATCTAAAGTTACCAATGATGTGGTACTTAATGTAACTTATACTGGTATAATTTAAACCCTCCTCAGTTACAAGAGGATTATTCATTTCAAATACAACATATACTTCACATTCAAATAAGCATTCATTGGGGGCCCTGAAAATTAATTACTGAATTGATTTTAATAAAAAAAATTGTATACTAATTGCACCAATCAAGGGCTACCCATATACACTTGGAATTTGACAACATTGTTAAATGAAAAATGTTGAATAAAGTGTAATGGTAAAAAAAAAAGTTAAATATGTTTTTATCCCTAAATATTAGGCATGACAACGGGGCTGGTGGGGGGGGTTTGCTATCCCCGTCCCCGCCCCCGTAAAAGTCGGGGCGCGTTCGGGTTCGGGTTTAAAGAGAGTGGGTATGAAATTATGAAACCCAACCCCATCCCCACGGGTCCCCGTCGGGTTCGGGGAAACCTGCGGGGATTTCACTTTCTCTATTTTTCATTTTTTTCTTTATTTTTTATAATTTAAATATATGTTTTTAAATTAGTTATATATATCTAATATACTTTAATTCAAATAACATGTAAATATAAACATTGATAATCCTAAAAAGATAAGAAACTTAATAACTCTATTATATTTTAAGAAAATTATATAAGTTTACCTTTATTATTTAACTATTAGTATATTAAAATTATTTAATTATTCTGTCGGGGCGGGGTTCGGGTTTGAGTTTGGGTTCGGGTTCGGGTTCGGGGCGGGTTCGGGTTTGAGTTTGGGTTCGGGTTCGGGGCGGGTTTTTACACCCCCCCCCCCCCAAACCCTCTCATGTCCCCGTTAAAGACGGGGCGGGTTCGGGGTCGGGTTTTACTTAAACCCGGTCAAAGCGGGTTTTCCCCGTCAAAGTCGGGGCGGGGACGGGTCGGTACTCGCGGGTTCGGGATTGTTTGTCATGCCTACCTATGATTCAAAATATGCGGTTTTGATCCCTCTAATATTGAAAATACAACAATTAAGTTCTTATCTTATAGTTTTCCTACAGATTTTCCTGTAATTTTGTTATCAAAAAGGGTGAAAAATACCCCTTTTTAGTTCTTATCGATAAATAATCACAAAAATATCTTCAGAAAAATTATATAATAAAAACTAAATTAATGTATTTTCAATTTTTGAGGGACCAAAAACATTTATTTTGAATTATATAGACTAAAAATAAATCTTAACTACATTCAGAGACAAAAAAAAACATATTTAACAAAAAAAACTTGTGTTTTTTTCTCTATATATAATTTCTGCATCTTTTTGTACAAATTTATATTTGGTTTGAAAAGAGGAGGGAGACCTTTCTTGCTTGGTTCATAAGTTGAGAAAAGGCAAAATAAAACTAATTTACTTTAATACTCTCATACTTTTATAACATCCAACTTTATTAATGAGTGTAGAGATATTTAAATAATTTTGATTAATTTATTATAAACCCCTCCCCCACTTTTAGAGGGAGTGAAATGCTGAGGAGGGATTTTAATCTCCTCCCCTACTAAAAAATTGAACCAAACATAACAATTCTCTTAAAATCCCTCCATCCAAACAATAACTTAGTAGACAACAAAACTCTTATTATATTCATATTATGTACGTTGACTTGTGTAAAAACAAGCAGCAGCCTGATCAGTTCAAACCAAGCCAAAGTTAAACAACAAAACTCTTATTATATTCATATTATGTACGTTGACTTGTGTAAAAACAAGCAGCAGCCTGATCAGTTCAAACCAAGCCAAAGTTAAAGTAATAGAGAGTTCAATGAACTGACATTTACAATTCATGAAATGTTCCTAAACAGGCATAATTGTTAAAAGACTTCGATTCAGGAAAAAAAAAGGGGGCATTTCACTCCAACGTGATAAGTAAAAGCTTTCCCGTATTAGGGTTCTATCCAAACTAAATTTATTCTGTTTGACTCAATTTTCATGTCAATATTCTGTCCTTGCAGTGTTTGCTGCCTGATGAGCTTCATTACATTTACTAGAGTGAACCAAACATCATTAGCTTCAGTTCTAAGAAAACCGGAAAAGAAAAGCAGGGCATCTATCATGTTGCTGCATCATCTGCCCGTGCAAAGCATAAATACATAATTACATAGCAAACAGCAACTGGGAAGAAGTATAAGACACGAGTTTATATTCATCTGGATAATAGCACTCAAGAGGAGTGAGATTGTGAGAATTAGAAAGAGCGAACTCCATCGGATTAAAATGGAATTCCAAAAATAACTATCAAATTTTCAGTTTTCTCAATATAAGCATATGACCTCAATTCTTGAATACCAACTAAATTAGCCTCTAGAAAGTAAAAACAATCCGAATCAGATCTACACCTCAAACTTCAAAGGTGGGCATCAGCACTAAACAAAACACCAGCCACCACCTGTAACTGAACCCTAAATTTGAGAATTATAAGAAAAACGAATCACAAAAAATTATTCTCTGAATTGAACTTATATATGTTACAAATGCTATGGAAGGATTAAGCTACCTGCTAACTAACGCTGAAAGGTGGGCCAGGCACAATGATAAAACCAAGCATACAACATTCAAGAAGATTTATTCAATGTTATTCCACTAGGAAGGAACCTAATACGGCTACAACGTTTTAGTTTGGCGAGAGCTTCCTGTGGCTTACTAAGCAAGAGATCCACATAAACTGCAGTAAGGGTGGCTTCTGGACTGTTAGGTAATATGGACAATGCCTGCGTAACCAATATATTGGCTTTATCAAGTTCTCCCTGCATTGCAGACATTGCTGCAAAATTTGCATAAATTGTTGCCCGTGCCTCCTCTGGCTTGAGAAAGACAATACTTCGAGTGTCCTCAAAAGAAGAATTCTTGGCAGCTGTTGATCCTGCACTTACCTCTTCAAATTCAGCAGTCCTCTCTGCTTGCCATTTCTCACAGTCCTCTTGGCTGAATGGCAATTCAACATTATTCCCCCCAGACAAATAAAATGACAAGTGCTCAGCAGCTTCCTTTGGTCTATTCAGCAAGCAGAGAGCCTCTGCTGCATAAACATGGCCTAGATAGATGTAAATTCTGGAACATTCTGGGAGTTCCAAGACAGATTTTGCAAATGACAGTGCCTTCACAGGATTGTCCAATTCCAGCTCCACATATGCTAAATTAGCAAGAACAGCTTGCTTAACCAATTGATTTTCTCTTCTACGGACATCTTCATAATAGGAGAGGGAGTTCTGAATGAGCTCCTGACTAGTTCCTCCTTTTTGTTCTTTTGTGTCCCCATTTGAATTAACCTGACCTAAACCTACTGCTACTGAAAAAGCCTTTGAATCAATGCCATGTAAGTTTTTAAGATTTGAATTCTTTGAAGGCGACACATCACTTGTATCATTTTCCTCCACCGAAGAATTAGAGGGCAAACTAGACTTCAAACAATTTGTACTGTAGGAGTCCAGCAAGTGCAGGGCATTCAGGAGGCACTGTCGGGCAAGGGACATCGATAACTTCAGCCGCCCATCTTCACTTGAACAACAATCATCCCCTTCAGATGAGTCCACATGTCCATTTCCTAGAATTTGATCTTCAACAGCAAGTTGCCTCCATTTTCCCATTCCAACAATACAAACTCCAACCTCCAACTTCTCTGAAGGAACCCTATTTGATTTGATTAGGCCCTTTTCTAAAGCCATCAGACAGCACTCTGAGAGTCGGAGCCACAAGAGAGGCTGTTTGTAGAATACCAAACTTGCCTTCTGGAAACATTGAGCGGCAAGTATTGGTTTCCCACAAGCCAAGTATTGCACACCACAATTGTAAATTATTAGGAGAGAATTATCCTGCGAGAAAGTGGCTAGCTTTAATGGTTGGTCCTTCCGCAAGGATGAGCAATTAGTTAATGCCTTTGAGAAGAATAATGAGGATGTCTGATATTTCCCAAGCTGATAATAAATGCATCCAAGATTGTTGTTAAAAATGCTTGAAAATGCCGTGTCTGTCCGATTACTTGATGCCATCAATAGCTTTATTGCTTTGCGGTGGTTACCACGTGCATATTCAAGCTGAGATTTCAAGAGAAGAGCCATGGATGAATCTCTCCCACGTGCAATGTTCATAGCCAGCTTGACTTCTCGTTTTGCTAGCTTCAGGTTCCTAGTAAGAAGCAGAAATTGAACCTTGTAAAGTTGCAGCTTAAGCTTTAAATCAACAGTAGAAAACCTGTCAACCAAAGCCCTTGAAAGATCATTTGAAGATGGGCCCATTGGCCTGGCTAAATTTTGTCCACCCATATCCAAAATCATAGCTTCATAATCAAGCGTATCTTCAGACAAAGCTCTGGATAGATGATTTTCAGATGCATTAGCAGTTGTCCCTATATCAGAACTGGAAGCATCAGCAGCTGATGCACTAATGGTGACTGGTGCAGACTTTGTAACTAGATTTGCAGGTTGTTGCTGTGCTGTGTTCCCAGTGTCACCTTGACTCACACTACTAACACCAAATGCCTTTTCCAGATAAGTCAACACATCCTAAACAAACAGATTCCAGCTCAGAACAGTGTACTTGAACAATTAGAGAAGCTTAAAAAACCAAATAAGAAATTTTTAAGCCATTCACTCAGTGAACTAATTACAACAGAGACTGCAACTAGGAGAGTAAGAGAATATATGCCAACTGACAAGAAAGTTTACAGCATATTTTATCAGAGAAAACCATCAAAATCAAGTAAACTTCATATACCATAAGCTTTCAGTTTGACCATATTAATAGAGATAATGAGGTAGAGTTTTCAAAATGGAATTGGATCCTGTCATTTTAGTTCCTAAAATAATGTCGTTTTCGTCAAGAGATACAGTTAAATTCAGAGGGCTTTGTGTTAGGAACTAAAATGAGAAGATCCAAATCCTAATAAATAATGTTAGGGGTAATTTATAAGCAGTGAATGCATTTTCTATTCTGATAAGTGAGAATTACACATACATGATTTATGCATAACAAAGAAAACCTCCAAATAGCTACAAATAAAGGATTGAAACAGATTAACTCGACATATCACCATCGAGAACATTTAGCTGGCATGCCCAACATTGGCTTGCGAAGAGAGATTTGAGTTATCACAAGATAAATGAGGCTAATAGTTCAACTGGTCAAGGTAAATTTAAATTAAAACATAAG
This sequence comes from Sesbania bispinosa, assembly GCA_026901365.1. Classification (NCBI taxonomy): domain Eukaryota; kingdom Viridiplantae; phylum Streptophyta; class Magnoliopsida; order Fabales; family Fabaceae; genus Sesbania; species Sesbania bispinosa. The sequence goes on from QLOH01000826.1 coordinate 240,386, forward strand.
TATGAATTATGTATAATTGTATATAACATTAACAGTTACATAATTATTGAAAAATAACTAGCCACACACTAATAAAAGGGTAAAAAAACATAGAGCCTGTTTGGGTGAAACTTCTGCAGAAGTACTTCTAGGTGGAAAAAATAACATAATTCAAAGAGATAAAATGCATTTAACTTCTCCATAAGTTAAAATTAGTTACTTTTGGAGAAGTTAAATGGGAGAGCTTTTGGGGTAGGTGTTCAACAAAGGCTAATTTTAACTTATGGAGAAGTTAAATGCATTTGACCTCTTTGATTCATGCTATTTTTTTCACCTAGAAGTACTTCTACAGAAATCCCACCCAAATAGGCTCATAATACACCCATGAGATTCAAAAATCATGGTTGACAGCAATGTATTAAGTAATAAAACTTGCAATCATTGAAATTAAAACAATTAATCATATTATCAAATAGAACTTACAGCTGATTTTGATGCATCATGGCAAGCAAGGCTAGCATCAAGCAGCAGAAGACAAATATGTAGAGCCGTTGTCTGCTTTAGGAAAGATAAACAAAAAGGGGGGAGGTAAAACAAAGTTATTAACACACCAGTGTAATTTTTAAGACAAAATAACATCAAATAATATATGGCATACCTCATCTATGGGTTCAATATTTTGAAAGAGGGGTTCCAAAGCTGACAATGTCTTTGCATAGTCATGAAAATGAAACCAGATAATGGCCTAGAGAGATTGAAATAACAAAAAACGCATCAACAAAGATAATAAAATCACAAATATAACCAGAGGAACAAGAGAGAAATAAATGAAACTAATATAAGGAGCAAAATAAACATACAGTATTTAGTGTTGCCACAGAAGAGTCAAATTCAACTGTATGCATTGTGGTGGCGCTATTTGCACCTGAAAACTGAAGTGACGAAGCATTACTTCCTTTGGAACCCAAAACAACTTTATTTCCAACATTGTTAACTGACTCTCCTTGTTCTCCAGAAGTCAGAGCAAGCTCATCATTTTTTCTCTGAATCAACTTCAAAAAAAGGGATAAGTACAGAATCACAAATAAGTAGATATATCAGAGCTTCAAGATGCAATTCAATAGATCCAAAACAGCAAAAGTCAATTTTAAAACTTTGTATCTGAATGTGATCCCCACTTGATGGAATTTGAGTGAAAATTGTCACCAACCATAGTACACTAGGTTCAACTGGTAGTGAAGACTTATCTACATTCTCATTCAAATGAAGAAAATCAAACTCACAGATTAAAATCAAGAGAAACTATCAGAAACAAATATGGCCTTCTGCAATTTTAAACACTCATCCACCAACTGAAGCCAAGTGCCAATTCAGCAATTCATTGACCCCAAAATATTTAAAATGAATCAGTATAAAGGCTCAGAAATTACTGACATTTTGAGTTTAAAAGAGCCCCAAATTATGACCTAGGTCTATCTTCATTTCCATATTCTCATCATGTTTTCAACTGGTGTCAGTGTCATTCAATTCCAGTTTTCTAATCCATAAAGGTAAGAAAATTGGTTTCCCTTAAATACCAACCAGGAAAAACAAGCCATCACAAAACTGATACTTTGCAGAAATCAGAAAAATATTAGGTCTAAAATAACATACCTTGATGCCATTAAATACTTCAAGCAACTTTTTGGGATCTGAACAACCATCTCGGAAGAATTCCGCAATTGCCATATTATGAAGAACCTGAAATATTAAGATTTAAAATCTCAAACATTAAGATATAGAAAAAAAGAATTGAAATAGACATCATAAAATACAGAACACAAAGATAATGCAAAGCTAGGTAGGTTATATTAACTTGCAAACCCACCAAAACCATTGTCCTCCGTTGCTCTTCACAGGCTTGAATATGGATATACGAACATAATTGTTGTCTCAAATTCCATCCCCAAAATCAATCACAAATTGAATATTTAGATTTTTTTATTATTTATTTGTATGAGATACTTCATATGTCGACAGCTAAAATACCAAATCCATGCTTAACACACACACACACAAAAGAAACAAACAAATGAGGATAAAAATTTTCTTCCACAACAGTTACTTTTGCAGGTACACTTACTCCAAGGTCCCCTTCAATCATAGTTTTCAGAATCTCACGGTTTAAAATTTGAAATCACACAGTTAGATACAATTTTAGCAACTTAGTGATTCATGTCAAGTGATTAATCATTAATGACTTTGAACCATGTAATGCATGCCTAAATCAGTGCGATTCATATCACCAATATTAATTGCACGATTCAACGATTTGTTTAATTTTACTGCGTTTCATCCACCAATTCTCATCAAAGAAATTGAAAGGTCTAATAAGCTTAAACTATTAAATGAATGGGAACTAAAGGAGCATTATAAAATACACCCTATTTAATTATTTCATAGTTTTGTTTTCATTCTTTTTAAACAAGGACTTCACACAATCACTCACTCAATCACTAGCTCACATAGGGACTTGCTCACTCTATGCACATCTTATTTGGCTCTGTTTTCATTTTGATTTATGACATATAACTTAAGATTTTGTTCTGTGAGGCTTATGGTTAACTTGTGGTCAATTCCTAATTTAAACTTATCACATTAAGCACTATATATGATCTAAATGATATATTTTTAGCAATTTTTCATTGTGTCACTCAATCTTAGATTCAATAAGATTTATGATTCACAATTCAAAATTAGCTTGACAGTTCACTATTTGAATCGCAATTTTATAACCTTGCTTTCATTTATTTGAATTTATTCATCATATAGCATACCTAGTTCATTATGAGAATATGTAAAGGCAAAAGTAAGGACTATACATTTAGATCCAAAAGGCCCAAAACATTTCTATTTCCATGAAAAGCAAAGATCATAGATGGATAATTTGCTAGGATAAAGATACTTGCACAAAGCATGTGAAGTATGTGCACAATCTGATCCAATTCAGAAAAAAAAGTTGCAGTGCTACCAAGGAATTATCCAATGAAAATATGGCATGCATTGGAGTATGTGACGATTGCGTGATTGTAGGCGTGTGCAGTATCGTGCGACCAGTAACCATCTTACATATAATTATACCGCAAATCAAGTAGCGTTAGCATCAAGAACCAAGACAAACTAAACGACAGCAGAATCCAACTTATAAAGACAGTCCTTATCCAGAGAATGAGTTCAAAATCCCTCTTTCGGCATAATCATTGGGTCATTTAAACCTTCCATGTTGGATCCACTGCAGCTGTTTCTTCTACAAGTCTAATAAGATTCTTCTTATGTTCAATGTTCTTACTTACATAACACAGCGAAAATTCATTTCCACAAGCATCTACTCAAAGCACCTTATGACCAATTTATCTAACTCATTCACAAACTAGCTACCCCGAGGAAATTCATGCAAACCATATGAATCTATGCACATTAGTATCTATAGCCACAGAAGCTACACTGCAGGTGCTTACTAGCTACAGATCCCGGAAAGTACCAAAACTGAAATTCGACACTTAAAAAATATAGAATAAAACCTGACTAACAAAGCAATCACCTGAAGTATATCAATCAGTATAAAAGCTAGCACCGAGCAAAGATGCAAGAAACGAAGATTCAAGAAAAAGGAAAGTATAAAAGAACGAGCGTCAATGAACACTACAAGCGTCGAGCATTTCTCGTGCATAATAGAAACGACTTCGGGAGATCAGTATCCATGAAAAATGGTAAAAAGAATTCACTACCTTGGGATCGTTTTGTTTCTTCTGAAAAAGCTGGTTCAAGACCTCAACGCATTCGGCGAACTTGCCTGACTGGAAATGCAGCGCAGCATCTTTGGCGAGGGCGACGGTGACCGTGAAAACGCCGTCGTCGCCGTCAGTGCCGGAAGAAGCATCGCGGTTGGCGGTTGACGAGGGGGACGACGATGATAAATCTCGGTTTTCCATGGCGAGATCGAGTAATCAGAATACAAATCGTATTGGGAGAGGGTTTTGGGGAAGAGAGAGAAGCAAAGCCCTAAATCGAGTGGGGGAAAGCGAGGTGAACTGAAATGAATCTCAATTACATTCAGAATCGAAGTTAAGAGAAACCTATGGTTAACAAATTTGAAGAGAAAAACCCTTGCTCTTTGTTTAGCTTGCTTGGATGGATGTGTCTGGCTTTGCAGAGAAGACACGAAAGAGTGAGAAATGAAAACCTATTCGCCGAATCGAGGGAGGTTCAGATAGAAAGAGAGTGGAAGTTTTTTTTTTTTTTTCCTTTTTTTTAGTAACTCATAAATTGCTCATATAAAAATTAAAAAAAAAAAAAATAGTCTCTTATTGCAGTAGTGTAAAATTTTCGGACAATACTACAATAGGCACAAAACGTTATCAGCTCCAACCGGGAAAAAAATTATTTTATCGTATAAATATTTTTGGTATGGTTGTGGGTTGAATTTTGGAGGGGAAGAAAGAGAAAATAATGATTTATTGGAAGTCATTCCCCCTTTATGTTTGTGAGTTTTGAGTAGTATTTTACAAAGTCATTTCCTTCTCTTCTCCCCCTCCCTTCTCCCTCTTATTCTTCCTTTTCTCTCCTCTCTAAACTCATAAACACACTCTTAGGTAAATATTTAAATAAATTTATAAAAATAGTTTATAACCTAATTTTCAATTATTTTTATTTTATTTTAATAAACCCCTCAGATGATTTTATGAAATACTACTAACTTATAAGAGCTTAGGGCTTTTTGGGGCGGTTGCGAGTTTTCAGTTTTCGGTTTTCAAAATGTTCGTTTTGAAAATCACCAAAACAAGTTTTTAGTTTTTGGTTTTGAGTTGTAAAGACTTGATTGAAAATTTTTAAAATCCAAAAACAGAAAACTCGCAACCACCCCGAACGGCCCTGACCACTTGTTATGGTTTTTAAAATGTCTATTTTGAAAACCACAAAAAGTGGTTTTTAGTTTTCGATTTTGAGTTGTAAAAACTTGGTTGAAATCTTTTGAAAACCAAAAATTGAAAATTCACAACCACCTCAAACGGACTCTTAAATATTATGTTATCTCTATGATCCCTATCCACTAAACTTTTATATAATAATTATTTATTAAATAAATACTTAATTAAATTATTTTTAATCACACCTTAAGTCTCTCTTTAGTATAGTAGAAAATAATGGGGGGAGAGAGGAAATAATAAATAAAAAATTTTACTTGTTTGGTAGGAGATATATCAGAGAAAAGATAAATTTAAAAGTGGGTGACCAACTCAAAACAAATATCTTCTCGAGAGAAGAGAAATAAAGTGGAAGTCCACTTTTACATTGTATTTCACTCTACTTCTTTTCTATTAAATAGGATTAGAAAGAAATACAACTATATTTTCACTTTAATTAAATTATTTTTCAACCCTAAAAGTGATTGCTAAAACCTCCATCCCAATTTATAACCATGGTAGGAACACATATAGAGATACAACAATATGTCAAATTCACATAATTATCAACAATACTTTTCACAATTCCTCTTTTTAAAAAAAAAATCCATTTTCCTCTATATATTCCTTTTGGTCTTTTTTATAAGGTATTCATTATATTTTATTGTGATCCTTTTTATAAAGTACTTTACAATTTCAATGAAACATTTATTATTATTTTTATGTGCCTTAATTAACTTTAATGTCTTTCTAAAACTATTTTTATAAAGATAAAATTAGAAAATTAAATTATTTTTTAAAACTCCAGTAAAATTAACTGTGTCTTATAAAAATAACCAGAAAAAGTGGAGTACAGACATATAAAACTATATATGGATGACTAAAATTTTTCCATATGACAAAGATGCACCGGATAAACTGAGTCCATGACAAGATGAAAGAAACTGGGAAGTTAATTTTTAGCTGAAAGCTGAAAGTTAATATAGTTTATTGAATTAAAAGTTTAAAAAATGAAACAAAATTTTTAAAAAATTAAAAGTAAACATAGTATATTTAAATTGTGAGAAAATTTAAAAAAAAATCATTTAGATTTTTTTAGTTTTACATGATACTTTTTCCGAAATTTCATAATATAGTTGTAATTAAACACTAAATATAAATAATAATAATAATAATAAATAAAAAAAATTTTAAAAATTATTAAATTTGGCAAGTAAGTCTGGCGGGTCAAATGATGGCCCGCCTTGCCTCGGCCCGCATGTTAGCCTGTTAAGTTGGGTGGGGTGGGTTGAGTGGGTTGGAGGAACCTAACACACCCTGCCATTTTTTATAGGTTAGGCGAACTGGCCGTCAGGCCTAGCCCATTTTGCCATTAAATACATTATAAGCTAACGTATTTGTCATGCTAAACACACAACATAAATACTTGTTTCATATATGTGAATTACATTATTAAACAGGATTTTTAACATGTGGCATTAGATCTAACATGGACATTATTGTCCCGTTACGATCTATGGTTATGTTCCGTTATGTCGATCTTCCAAAATGCTACCTAAGTTTTATCCTTATAAATTACACTAGTATTTTAGTCTGATAAATATATAGGATAACAATTTTATTTTATTAATACTTTAAAAAAGGTAATAACTCAACAAAAATATGATTAATTATAAAATAATGTTTTAAAATCTAAGTAAGAAAAATCAAAAGGTACGGGCATTATCATATAAAAATAGTGAGTGTGCTTCTTAATATATGTTTACTTCTTGAAAAGAATAATCATATATCATAACTTCAACTTGATAACATATAATGTAGGATCAAGCAAATAACCAATTAGCACATGAAATAAACAATAAGTGTGCATAAAAATGAAGATGAAATACGAACAAGATGGAGAGAAAAAAAATGTTGTCAAGCGCCACAATGAATGACAATGGTGGAGAAGCGTCACGAGCTCCTGAAGCTTGATAAGTCTCAACATGGTTTGAGCAGAACAATAAACTCATCTCAACACTAATCCAAGAGAAGGAAAAATGCATAAGCATTAATTCTAATTCAAAGCTAAAATGTTATGTAACATCCTAAAATTTCTAGAACAGATAAAATAAAATAAAATGGAGGAATAATAGTATTATTATTATTATCTTTATTACGAATAATAATATTTAATTAAAAAGGGGATGGGTGGGTTGATGTAGGCCCAGCCCAATTAGATGGTTAAAAAGAGAGGGGTCATCTATTTCACCCTATCATTTTCAAAAACGCCAGATAACCAAACCCTAAGGAAGAGAGAAGCAACTCCACAAGGAGAAGGTGCCGCAGAGTAGATCATCAAGGGAGTTCTGCCAACCATTCTTGATCGTCATTCCTAAGGTACGGGGGGAAGGGGTGTTGCTATATGTGTATGCTGGAGTGCTTGGATAGTGAGTGCAACCATAAGTCCCTCTAGGATTCTTAAATTTTAAATTATGAATGATGAATTGTCTGTAATATGATGAAATTCGTGATTGTTGTGACGATTACTGTCATGTTCTTGTTGGAATTGAGAGTAGGAAGCGAGGTTGTCAAAAGGGGTCAAATTAGGATTTGGGAGAGATATTTCATAAATTGATTTGATTGTTGATTTAACTATAATCTATTGATATAATTGATGAATTGATTGATTTTAATCGGTAAAAACGAGTCTAATTGAGTTAGGGACTTAAAGATTTGAGTAGAGATTGAAGAAGATGGTTGAAAAGAGGCAAAATCGCAGGTGCAGTCGCGTTCTGCGACACTTACGCTCCACCTGCGCTGAGCGCAGGATGAAGCGTAGCTCTCTGGAACTTACACTCCACCTGCGTTGAGCGCAGGATGGAGCGTAGCTCTCTGGAGCCTGCGCTGAGCGTAGGATTGAGCGTAACTCTCTGGAACCTGCGCTTCATTTGCGCTGAGCGCAAAGTGAAGCGCAGAAACGCGGATTAAGCTTTTTAATTATAATTTCAACAGATTCCTTCTAAATTTCAGATAGCTTTTCTTGAAACGTGAAATTGAGATGGATGTTTACCTAATATATGAATTGTTTTGTGGGATTGATGAGATTAAATTGGATGTATAAAGTGTATTAACTGTGGCATGAAGTATTGTGGTGTGAGTATCTTATGTGATGTTCTATGTTTATAATATTCGTTATGTGATGTGGAGTGATTAGAGTAGAAGAGATTGTATGATATGTATGTGAAATGATGATGATGCATTAAGCATAGAGATTGTATGAGATATATGTGAAATGATGATGATGCATTGAGCATAGAGATTGTGTGAGAGATATGTGAAATGATGATGATGCATTGAGCATAAGCATATGATGTATGAGACGCATGAGATACATGAGTAGCCAGACGTGGCTAAAAATACCCTAGCCCAAAGAGGGGGCGACGAGCAGGGTGGAGACCATGATGGGAGACATCTGATGCATAACTCCGAGAGGGGGTGTTTTACAATGCGACTCACCTAGCCCACAAGATGTGAGTGATGGTGGGAGGGAGCGGGTGTCTTTGCATGGGCCCATAAAGGGGGTGCAATCTATCGGCCAAGAGGGCATTTAACGGTAGGGCCATCATTGGTAACAGCTAAGGGGATTGATGGGGTGCGCCCATTGTGCGGAGTTCCAAATCATGACTCTTAGGAAGAGGCATTGTGCATGAGCATAGAGTGAGCATACTTGTCATTTTATGATTGTTTGAGAAGTGTGAATTATATATTTGTGTGAAATTAATGTGCTAAATGTAAAGAGTGTGGATTGAGATTAATGATAATATGTATGGTGATGGGTGGGAATAAGGGTAGCCTTTTGTATTGCATGTATATGTATGTATTGTTTTCCTCACCATACTCTTTTGTGGTTTTTATAGGTGATGAAGATGGCACTTAATGTGCCAAATTTTAAAGGGACATGGTCTCGCTCTGATATGTGTGACATCGGGGCTTAGTAATTAGGAGTTTATTTCCTTTTATTTGTTGTTCAAAGATTTGGAATTTTATTTCTAAGGGTCTTACATGGCCAAGTTATGTCTTTTACATAACGATTTGAAGCCTAAAACAAGCCTAAAGCTCACGCCTAAACTAAGCATTGGCAACCATAGGAAATTACAAGAAGATAAAAGAAAATACACTTAAAATAAAATGGAAACAACTCTAGTCTTATTATTCCTTAAATTGACTCTTGGTCCTTCAAGCTTCAGTTGACTTTTAAAATGTTTAATCGCTCCTAAGCCAAACCAAGTCCTTAATCCACCTGTCTTTACCCCAAGCGCTTGTCATTATAACCCTTAAGCATTTTTTTCTTATTCATTATACATGAAATGAGTGAGATTTTGGGGTGTTATTCTTGGAAAGTCATTTTCTTCACAAGGTTGAAAATCTCATCTACAGCTATAAACTAAATGTTACAATTTTTCACTCTAGAGCTTTTGTTGTTGCCTGCAATTAATGCTATTGAATGTAGAAAAGTTGTTTTTTTTCCATCAACCTTTATTCACTCTAAGGTATTCAAGTTGTTGTATGCTTGTGTCAGAACTACTTGATTGGTCACATGGTGTTATGTTAGACCCTTTAAAACAAGGTTAAACAGTGAAATCAATAATATACTTAAGAATTATCTTGTTTCTTCCTATGTTGTGTCCACAACCAAACATCTGCTATACAAAAACTCAACATACCAAAATTGCTCATGCGATTTTTCAGAATTGAAAGATATAAAAAATGAACGATGTTGAAATTAATGATGTCTCATTTTCCATCACTTGCAATAAAAGAAGCCTTATGGAAGTAGTTATTTATATGGTTTGTTTTCGCTTTTACATGTCATGCAAATTTTTCATGGAAACCAATTCTAAAAATATTCAGGTCCAGTTTGGATGAAACTTCTGCAGAAGTACTTATAGGTGAAAAAATAGAATGAATCAGAGAGGTCAAATGTATTTAACTTCTCCATAAGTTGAAATTAGTTACTTATGGAGAAGTTAAATGGGAGAGCTTTTGGAGTAGGTGAGCTACAAAGACTATTTTTTTCACCTAAAAGTACTTCTGCAAAAGTTTCATCCAAACTGACTCATAGTTGTCAAGTAAAGAAATATTGGTAGAATATAGCTAAAAAAGACCCAAAGTAAATACGACAAGCTATAGAGGCCCAAAAAGGCCCAAAAAATATATTATGAAGCCCATACGCTTGTGTGAACCAATTCATGTACTGGTGTGAAGTAACTAACAAGCCCAAATGAATATTTGATACATGCACATATAATCCAACGTTGCCATGGCCATGTAAGTCTCATTAATTATGGGAAATTAAGGAAGCCTCTGGAAACATGTACGACTCCTTCAACCCATGATTTTTTGCCTAGTTTTTAAGAGTTGCCAAATGTCATAGTTAATAGTTTCTAAGATTAAATAGCTTCCCAAATTAATATTTGCCAATTTTTTCACAATATATCTCTACCAAAAATAATGAAGATCTATGCCTAAAATAATGAAGGTACTTACTAAGATACCAAAGATTTTCCCATAATAGTAAACATCTTCATGAAAATTTGTAGAAAAAGTTGTAACAAATTATAGATTGTTGCCCAAGATTTGTTACCAATTATTGAAATTATTGCAAAATTGTTAATTATTGAATGTTCTTGTAAAAGCTGTCAGTTAATGAAAAAATGTATTGTAAAATACCAAACATCTCTACTTGATTTTTAAGCTACCTTTACCAATAAATATAGTTCGAAGCAGAGCATCATATACAAAGTTCTACAAGTGAGAACCAAATAGTAGTCAAGTTCCCCTAACAAAAACCAAGAAGCAATCCAGAACCACATAACCCTAGGATCCCAGAGGATAATTGGAGACTAGTTTTTCCAGAAGTAGGGGTGTCCATAGAATGAGTTATGACGAGTTTTCCTTGTCTTTTACCCGACACCAAATTTTAACCATGTCAATTTTATAAACCTGAACTTGTCCAATATACGAGTCTAATTAAGACCGAGTTTTATTAAAACAAGAACGGGTTGACCCAATGTATGAGCTAAACAAAATTAGGAAATTTTCACATAACAATGGTAAAAAAAATATAGTTTATACAGCTAAAAAATGCATCACATGCATTAAATTTCCTTTTAATAGGTTCAATATTTTTTACTCTCTTTAAAATTTAGGACATTATTAAGGGAAGACAAACAATATATCGGTGTATAACTTTATGTATAGAATATATTTTTAAATATAGATATAGAATTTTTTTAAGTGAAAAACCTCAACTAAAAAGTTAAAATAAGGTCAGATCTTTAAATAATGGAAATTTATAGGTAATAAAACATTTTATTGATACACAATTACACACACATATGGGATAGGTCGAGTAACCAAGAGGTTAACCTGAACCTGTTCTTGAGTAGATGTCGAGTCATCAAATAAGACTAAAATTAACATTGTTCTTTATTGCAAGACATTGTTTGTCCCAACCTGAATAGCTCGATTTGATATGAGTTAATGGGACGAGCCAGGTATTAAACACCCCTACCCAGGAGCATCGAGCGTCTAAAAGTAATTCTTCTAGCATGAGTTATTTGTGTTTGACACTCGATGAAAAAGTCAATCAAGGATAGAAAGTTATGTTTTCTTTTACTGATCTTGTTTATGTTTCTTTAATTATATCCAGCTAAAACCTTAGAGCTAACATAGATTTTATAAATTATTTTATATTTGTTTATCTTTAATATAATTGCTTATTTTCATTCATATCATATAGTGTTATGTTTGATGAGCATAATTCTTATTTAGGAGTAACCACCATCTACTTCGTCTATTTCCCAAATTCTACACTATAAGGATAGATTAATCTACAATATCGTCGAGTATGAGCTATTTGATCAGTGATCATACTGCATTTGGCGTATTACTTCTAATCAGCTTAGACTTAAATATGAGCTTAGCAGCTTGCCCATTCGTTATGAGTTCCTAGTTAGGGAACCTAAAGCGGTGGGCTTAAGCATTTGAAGTCGGGGATTGAACTACTAGTAACTCAGTGTAACACATAATGGGAGTTGGTGTTATCATATTAGTATATGTGTTTAGAATTTATCTAGAAATAGCAATTACATGAAACTGAGGAATAACATGATTAATAGGTAGGAGAGGTCTAATACCCTAATATCCATACATTGACTGCCCATTTTTAGTTATGATAATTTTCTTCCTTTATAGCTTTTAAATTTTCATTAATGATGCTATTTACTGTCCAAATAATTAAAAAATGATTGTATTAATATTTGAAACTCTCAACATGCTCCTTCACTGGTTTCAGCAATCCAGAATCTTAAATATGCTCAGTTTATTTCTTGTGAACGAGGTATATTTGTCTCAAGGTTTTATCTATTTATCCTCATAGCCTCTAATTACAGGTGAACACTTTCCAACACCCCAACTTACAAAAAATAGAAATTAAAAAAATGTTAATGCTATGAATGTAACAAGAGAATGAAGATGGATGTACGGGAAACACGAGTTATGGCCACCCTCCTTTATTTATTTTGTTCTAATTACTTTGTCTAAAATATTTAGTGTATTAAACTTGACCCTTTTCTTTCATATTGGGTTCCCTTTCTCATGAGATGGTAAATTGAGTTAGATAAGTAGTTATCACTCTTCTCTTTACAAATCCCAATAACCAAATTATAAATAACTTTAATAAAATTGTGTAGGGTGTATATATATGTGTGTATTATGGTGGAGATCAACTTACTCCAGGAGTAACTCTGACAAAGTTACTCCGCCTAATATCTCTTCATAAACATTTATATTTATAAATCCAACAGTTATATTAAAAGTTTTCATTATTTAGATCAAGCATATAAAATTTCATAAAATTTAAAAATTATTTGATGTTTCATCACATCACTTCAGTTTAATGTATAATATACTTTTTAAAATATAAGTAAATGTCTACTCTAAGATTACATACCTATGAATGTCCAATTGATATAAAATTTGGTGTGCATAATAATCATATTAATATCACATTCTTTAATTTCTTATCCCAAATATATTATAAATCTTTAGTCACTTAATAAAAAAATAAAGATTTATAAGACCTAGATATAATAAACAGATAAAAAAGATTATTATAACAAATAATAAAATTCATAGTTTAATTTTTATAATTATTAATATATTAAATTCACATACTATTCATAATAAAAAATAAAAAATTAAACATAAATTTAACCCAAATAGAAGGGCAAGCAACATATAACACCCCCAAAACCAGGTTTTGGCGCGAAAGCATGTTCTTGAGTGTTTAAGCAGTGCGAGGGTTTGATTGTTCAGAAGAAATCTTTGCAAGAAAACAATGTCAGAAGAGATCCATGAAATCCATAATCTGATTTCTTCGGATGACAACTCCAACAAATGCTCCGGCTACTCAACCCTTTTGCAATTCCAACATCATTCTTGTCTCAACCCTTCTTCGCTTCAATCCCTCGCACAATCCTCCAAAACCACAATCTCTTCGATCCTTTCCGACATCTCACACGATGATGAAGAAATGTGAGCATCCACTTCCACTTTCTCACCATTCAATCTCTTCGTTTTCTTTTTGTTTCCATTTAGAATCAGAATACTCATTAATTTATTTACTTGCCTGTTAGAGCTGCACAAGCCTTGAAGTGTTTGGGTTTCATGATTTATCATCCATCCATTGTTTCCACGCTTGAAGGTATGTGGTTTTTCGCTCTGTAGTGTGCCTTGTGACGATACACTTTGGTTTTATGCAACGCTAATTTTCTCTTGGTTTTGCAGTGGATGATGCCAATTTGGTCTTGGGCTCATTGGCCAAACTTATTACGACCACAAAATTGAGGGCGAGTTTGATATTATATTTTACTTTGATTGGTGTTTCCACTTGTTCCAGGGAGTTTTTCTTTTTCTCAGTCGCTTTTGCAATATTTACATTAACTCTATTAACTATTGCTGCAGTCTGCTTGTAATTTAGGGGTATGGTGCTTATCTGTCCAACAGTTAGGTGCATCATTTATTGTTACTCACTTCCATTCTTTGTTGCGGGCAATTGTTCATGCCCTGGACAATCCAATGGGTTCTCTGTCAACGACATTTGAAGCTACCCAGGTACTGTTCCCTTTCTTTACAAATATCTAAAGTATTTGAGCGGTCCTATATGAAGCCAAATAATTAAAAAGTAAAATAAGAACTCCATCCTTATAGACCCTTTTTTCTAAGGCTATGTTTGTGAGTTGAATTTTGGAGGGGAATGGAGGGAAGGGAAGGGTTTATTGGAAGCCCTTCCCCCCTTTATGTTTGTGAGTTTAAGTATTTTACAAAGTCTTTCCCTCCTCTTCTCCCCCTCCCTTCTCCCTCCAGTACTTTCCTTTCCCTCCTCTCTAAACTCACAAACACACAAATTAGCCAATGGCCCCTTGTAGTAGTTTTCTGAAATGTACTTGCTTACCAAGTTGATTGGCATAGCAGGAAATCAACTGTTTCATGCTGGGCTATAAATGGGAAAATTGGGGCTAACACTCATATTGAAGCAGAGTTGGAGCTTATGTTTGGCCCTTGCCTATTTCTAGCTGTCTGATAGCTCTACCAAGGAGTCTTATGCCTATCCATGGGATAGTTAGATGATTCATATCTGCTGACATGATGTGTGCACTCTATGATCCATTAAGATGAAAGAAAATGGAGATACTTGAATTCTGAAAGTTATCCTAGAAATCTATTCATCTTCTATTCTTTTTCCCCACTTCTGTTGATGGATTTTTTTCCCTTTTAAGATTATTATAGAGAGGATCAAGATTGTCATTTGTGTTATTCATTATTATAGGCTAGATATATGTTTTGTCACCATAGCCTTGAAATGAAAACTGTATACTATCTTGTTGAATTTTTTAACTACCGACTAACTACCTAGAAATGTTCTTTTTTATGCATGCCTGGCTATGTTGGTCTGGATCTCCTTGCATATTTATTCTCAGATTCATCTCAACTGTAGAAATTTCTTTTTATACTTATCTTTTAACTTTTCGATGACAGGCTATAATGAAGCTATCTGGTCAATTAAGTGAGCAAATGAGAGACTCATCCCATATATGGGCTCCTCCAATATACAGGAGACTTCTCAGCACAGACAAGAGGGAGAAAGATTCCTCAGAAAGGTGCCTGTTGAAGATCAGATCTACAGTCATTCCTCCTTCATTGGATCTCTCCAAGGTTCCAAAAGCCTAATTCAATATTAAGAGATGATTCTGTACTCTTAGTGGCATGGCATGATTTTATTAATTTGTTATATCTATTTAAGCTGTATTGCTGTTTAGTGTTTACATGCTGGTGCAAATGATTCAAACTACAATGTTATGTCATGGCAAGTTTGTAATGTTGTGGATACTTGTTAACCCTGCTGCCTGCATTCTTGCTGTGGTAGATAGTTATCCAAATTAATAATTTTTTGGGGTATTACAAAGTAGAAAACAAAACAAATATATATCATGGACATGACATGTATAATTGATCTGTAAGGTTAATGTAATGGTTTAGACATGTGTTCGTTGGTCTCCTTGTCAACTTCCTTCTTTTTCAACAGGTTCTTGTCAAAGATATGAAAATAAAATTGCTCAACGGGATGAAGGATTTGCTAGACAATGGTATGAAGATTCAAGCTATTCGAGCATGGGGATGGTTTGTCCGAATGCTTGGATCCCATGCTCTGAAGAATAGGCATTTAGTTAATGATATGCTGAAAATTCCTGAGCGTACATTTACAGATCTTGACCCTCAGGTTCAGATTGCTACACAGGTACGTCTGAGTTACAGCATTGTCTCATTCATGATTCATAGGGACAAGTTATGTATGGGATGCAAAGCTGGTCATATTTTAAGTGACACAATGCAAAGTGGCTTAAAGAAATTGATTGACATTGAAATACGAGTGGATATAACACTCACTAGCTGTTAACATCGTTTATTGATTGCTGCTTATGTGAATTTTTCAAGTGTCCTATGTGCAGGTTGCCTGGGAAGGTCTTATTGATGCTCTTGTTCCCCATCCAACATTGGTTTCAGAGAAAAATACACCAGCTGAGGATAATTCTCTCCAGAAACAACATTCATGCGAAAGAAGCAATTCTGATGGTCAAGCAAATGGGTTTTCCAAAAGCATAAAGCTAATAATGACTCCACTGATTGGCATCATGTCTAGTAAGTGTGATATATCAGTTCATTCATCCTGCTTGAACACATGGTGTTATTTGCTACATAAGCTTGATACCTCTATCAACGAATTGTCATTGATAAAAATGGTTTTAGAACCTATTCTTAAAGCAATTTTTCAGAATAGACCTGATAGCAAGACCATCTGGTTATGGAACCTGGGCCTTGATCTGCTCAGTGATAGTATTTCACAGAAGTGCAGGGATGTCATCTACACTGAAATTGGACATTCTGTATCTGACAAATGCTCTTGGAAGCAACACCCAATTAGATGGCTACCATGGGATATCAGTCAGTTGGACTTTTATCTGAGTATGATTTTTGTTCTTATCCGCCAAGCTTCAGGGACAACTGTCACCTGTGATCATAGAAGTCACGTTTATGATGCAGCGTTAAAGTTATTTATATATATTCTGAAAGGAGTCAAACTGGATGTGGAAAGTGCATCTACCAATTATGATAGTATTATGCAGTGCTTGAAGTCATTACTAACATTCATGAAAAAACTATGTGAAGATTTGCCCTCAGATGACAATGAAAATTATGATGTGTGTTGTATTTCCATCCAGTTTATAGGTGCTATCACAAAGGAGTTAGGTCCTTCTATCTTGGGATCTCCTCTGTACAAGTTTTCTTTAGACCTAAAGTACATGAATGACACCCAATCGTTTGATCACAACAAGCACCTAAAATTTCTGAGTGTCAATTGTATTTCTTATATGGATAATGTTTCTCCATTGGTTTATTTGATAGCGCTTTACTTCCATGTGATGGTTCATTTAACAACAAAGTCCCATCAATCAGAGTGCGTTTCACAAGGGATATGTGAATATTTTAAATTTATATTTTCTGCAAGTGATCCACTGGAAAATCTTGTCACCTGTATTGGCTTCTTGTACAAACACGTTCAACCAATTTACTTAAATATGTGGATAACAGTGGCTCAAGGTCTGAATTACTGTCTATTTGATGCAAACTGCAAGACAATACAGGAAGCCTTGTCTGACAGCATTGGATATTCTTCCATATGCCACTTTTTAATTTACCCTATAGTGGCACTTCATGAAGTTCCAAAATTGACCTTGTCCAATACTAGCGCCTCTTTGGAGAAGTATCCTGTATCACCAGAAAGAAAGCTGAGGCTTGAACTTGTTGTTCAAACATGGAAATCACTTTATGGATCTCTTAGCGCTTCAGGCTTTGGATGTTCAACAGCCACCAATTTCTCTGGGGATCTTTGCACATTGATAAGTAGGTGCCTTGATGAAAATGCTGGCCTGCTTGAGAGTGGGACTGATTTTAAGTTAACAGGCAATGATATAGATCTTGGCGTCCTTCATTTATCTGGAAATTTCTTGATATGCATTCTAGAACAGATTCAGTCTTCAGAACTAGTTTCTGAAACAGGAAGAAGTAGATCTGACTGTGATAGCAAAGTACTCTGCAGTATAAAGAACTGCTTAAAATTTGCTTCCAAGTAAGTTTGAACATGTCTTGTAACTTGTAAGGATATGACGTGTCTTTCTAGTTATTGGTTTAATACCTTTTCTCTGTCTTTCTTTCTCTGACTGTGAGTATCTGTTTCATATCCTTGAATGAGAAAAGTTGAATGGAAGTGCCTCTTTCAACATGGATCTACTTTTTCAATAGCCTGATAAGAATGAAATTGCCATCATCCTGCATTGAGTTGGAGATGTAAAATGCGATTTCATTGGCATTTCAATACATTTTACCTTTTTGTATTTAATTTTATATATTGTTGGCGTGTATTCTGTTTTTTGGGTTATTAGAATGTTGAGATTATGATCTCAACTTAGACAAACAGTTGACTACCCATAGTTTTCTGCTTTACTCACTCGAAATGAATATCATTTTGATTTTAACCTGACCTTTGGTATTAGCTAGCCTACTCTCATAGCTGTCATGTGTATGTCTAATACAAAACCAAGGGACTCATAATTAAATTGTTGCTGATCATTTTTATGTGGCATTTCTCAGGTATATGAATTTGTTGAGGATAAAGATGGTGGCAGACCCACTGCCTGGTTTTGTTGGGACCACAAGGTCGGTCAATATAAGTTGTCTTCTTCAATGCATGCTTTGTTGGTCAATGAGTAACTCTGTTTGATTCACTTTATCATAAATTGCAGGCTATCTTCTGCATTGGCATGCTTTATTAGTTTCCTTCACTGGAAGCAAGATATTCTTCTTTTCCTGGAGGTTTCTTTCCCCTATTTCTACTTCACAGTTCATTATAGTTGCCTCTATGATTCATTAAAGTATTTCGACTTCACATTTCATTAGTGGCTGATGGCTTTTATAAATTACACTTTATTAGAAAGAATTGACGATCTATGGGTTGTTGATTATCAGAACCATGGTGGTAGAGCTTATTTCTTTCAGTTGATCTTCCTTTTCCCCTTTTTGTTTCATTGTATTGACTGGGGGGGGGGGGGGATGGATTTGATTTACTTTAAATATTTCGTTCTGTTAAATTAGTATGTGATCTTCTATATACTTGATTGATTGCAGGTTGTTTCTTGTCCACTACTTCAATGGCTATCAAATATGGGAATGCAGGATGAAAAAACAAACGATCAACTCCAACATCTGTGGACTGAAATTCTTAGTTCCTTAAGAAGAAGTCAACCTCCAATGAACTTTGGTTCAGCTTTTCTCAGACTTCATGAACCTCTATTTGAAAAAACTCTTGATCACCCATATCCCTCCATTTCAGAGCCAACCATCAATTTTTGGAATTCTACATTTGGTCAGCAAATTATTTTGGATTTCCCTCCGAGTCTGCTTTATGTCTTGGATAAGCTATCCAGAAATGGAAAACTAAAACTTCAGAAGAGAAGCCTACCATCTCTTGAAAAATGTCATTCTCATGGAGAAGTCAATGACACACTGGAGGGATACAGGGTAACTGCAAAACATAACAGGACCTCAAAGAGGGTTGAACTAGTTTTGGATACACAAAAGGAGGCGCCTCCTTTGAGTTTTAAAAAGAAGAGGTTAGAACTGACTGAGCATCAAAAGGAAGTAAAGCGAGCTCAGCAAGGAAAGGAAAGGGACACTGGAGGACATGGCCCAGGAATTAGAACTTACACTAATGCTGACTTTTCACAAGGGCTTGATGATTCGCAAGAAAGCCAGGAGGATATAAGAGATTCTGAAGCAATATTGCAGATGTTAAGAAAAGCTATCTAACTGGCTTTGACTGTTGCACTGCGCATTGACACTACTTATGGAGGGCACTGCATTGCACTCAGGAATGCATTAATTATTATTCGGAGAATTGTAATTTTACCTGTCTTGGTAAACAAAATTTTTAATTGTAAAAAATTAATTAACCAATCAAAATTGCGCAATAAAGCTCTACGAATTTTCGTTTCGTGGGTTTCAGCAATTTCCTTGATAAAATATATGTATAAATAGACTACTTCCACACATGTAACGTAGCAATTTAAGTACAGAAGAATTATTTGACCATACCAATTTAAATATTGGTACTTAGCATATAGAGGGATCAATTTTCTTAAGTGTACAAACAAATCTATTGGGAAAAGTTTGCTCTAAAGATTGATGAAGGAAAAATAATTTAAATTAAGCAAAAGCTAATGCAAGATACTTATTGCATGGATTGAAAAATGGCATCTAATTATTGATTAAAGTGTGATAACAACTGATGTGATTACTTGATGCATGTTTGACATGTCTCCTTAGTGGCTCTCCATCGATAAATTGCCATCATTTCAAAGGTTCATTTTAAGCGAAAATCATGGAGCAGTGTAAAAATCACCCATGATTCATCTAACGAATCTAGACTCATCCACATTTCCACCATACACATCGTATTCAAAAGTAATCAAATGTTATACGAACATTGATCTGGAGCACAGTACAAAATATCACCTATCCAAATTTTTCCATCCACACTTTGGGCCTACTCTAGACTCATCAACATTCAGACCTTTCTTTTTCTTTCTAGCCTTCGCTCCACGCATCTACACTTTACGCTATATTGGATTTAATTGGAATACATTATTAATATAAAAAAAAAATTACACAGATATTAAATGATGTGTTATCACCTCATTTAATGAATATGACATCTCAAGAGTTATTAAACTTAATAAATAATGTAACATCACATTAATGAATGTTTATGTAAAATTTTTTACACTAATAATGTATATATATTAAACTCTTCAAAGAGGAGGGATTGATTTAATAAATTAAAATGATTTAATATTGGATTAATATATATTAAAATTAACATGATATATACTTTTTGAAATATATGAGAATTAAATGTACTTGATTATATTTTTTTGTTCTTTAATTTTTATAGTATTTTTTTTTTGGTTTTAGTCAAAGGTATCCTCCACGGGAGGCAATTCTGTTCGAGCCGGGAACATCCACATCATGGTGGGGCTAGCTCTCCCAGCGGATATTTTTTTCATCCACAAAACTCGAACCCGAGACCTTGCTTATGGGGAATCAAACATGTACCACTTGAACCAACCCCCATTGGTTAATTTTTATAGTATAATTTTTATAGTATTAAATGCAAATAATTAAGATAATAGATAATGATAATTCAATGATTAAATTAATAAAAGTAAAATTTAATAGTCTTAAAAGGGATTAGTTCCCTTAATTCACAAAAAAAAATCAAGTCCATTAACAGACCATTTAAATCTAAATTTCTTCTAATAGTTCGATCCTTATAGTTTTCTTTGATATCCCTTCACTTTTAATTATTGAATTATCCTCTATCTAATTTATCATTTTTCCTTGTGAAAAATTATTTATGTTTTTTTAAAAGGTAATAATCTATTAAAATGTTTATATTATGTTTTTTATTAATAAAAAAGTTAATTTAACAAAACATATAAATAAATATCATTATCAGTCACTTTTGGAGCCCACAAAATGGGGCTGAAATGTCCCTATTCACATATTCATTCACTTAAAAGAACAATGGATAATAGATTTGAATTATTAAAATATTTTAATTTGTTGATAAAACACACGCTGACGCATGTGATAAGCATTTTTTTCTTCTTTTTTTAATGGGAAATCCAAAGAGAGAAAGCATAACTACCATTTGATCAATTGTCACGATATATATATATATATATATATATATATATTTATAGTTTGGATATATTGTCTTTTTTTTTTTATGCTGAAAAAAATTTAGGGTGAAGATGGTGTCAAGTTAAAAATAGGGAATGTGGCTCTTATTACCTTTTGTTTTTATGCTACTAGCTGAACCTTGTCGCCAATTACGAGTGGCTGGCTGTACATATTTTATTTTAAGAAAAACATTGCTGAATTGTGCTGAAACGTTGCTAGAAAATACAACAGTTAAACAATAACAGAATACATTTGTGTACATTATTATATTATTATATTCGTGTAAACAACGGACGGTATATTAGAATTCGAAATGAGTGTCTTGCATCTTGCTATTTTCGCACATTGCGTCTGACCTCCAGGCAGAAATATCTGCAGATTGCTTGAACCTATTCTCGATTTTTCATCCACAAATCTGGAAGTCTTATCCTCTCTAGAGTATGATCCAACATGCGTGAATCATTGAATCCAATGATTGACTTAAATATTCATATCAAGATTCAAAATCAACATAAAATAATCCAATACGTGTGGCACGATTCTAAATCGACGATCAAACAGTCTCAAACTGTATCCGTATACAGTATCCAGCCAATACCCAATTGGCCAAGTGGATGGACCATGTCATTCCCAAGATTTTACTACTTGTTCTGCTAAATCATGTTAGCTCCAGCTCATTTCGCTAAACCTTTATAATGCCCTTTTTACACCAAATACATATCTATCAATGTCACAATCAATGGGCCACCTCACATCCACATTCGTGGCATGCTCCAATTATAAGGGATGGGCCTAATGGCGACTTCAACTCTTCAACACCCTACAATTATTGTTCCAAAATTTCAACAAGCTACGGAATTATTCGGGAACTTATCCTATTAATTAAACATAAAACCTCATTAGAGAAGACTGAAAATCCCAACTCTAATCCTACGAATTCGTATACGTATAGACATGTGTCCAATACTGATAGAAGCTCCGCTGTGAAACGTCGTGTCGTTTACACATTTTCCAGGTTTATTATTTGTTTTCCTTATACAGTGGGTGGGGGAAGAAAGTGGTATCATATGAGCGTGGATCTGACGTGGCGATCCAATCCAAGGTGAGAAAAAAAAAGTGCGAGTTGGACCAGGAAGAAAAAATATTTTATTTAGCCTTAACGACGTTGGAAATAGAGGATGATGGTTGTTGCTTTGACGAGAAAGGCGAGAGCGATAAGAAGCAATATGATAACAATGGTGTCCAATCCAATCTTTACTCCCTCTTCGTCTCTTCCTATAAATACCAAAACCCCAATTCTTTCCCCACATCCACACATTCTTCTTCCACGCATTTATCCAACAAGATTACTCATCAAGCACAAGCATCTTTCAACTTCTGGTACACATCCATCATCTTAATCTTCCTTTCTTATTTCTTTCTCCTTCGCTGACGGCGTTTGGTTTCCTCTTTCATATTTTCGAATTTGCAGACATTCTTCGAATCTACCATTTCCCGCGGTATCTTTCAAGGTACTAAAAAATCATTCCTAGATTTCAATTTTCAACTCCAATTTCCATTTGCCATTTTTCTAATTGGTTTGATTTTGATTAACTGCAGAGAAGGAAAGAAGAGGAGGTTATTGAGGTTGAAGAAATGACGATCAAACCGGCGATTAGGGTTTCGGAAGGGAACCTAGTTGTGAAGGAGCGGGCGATTTTGACAGGTGTGGCTGAGAACGTGGTGGAGACTTCTGCGGCGGCGTGTGGCCCGGTGGAGGGAGTGTTTCTAGGAGCGGAATTTGAGAAGGAAGAGAGCAGGCACGTGGTTTCGTTGGGAAGGTTAAGGGATGTTCGGTTCATGGCGTGCTTCCGTTTCAAGCTATGGTGGATGGCCCAGAAAATGGGAGAAAATGGAAGGGATATTCCATTGGAGACGCAATTCCTATTGGTGGAGACCAAAGATGGGTCCCACCTTGAATCTGATCAGATCGTGTACACACTGTTTCTCCCTCTAATTGAAGGCTCCTTCAGAGCCTGTCTTCAGGGGAACCCGGAGAATGATACCCTAGAGCTTTGCCTCGAGAGCGGCGATGCTGAAACCAAAGCGTCGTCGTTTTCGCACGCTCTCTTTATCAGCGCCGGGACTGATCCCTTCGCTACCATCCACGACGCCTTCACCGCTGTCAGGAACCACCTCAACACCTTCCGCCTCCGCCACGAGAAGAAACTCCCAGGGATTGTCGATTACTTTGGATGGTGTACGTGGGACGCTTTCTACCAGGAGGTCACACAAGAAGGAGTGGAGGCTGGCCTCCAATCCCTCGCCGCCGGTGGAACGCCGCCGAAGTTCGTCATCATTGACGACGGTTGGCAGTCCGTCGCCGGCGATCCTCAAGAAAACTCAGATTCAAACTCTTTGCAGAGGCTAACAGGGATAAAAGAGAACGCGAAGTTTCAGAACAAGGAGGATCCTGAATTGGGGATAAAAAGCATCGTGGACATTGCGAAGAAGAAGCATGGGTTGAAGTATGTGTACGTATGGCACGCAATCACTGGCTACTGGGGAGGGGTTCGACCGGGGGTGAAGGAGATGGAGGAGTATGGTTCGGTGATGAAGTATCCTAACGTGTCCAAGGGAGTGGAAGAGAACGAGCCCACGTGGAAAACCGATGCGTTGGCTGTTCAGGGCTTGGGCCTGGTGAACCCGAAGAAGGTGTATAGTTTCTACGACCAGTTGCATAAGTATCTGGCGTGGGCCGGGATTGATGGTGTTAAAGTGGATGTGCAGTGCATATTAGAGACTCTCGGTGCGGGCTTGGGCGGAAGGGTGGAACTCACCAGACAGTACCATCAAGCCCTTGATGCTTCTATTGCTAGAAATTTTCCAGATAATGGTTGCATCGCCTGCATGAGCCACAATACGGATGCGCTCTATTGTTCCAAACAAACCGCTGTTGTGAGAGCTTCTGATGATTTCTACCCGCGTGATCCGGTGTCGCACACTATCCACATTGCTTCAGTGGCGTATAATAGCATTTTCCTTGGGGAGTTTATGCAGCCCGATTGGGATATGTTTCACTCGCTTCATCCCGCGGCTGAGTACCACGCCTCCGCCCGGGCCATCAGCGGTGGGCCCATTTATGTCAGTGACAAGCCCGGGAATCATGATTTTGATCTTTTGAGAAAAATGGTGTTGCCGGATGGGTCTGTGCTTCGGGCCCGTTTGCCCGGGAGGCCCACCGCGGACTGCTTGTTCACTGACCCGGCCCGTGATGGAGTCAGCCTGCTTAAGATATGGAACATGAACAGTTACGGTGGGGTGTTGGGAGTGTATAACTGCCAAGGTGCTGCTTGGAGTGCTACCGAGAGGAAGAACGCTTTTCACCACACGGATTCCGCCGCAATCACAGGCTATGTGAGGGGCCGCGATGTCCATCACATCTCGGAGGCCGCCGCCGGAGACCTTGATTGGAACGGTGAGTGTGCTCTCTACGGCCACCGATCTGGTCAGGTTGTGGTTCTTCCGCACAATGTGTCTCTGCCGGTGACACTGAAGGTGCTGGAACATGAGGTCTTCGCCGTTGTGCCTGTTAAGGCTTTGGCTCCTGGGTACAGGTTTGCTCCTTTTGGACTTGTCAACATGTTCAATGCCAGTGGAGCCCTTGAGGCGGTCGTGTACGAGGTGAATGAGGAGGATGGGTTGGTTGGTATAGTTCGTTTGGAGATCAAGGGATGCGGCAAGTTTGGTGCATATTCCTCAACCAGACCAACAAGGTGTTTGTTGGGAACCCATGTCGTAGATTTCGGGTATGACAATGATTCTGGGTTCCTGAGTTTCAATATTGACCATTTGCCACAAGAGGGACACAAAGTTCACCACGTTCAGATTGAGCTATGAGTATTAGTTAGTATCTTGCTAATGTTAGGTTTCAGCTCATATAGACACGTATTGAATCAGAGAGGATGGGGGGATTATCTCTAGGGAATTAGTATTTCTTTTGATGGATACGGAGAGGAGAGGGTTTTATTTTATTTTAGACAGACAATTTCCCCCTTGAGAATTATCACATTCATTGTACTAGCTGTATTTTGAAATTTGAATGAAAATTAAAACATGTTCCTAAATCTTTCCTCTTTTTTTCTTTTTTTTTTTCCTTTTTAGGTGTAGAAAACATTTGTTTTGTTGCATATAATAGGCAGCAGATCCTATATTCTAACTACAGCTGCAGTGCTGCTAATTTTACTATTTTAGAGTATTCGCAATAAGGTATCGTTCATGCATTGATAACCCTTTCAATTCAAATGAGTTGCAATACAAAATATTTAACTTATGCCAAAAGGGAATTCAATCAATCCAATTCTGCATACTTTTTAAGTATTTATTTTCCAAACTTATGTGTGCCAGTTACTCACCTCACCTCACCTCACCTCGAGAAGGTTGTTGTGTTTGCATGGAGTATTTTTAAAATTTTATTGAATTTAAAATGTACAAATTTACTTGTACCTTTCATTTATGAAATTCCTTTCAAATGACTGCCAATACAAGCAATTTTGATGATGGATAGAAAGATAAAAAATATAGTGATCATATTATTATTTAAATATTTTATGTTAAAATAAAATAAAATGTGTCTTTGTCTGAGTATTGGTTAGAATGGCAAAAATAAAAATAAAAAAACTTGATTCTACTTATATCACTAAACCATTTAATGTATTCAATAGAAATAAAATCAAATAGATTCCATCAAGTTTCATTTTATATCGTCTTATCTTAAACAATTTAATGTCGTTTTATTCTATCATTTAATATCGATGCCATATTTTTCTTTTTTTTTTTGTTGGGGGAGGGGGAGGGGGAGGGGGGTATTCCATTTCCATCACTTCATATCAATTCAAACATAAACCTCAGATGACACCACATATGATAAAGGATTTTAAATCCTCTACAAAAAATGCATCACTTCTTTGAAATTCCCTACCAAAAAAACAGGGCTACTAATATTATGAATTCCCTATACACAAGAAACTACGGCTCAGATGTTTCTCTTCAATCTTGATTACACTCTCCATCATCTTGATGCTCTAGAAGTAATTGCTCCAGCTCTTGTTCATATCCTTCATCCTCCCACAATCCTGTTTGTTTATAAAATGTTTGTTTCTGGACATGCCAATCATCAGCAACCTTCGCCACAACATCTCCTATCAACTCCTTATCTTCAGATATGTGCTTTATGTTTTGGACGTCTAAAATACTGCTTGCTTCTTTAAGAAAAAAAGTCAAATGGCATACATAGAATTAGATCATTGACAAAATTAATGTATCATGAATTAGACAAATTTGCAACACCCAGATAGAAAATCCACCCCCCTCCCCCTCCCCCTCAACACGCACAGAGAAATCAAGACTTCCAAAATAAGAGCACATGATATTATCGTTATTTTTTTCTTTTTTTTGGAAAAAAAAAATGCAGCAATTCAATTTGGAGAACCTTGAAACCCAATGACATAAATTGTGTCATTCTTAAAAAAAAAAATTGACATTTTCAAAATATGCATTCCATCACTTACATTTGAAGGATAACATCTTTTTTTAGTCCATTTTGCATATGCCCAGAATAGTTTTACAAGTCAGCAAAATCAACATTAGATTGGGCCTGAACTAATTAAGAACAACAAATCATCTGTAGTATAGTATGGTAAATGTCCAGCAGCAATCAACAGCTTGTTACATAAAGCAGTTTTCCAGGGAGAGGACAAAAAAATTTATTGTAAGTGTATCTTTCACGGTTGCTCGCATTGGCCTTTGAGGATGAAAGGAGAAAAACAAATACTTGGCTTCACAACAAGCAATTACTTCAAAATATAGAAAATCTCTTCATTCCCAAGCACCATATGATGTTAGAATATGAAAGGAATAAGTACCTCTTATAGCTACATTCTTGGCCTTAGCATATTCAGATGACTTTTTCTTCAACACATCAAGGTCAACTTCCCTACCCTGGCATGTGGAAAGAAGAAAGGAAGTCAAATGCAATTAAACCACAAACTAATAAAAAGACAATCTACAGTCTGAGATTACGCGGAATACATCTATCAACAGATTGATTAGTTTCTAAAATGATAGATATAAAATCAAATTCTCTACCCAAACCCAGGTGAGAAAGTATGAATATAATCACATTGTGTCTTCCAACAATAAGAATAGAGGTGTGGAAAAATAGGGAAGTTATCATCAGATATATACGATAGAAAACCAAATATCTTGGCCGGACTTGCATGATCTTATGGCATATCCTTCAAATTTCAAATAGGCTAGAATGCTAAAATCATGTACCTAAAAACCCACCAAGCTCAATAATCCACAAAAAAAAAAAAAAAACCAGGCACCCCAAAAACGAAAGGTAATATGATAAATTAAGTAACAGGCAATATTTTTTTAGAAAAAAACTCCTACATTCTTTCATTTTGATGCCAGAAGCCTCAGCTCAAGGCCTCAAGTTGAAGGTCCAAAGGCTTGTTACAATTTACATAACAGCATTTCATGTTGGATGAGCATACAATTTTGAGTCAGCAACCTGAACCCAAGCTAGTTTTGACAAATTGTAAATTAAAAAAATGATGACAAAAGAAGGTCAAATTAGTATCACATTAAATGGTAACACCCAACCACTGTTTTTTAGCCCGTTTGGTTTAGATTTTGACCAAACAAAACCATGGTTTTGCAGAATTGATTTTAAATCACTTTCGTCCAACGTACTTCGTAAAGTGTGCACTATCAATCTCAACCATTCATTTTTAGAATCAATTCTACCCAGCTGTAAACTAAACGGGCGCTTTGTCCCGGTTCCCTAAAATTAAGCTGACTGTATAATACAACAGCCCTTGTAAACACCTCTAATCCATGACATACCAGATGAAGATTAATAACAATATAAGCTTAAAGTAAACTTATCCATATGAAATCAGATAGCAAATCAATGTGATTAAAAAAATTAAATCATTTTGCAATTCACAAAGCACTGGGATACTTACAAGGTCCATGTGGATGTAGTGTTCAAGTTTAGTGCTATCAAATAACCTGCCATCCACAGGGAATTGATGAAAACAATAAGTTATTGGGCTAATTACACTATCATGACAACACAACGAGTGGACAAGGAAAGAAGAATATTGAACATAAGTCAATGTGGTGGTTTACTTTTCATATGCAACTTGAATACGGGCATTCTGCAATTGTTGGAGTTGGTGTACTGTCTCTGTGACAGCACCTTCCATTAAGTCAACAGAACCAAAAAGGAACATATTTCTTTCCATCATTCTTTTAACTAAAGCAATTACCACTGTGATATCATTTGCTTTTGCATCAGCAACAAGGACTCTGAGTCTCTTTAACTCTCCTGTACAAACATAAATTTAGGTTTTTCATGTCAACCATTATTAGTTTTGGACAAATAAGAAAAAGAAAAAGATAAAGCATCAAAGCTGGGACAATGCGTAGCAAATAAAAGATAAAAAAAATGCTTCAGTAATATTTCATTCTGCTGACACTATGTATGAAGCATGACCCATTATGGACAGTACATAACATATTATGAAAGACAAAGTTTTCTTCCATCACTCATCGTAGCAACTATCATCTAAAAAAGGCAGCAGCTTCCCTAATCAATGACAATGAAGATGTTTGACCACCAATATATAACTTCATCAGACACCCACATTAGAAAGCATCAACACACAACTAAAATGTCTGTTGTCATAAATAACATATTTTTAGGATAGAATCTTTCATTCTTTCCTTATTTTCAGATGTAAATACACAGCTGTAAAATTACTAGTTATTAGGACAAATTTTTTTCCTTTTTGTCCTTCGATTATCATTTATTAGGATTTGCATATAACAATCTATAAATCAGAAGTTGCCTTCATTGCCACTGGGGCCACCATCACTCCCCTTCTGAGTCAACCCTAGCCACTCTCATTGCAACAACCCTAAGTTGCCTTCATTGCAGCATCTCAAGTCTCAAGAGCAAGCTTTCATACTCTAGCTGTCCCAATTCTAGGTGTGAGGGACATGGCCAAGTGTACTTGAAACGAGGAATAAATCGGAATATTATTCACTAATTTGATTACAATTACATTAACAAATCCTAATAAATGATAATCAAAGGAAAAAACAGAAATAAATCTGTCCTAATAATTAATTATATTACAACCATATTTACATAAGAAAATAATATAAGGTTCTATTCTAAAATCGTATTATTTATGACAAGTCGACACCCCCCCCCCCCCCCCCAAAAGCTGGTGAATAGATATCAATCATTCCAAACTTGCAAATAAGCTCCTAAATCGTTCAGTGAACAACCCATTAGTTAAAACATCTGCTAATTGGTCTCCTAAAGGGACAACAGCTGTTGCTATAAGACCACTTTCCAACTTCTCTTTAATGAAGTGTCGGTCTATCTCAATGTGTTTTATTCTGTCATGTTGAACTAGGTTATGAGCAATGTTGAAGGTTGATTTGCTATCACAACAATTTCATAGGTCCTTCACACTTGATCTTGAGGTCATTTAATATAATTTTCATCCATAATAGCTCACATACTCCTTGTGCCCTAACCTAACATTCAGCCTCAACGCTTGAATGAGCAACAACATTCTGTTTGTAACTTCTCCAAGTGACCAGATTTCCTCTCAGAAACATACAATATCCTGATGTTAATCTTCTGTCAGTATCTGAATCTGCATAGTCTACATCTGTATACACTTCAATGGTCATACCTTCACCCTTGTGAAACAGCAATTCTCTTCCTGCTGGAGCTTTCAGATAATGGAGAATTCGGTCAACAGTTTGTAAGTGCCTTACCCTTGGGTCATGCATGAATTGACTCAACAACATATGCTAGATCAGGTCTGGTGTGGGACAATAATGTCTTTACCGAACATTGAAGTTGACAAGGGAAAAAAATTGGGTCGTCATCAAAGCACAACTCTCGAGGTATGAATGCTCTAGAATGGAATGGCCAGATTCTGTATGATGAACAGAATATATGCCATGCTACCATCCTAACTATAAAAAGTAGATTAAATATATGAAATCAGACTTATGTTTATTGCATGAAACATGATGATTGCAAGAACTGAATAACAAATAACTGAACCTATGAAACCACACACACAGACAGAGATACAGGTTTAGGTCTATCAAACTCAACTGAGTCAATACAACACCGGAATTAAAGCAATCATGAATAGATCAAATAATCTCACTCCCTCCAACAAGCAAAATTATGTCAGTGCTTTAGAAGCTACAGAACCAGAGCTTAGTGACACACACACACACTCTTAAACTGTGTACAAACAACGTGAGTCTGTGACAACAAAAAATTTATCAAATAATTTTACTGTATATTTGATATTTTTCAACTGAAAAATTGTCATACCAAGGGATAGATAGACCTTATAAGGAGGTTTAAATGGTTGAGTCTCATAAAGACAGTAGATGCAATAAAGGCCACCCAATCTCTGTGATAAAGAAGCAGTACCAACCATGTAACCTGCATAGGAATATAAAGGAGTTTCTATACTGAAATAAAAAGATAAAGGCTGATAAAGTAAAACCCCTGTACTTGAAATGATATAATTATCAGATACTGGTGAATTTTCACAAATATATTGTGATTCATTTCTGTTTGCTTCATTGCCTTTTAGATTTGAAATATTTTTCAGCATAAATAAAACCATCCAACATCCAAATTACCAAGAAAAATTCTAAACTCAAGTGACTAGCTTGCATGTACCATTTTTAGATATAAAAATAGGTGCGTAAAGATCATCGCTGCATATACCAGCTACAGATGTACCTATACAATGAGCATATAGAGATTGCATAAAGAAGGCCAGGTTGGTAGAAGGACAAACTTCATAAATGTAGGAAAACTTCTTAGAAAGCCATACTCTCTTCATATCAGCCAAAGTTGTTGACTCATCCTGTCACTCACCAAAATTAAACAGTAAATATTGATTGTTAATAAATAATAAGCAAACAATGAGAAACAAGTAGGGGTGGCCAAAAAATCGTTTTCAACCAAACCCCACCAAAGAATACCAAACAACTTAAAACCAGTTCTTGAACCAAACTGGTTTATTTTTTAAATTATTATTTGGTTAACCAGTTTTGTAAATAGGTTAATATCACCAAATTAACTGGATCATTCTTCCAAATTTAAAATTGTGATTCAGAATCAAAACCACTCTTCAGAGGCTGTGATTTTTGTGCTGCTTTGTCTTGTGTCCTTTTGGTTTTTTTAGTTCAGAGAGGGAGAGGCACTTTCTCTTTTGATATATGAAACCAATTGATCAGGGATATTTTAGTTATCTATCCGTCACAAAAAAAAAAAAAGTTCAGATGAATGATTTGTGGTTTTCTGTGACAAACCTTTGATTGAAAATGTACTTATGTTTTCAAATAATTCAATGGATTGGATCACTTGTTTTTTCTTGCACGGTTAGGATTATTATATAAGCTGATCTTCAAACTCATGCTAACTGTTCAGGCATCAGCAGAGAGTTCTGTGTTGTTACAGACAACAGAGTAAATCATATGTGTGCGTGTGTGTCAGTGTGTGAAAGTATGTGCATATATGTGCATCCCTTGCTTTATGCCCCAAACACATTTGGATTACATTCTACTGTTCAGAGCTGCTATGTTATAGGTGATAGAAAAGTATGCATGCCTAAGTTGTGAAAGCAATTTAATAGAAGAAAATTTCTTAATTGATAGACATGACATAAAATTGAAATGAATTATGTAAAACCAAGGTCTGGATGCATGAAATCCAAAATCTTCCATCTCATTCAAGGTATGCAAGCCAGTTCCAAACTGGTTCTAAAGTTAACTCAGTTTTGGACCAGTTTTAAATCAGTTCTAAACTAGTTCAAAGCTAATGCTGGTTTTATAAAACAATTTTAAACTGGTTCTATACCTAAACTGGGTTTGAACTGGTCTAAAACCTGCTCAAAACCAGTTCATCGAAACCAAACAGATTTTGCAAAAACAAGCTAGCTTACTAGCTTGGTTTGGTTTTCTATGTAAAACCAAACCATGCCTACCGCTAGACACAAGCTCCTAGGATTTACAAACAAACCAACACAATGAGGAAAACACTGGCCATAGATGTTAATGATACATTAATACCTGTGCGAATTCCCGTATAAGGTCATCAATGTCCTGCTTGAAATAATCAATATCCATGGTCAGGAACCTAAGTTTGCGCCTGAGAAATCTGTACCAGAAAATTGTCAAAAAGATCAAAACTTGCGCTGCATCATCAAAAGTAGCAAATGGCATATACTGATATAACCCCCCCCCCCCCCCCCCCCTACCCCCATAAAAAAGCAACAAGGACGTAAAGATTAATTTTAACAGCGATAATTCAAGATTCCTCAAAAAACATTGGAATCTAATGAGAACATCAGAGAACATAAAATAACAATTTTTTTTTGTTTTGTGTGTGTGGCTACACCAACACCATTTACTCATTGAACAAAGTGTTAGTATGCTTTGAGCATGCATCGTGCAGGTTGATCACAGTAAATAAGGCCCATCCCATTTTCTATTCCTAGTGTCTTCACATGTTTCACACTCACTGAAATTATGCAAAATGTATGGATAAGATGTAGTAGGATTAAAATTAAAATTTAAAAGTTTTATGGATCATATGGAATGAATTAAAATCAAAAGTCAAGTACCGAATTCGAAAAAAAAAAAAACCAGTTATTTCAATTTCATTGCTACTTTGTCTATATCTGAAAGACAATTTGGTTCTTCCATTAAGTCTCCACTACAACACTAACAAAGACAAAGCAGCAGCATATAATCCAGTATCACAGAACAAGGCAGGACAAGAGAAATTACAAAATAATGAAAAACCTACCACTGTTCGAAGCTGTTCTGTAGCAACCGGAGCGCCGTTTCACGGTCGAAGACCGTCGCCGCGTACAACCAACGCCGCTGCCGTCCTGTTCATCAGCGTTCCAGTCACGCAGCCGGGTGTGGGGGTTCACAGGGTGGCGGATTGTCCGAAAGGGATTTAGGATTTACTCGTTGCGAAGCAGAGGATGATGAGAGATTAGAGAACAGGGGGTGCAGTTCAAACCGGTTCACCCAGTCAAGAGATAAAAAAAAAAAAAAAATCGAGTCACTGAACTGTAATTCAAAATATGCAATGTAACTAGATGCTGAACTGTTTGGGCGGTTCGGTTTTTCGACTTTTTTCTTAGTGCAGTGCAGTACTGCCTGTACAGTTCACAACTTCACACATATCTTGAACAGCCCCGTGAAAGCAGGGCGCACGGTCTAGTTGGGTCAAATTTGATGGTATTTTAGACCCGGCCCGATTTTAAAAAATAAAAATTAAAATTGGATTGAGTCAGTTTTTAATTAGAATTCGATTGAAACCAGTTATGTGATTAGACAAAATAAACCAGTTATGTTTGAGTTGGTAGTGGAGGTGACGTAAAAATTAAAAAGAAATAAATATAATTAGAAAAAAAAACACAAAAGCAATATGTAGTAACATGGTTATCAAAATCGGACCGGACCAACCGGTTCAACCGATCCGATTGGGAATCGGTCTGGTATTCGATCCATACAACCCAAAACTCAGCTGGTTTCAGAACTGGAGGGAACAATAAAAAACTGGTGCCAGAAAATCGATTGAATCAGTCATTTTCAAAATTTTCAATTTTTTTAGTTTTTTTATTTTATTTTTTAATTTTTATTTAATCTAAAATATTTTTGAGATAAATGAAAATATCTTTTTAAGGATTACACATAAATATTTATTATTTTATCAATTACTGTATTATGAATTTTTTATGATATAATACATATAATAAGATTTTTTATATTAATTTATAATCTTATATATCTCAATTTTTTTATGATTTTATCTTATTTTATTATTTAAAAATATTATATAATATTAAAAATTATATTTAATTATTACCGATTCGACCACGGTTGAATCACTGAACCGTAAATCAGTACCTTCACCGGTTCGATTTTAAAAACATTGTGTAGTAGGATCACAATGGATCAAGAAATTTTTAGATATTTCTTATTTTTTTCATTTTTATTGATATATATACATGTGTGTACTCAGACTCGAATATAAGCAATAAAAATTTCACATATATGGTGCTCTAAAATATAAGCAAATTAGAAAAAATTTCTTATTTTTTCATTTTCATTTTTACAATTGAGCTTTGGGATTGGGATTCAGCCGGAAGATTTATTTTCGTATCATTTATAATTACTTTGCTTTTAAAATTAGAAAATAATTTAATATAAAAAAATTATTTTTTTCACTTTATTAAAGTTTAACAAAACTTCACATTTTCTTGAAGATTGCCCTGTGAGTTGTAATTGTAAAAGCCATCGGATCATGAAGCAGCCACCGCAAAAATAAAGAGGATAGAAATCAGAAGTATAAAAATTTAGTAGCATCTACTGGGTTCCAAAGTCCTAACTAGCAGGGCTTTTGCCCCCTTCATTCACCAAAAAAAAAAAAAAAAAACTAGTAACTTTTTTTTTTTGGTCGAACATAAGTAGTAACTGGAGAGCTATATTGTCATGTCACGTTCACGTATATACCAGTTAATTGTCACCTTTTTTAATCCATTTTTTAAGTGTTAAAAAATGTTTGGCCGGACACGTGTTTCAGAAATCATTTACATACGCACAACTGCAGAAGGTTGGGAGCATATATCCAATACGGTAGGAATAGAATCCTTACTGGATAAGCGGCACGCCTCAAAGATTCAATATTAAGCGGATCAATGGGGCAAAACCAGCCCAATCCAAGATTACACTGCACATTGAGGACTTGAATGAATGATTACATTGACGCATCGCGGCAATAAGGGGATCATCTATTCTATCAGGAGGCAACCCTGTAATTAAAGCATCCACGTTCAATCATCCAAATCTACACTTTAATTTACGAATAGCCTAACAGAGAACTAAAATACTACAAAATAAAATACTACAACCCTTCTCTATCCACTTTCCCTTCCCCCAGAGGTCTTTCATGGGCTTTCTCCCCATTAGCAATAGACCTTTCTCCATAACCAAAAGAAAAAAAAAAATCTAGAACTCCATTTTCACGAGCGCATTCGAAGATTCAGCTGCTCCGTACTGCATCCAGTCTTTAGCACACACAAGAGCCTCCACTGTCTCTGGTCGCAAGGAACATCGATACTGATCCATCTCTTTGCTTTTTGTATCAAATACAGAATCAGGAGGAACACTCGAAACTGTAACAGACAATATATCCCGGGCCATCTTGGAAAGTGTCGGGTACTTGAGTTTGTTTAGCTTCCACCAACTTAATACATCAAAGTCAGGAACACGTGGCAGCAGTGATTCTTCCAGATACTGGTCCAATTCAGACTTCATCTGTTGGCTAGTAGTTTCCATGATGTAGACATCAAAATCTGCAAGTCCATTATCTGACAACAGAGTTCCTCCTGGAGATCCCTCCATCTTTGTGTGGCTTCCCGCATTTCCTTCTTCATAAGCCGGTGTCAGAGGCAGAGGAAGGTTCACATACTCATGAAACAGCTCATGAATTCCATCATCAACAATCTTGACATATTCATGAGCATCCTCACCATAGATTTTTGTGAAACTGAACTCAATGAGCTTCATCTTGAAACGAGGATCCATAACTACTGCAATTGCCAAAACCAGATTACAATCTCTCCAGTACTTGTCAATCTTTTCTTGCATAGATTTAGTAAGATTGCTAATGAAGGGATCTTCATTCATAACAGCACGAGACAGATCCAACTGCAATTTCCAAACTTCATGAAAAAAGGTAATGGCAGTGGGATGAGTTGTTGTGGTAAGAATGTTTGCTGCATCATGAAGGGGCTTCAAATATGTGCACAGGGTTTCAACCAGCTTCCAATCTTGCATAGATGGGGCTCCCTTGTAATCAGGATCGGAAGTGTCCAAACAAGAAAACACTTCCTTTAGCTCAGAAGCTGCCACCAGCATTTGATATGTTGTATTCCATTGGGTTTGGTCATCAATAAAAAGGCTACTATCACTGGGGACCTGAAGTTGCTGCTTGAGCTCCAGGAATTTTTCCTCATGGGATTCTGAAGTCTTCACATACTTTACACTGTCCCGGATTTTTTTTACAATGCCTTGTACTGAGTTCAACAGATCATTTGCAACATTGCTTAAAGTGCGGGCAATGCAATTTCCAACTAGCAATTGACCATTGAGGATAAGTGGATTTTTTACACACAGTAATGATCTGAGGTTCCCAAGGGCAACTTCACTCAGTGTCTGATTACAAGTGATAGAAAACAGCCTGCCATCCATATTCCAATCAGAAAGGCAAACAGCTACAGCATGGCTGACAGCAGAGTCAGAATCAGGGTATGGTTCCATCACAACATTGAGAACTCTCCGTTGCAACTTCCAATCACTATCAACAAAATGTCCAGTGATAAACACATACCCTACAGATTGACTTGAGGTCCAGATGTCCAGTGTCAAACAAAACGTCCTGGTACTCCCTCAAAATATTTCATAAGGTTTTGCTTTTCCATCAGGTAAGTTGCAACACAGTCTCCTTGGACAGTGTTAAAGGTCACCATATTGAACTGGGGCTGCAGATTTTGGACAAATGCAACAAATCCTGGATGCTCAACCATGTGAAGGGGGTAATCATGCATAATGATCATCCTAGCAATTTCATGGCGGCAGCGATCTTGATCAAAAATGATGTAAGGAGTATTAGGGGATCTGTAACGTCGTTTTGGTGTATTGCTAGCATTGCCGGCACCACTTCCCCTTGAACGTGGAGTATATGGGGTCATCTGATTCTGATCTTGGTTACGCAGAAGAGCTGGGCATGTCCCCTTGGCAATGTGGCGTTTAAGGTGGCTGGTACCAGCAACTTTTGAACCAGTACTGTAGGCAAAACTTTGCTTGCATTGCTTGCAGCATGCTCTTCTACATCCTGGACTGACTGTTTCTATGGTAAAGTGTTCCCAGACTATAGACTTCTTTTTCCTCCTCTTGCTTGGCTGAGTTTCTGGGGTAGGTTCCTCACTGTTCAGCGGAGTTTCAGCATTTACTATCTCATAACTGGGTAGGGTGCTAGCATTGATGATCTCATAGTGTGGTTGAGAATTGACTAGTTCATGGGACATTTGGGAATTGGCATGTAGTGTTTCATTATTTTCCATCTCATAATGAGGCATCATTTCAGAATTGGCTAGCTGTTCATGGGACAATGTCTCGTTATCAGTTAGCTGATGGTTGGACAGTGCCTCAGGATGGTTTAGATGATTGTTGGGCACTGTATCATACTGGGCCAGATGATTATGAGGTATTGGTTTGATGTCTGTGAGATGACTGTCTGCCAGGGGTTCAGAACTAGGCAACGGATCACAATCGGGCAGCGATTCAGGTTGGGGTAGCTGATCTTCAGGAATCATATGGAAATCTGTGAACTGATGATTATGAGAATGAGTTTCTGGATGAGAAATCTGATTGCTGGGGTATGTTGTGGAATTTGCCAACTCATTTTCAGGCAGAGCTTCAGACATGACCACATCATTGTTGGTCTGTACCTCATGTGTGACAGTCTCATTGCTGGGCTGTGTCTCAGACATGACTATCTCACTGCTGGGTTGTGTCTCAGACATGACTACCTCATCGTTGGGCTGTGAGTCAGACATGACTACCTCATTGCTTGGCTGTGTTTCAGACAAAACCACCTCGTTGCTGTGCTGTGTTTCAGATGCAACCACATCATTACAAGTATGTAGTTCAGAATCAACCACACCATTATTTGGAAGTGCCTCAGAATTGACCTGCTGGTTGCTGGGTGGTACCTCAGAGGCAGGCTTCTCGTCATGAGCAACTTCCGAACTAACAAGCTGATTATCAGGCAGTGCTTCAGGGTTGACTGATAGATTGTTGAGTGGTGCCTCAGAATCAACTGGCTGATTGTTGTGTGGGGCCTCAGCATTGCTGGACTGGTTGTTGGCTTGTAGTTCAGAATTCTCTGGCTCATCACCAGAAGCCTGTGGTTCAGATGCAGAAAGTCCTTTGTCAGGCTCTGCTTTGGTATTGGAGGGATCATGGTTGGGCTGAACCTCAGAATTTTCCACCTTACTGTCAGACTGATGTTCAGAATTTGCCAGATCATTGCTAGGTTGAAAATCAGTATCAACTGGCACATTTTTCACATCAGGGGTCACAGCCACTTTGTCTTCTTCGACAGTAACCATATTGTCTTGATATGTATCTGCCTGCTTTACCCAGAAGAAACAATTGCTAATTAATGGTGAATTGCAATCAGGAAACATTTTTCATATGAAGAAAACATGAGATCCCTGGCACATCATATATCAACACTACCATGCAGAATGTACAGGATTTAAATTTAAACTAACATAAAACATAAAAATGTGACATAGGAAATCCCAATTCATTGATTGTGAAAAAATAAAAGCTGACAAAATAATGAAGAACTGTCAAAGTAGCAAATCTACTAATTTAAATAAAAGCATGCATTTACATAGTAGTTATGGAAAGTGTGAAGTGATAGCTAAATTTGAATCAGTACAAATTTTAGGGAGCTAATTACATCTTTAGCAGAGTGTCATGCTTTACGCAAGGTATCAACAAGCACCTATTTGACATAATCACACGAATTCTATCCCTTGGAATGAACAAAATTGTTATTATGTTTATAACCATGTTTTAAGAATAGAAGCCACAGTACAGTATAAACAACTAAATTTCAAACTGAATTATAAACTCAAGCTTGCTGACAAGACAAAACGTGAAGTTTGCAAAAAAGGTTGTAAAAATAATAACAAAATGGATAAACCAGCGTATCAGCTCTGCTCTTAACATCCTTTGCTGACATGATTCAAGAGTTTAAAGACAACCCCTCATCTTACTATTCCTTACTCCGTTAAAGAAGAAGGCCCAATGAGTGGCCATCTGATATTTATATCCAAGTCTATTTATCGGATTACATGTCCATGTAACATATTCGATGAGTTGAGAAGCCATCAGGCCTTGCATACGTAAAATCAACCACTGTTTGTGAACCCCAAAGAAGACATGGGCCCATAGTCGGGTCGGGTCGGCCCAGGTCAACAAATTAAAAAAAATTCATAAATAATAATATGAACAAAACAGAACTGAACTCATCATCATTGTAAAGGTCCATAGCAGGTTCTTCATCAAGTTCTAACCACAGAGCCCACATAAACCACGGACATGCTCAAATTCAAAACTGGAATATTAGATATTCAATTCAATGGGCTAACACCGCAGCAACTAATAAAAATAAAAATCATATATAATACCAACCAAAAAAAAAACAGGGATCGCTGTAAGTGTGACTAGTTTCATAGATTAGTCAAGACAACGCACTTCATCGCAGAAACAACGAAATACAATGATATGAAACTAAAGAACGAGACAATCACGTTATGATTCCAATAAATAAAAGCTATACAAATAAATTGGAAAACTAATTAGAAGACTAAACGAAAGATTCGTGAAAAGAAAAGAAAACAACGGTGAAAGAGGCTTCAGGTGGAAGAAATTTTGAAAAATCGAGAAGTTAGGGTTTGGGATCTACCAGATGTATATAAGTCAACAGAATCTGACGGTGAAAACGCGGATCCGAACCGGAAACCGAGCTTCACGGCTGATCGGAGTGAGATCTAGGGTTTTGCAGGAGATAGAGAGGCCTCACCGGAGGGAGATGGAGATTGGGCCTGAGAACGAACCCGAGAAGCTAATTGGACCTTCGAGTTCAAGGTTTTGCGTATATGGAACGTGGTTCGTACCGGCTCGGGAAATAAGGTTTCTGAAAAGAATTAAAATAGGGCAATTCTTTTGGATTTCGAATTTGGACTCTTAAGGTCCATTATTATTATTTATTGTATTGAATTGAATTTATTGGTTTTTTTTTCTTTTTTTTTTGGTTTTTGGTTTGAAGATTGTTTCTTTCTTTCTTACCCTAAAATTTCCCAATGGGAACGGACCACAAAGTCTTGCCTCGGTATATAGCCCACCCCTAATGAATAAGGGAAAAGTGGTTTTTTACTTGCTCTTTAGGGTCAAAACCGTACGTGTAGGGCGTGCGAGTGAATAGCCCACGGGCCCCCCATATTACCTACGTTGCTTTTTTAGGAGAATTTTTTTAGCCCAATCATATACGTACATGTTTCTCCATCTTTGAAATTCAAATTTGATCCAACTACTCTAACACTTACTGAATCTGACTAGGATTGCGTCTTTTTTTCTCTTTGCAGTAAATTTGGAATTATAATTTTTTATGTATTAGAATTTTGTAGTTCCTTCATATGCTTTTTAGCTACAAATAGTTAATAATAAGCAAGAAAATTAAAAAGAGGAACGAGAATCTTGCTTGGGTTTAGAAGTTGGTCCAACAAGTGATTAGGGTTTTGTACTTTTGCCATTGATTTCAGCCCTTTCCGAAGATAAAAAAGGGGATGGGCCTTGAAAGTTTGTTACCATCGTAAATTGTGGATGTGGTCAACAGCAAGCTATCTAGTCCAAAATTTGTGGTTTTGAAATTACTTTCCACGTAGAGCATAGTGTGGGCTAAACCGCCGAAGCTGTTCAAAGTCTAGCCTGACTAGCCAGACCTGTTCAGTACGTAATATCTATGACATGGATATCACTTTTCTATAATTTTAATCCTTTTGTAAAATGATTAAGTTTTGATCCCAAAAAACAAAAGCAGAACTAGGATTTTTATCAATAATTAATTAATATCTTATTTCATAAAATCCATGAAATGCACGTGATAATATTTTCATTATATTAATAATTTAAAAAAAAAACAAAAAAAATCATAAAATAAGGGATAAATTCAAATTTATATGTGTAATAGTATTAATTGTTTTATTATATTAATAAAATAGGAAAGTAAGGAGATTAACGTGACAACAATCGTATTCTATTAATAATACTTCTAAAAGAGGTAATAGTTAAAAAACACAACCAAAAATTAATAGATGCCACATTTTAAATTTTAAATAAAATAAAATCCAAAGGATAGAGAGTATATATAGACTTTAATATGAGAATGATTATTGTAAATTGTAATCAATATATTTAAAATTTAAATAAAAATTTAAGGGAATTGGAGAAATTTAAATTTTTGTAATGAAAAGAAATTTCTCAAATTACTAATAATCAATAGTTTAAAAAAAATAAAAATATCATGGATAATATGAGATTTTCGTTTGTGTGAGTGTCTCACATTTGAGAATACATGCATGCAGACTCAAATTTAATTTATAGTGATGGGTTTAACTTATATTTTTGTTTTGAAATTTATTATATTTTGCATTAATTTAATGTATGTCGATGGCAAATTTTTTTGGGTATGGACTCTATTTCTCACAAAATCACATATTTTCCTTATATAGTGACACAAATCTTTGTATTAAATTGAAATTAAATCAATAATAATTGCCTTTTTAATTAGTTACACAACCAAAAAGATATAATTAATTTGTTAATGTTGAATTCCTAAATTTATTTTATCAATATTTCAATTTTTCAATCAATCAAAATTTACTAAAATAAGATATATATCAATCACTATCAAAATAATCATTTTTTATATTAAGAATTTCAAATATTTCATTTCTATATTTAAAAACACTAGTGTATGAGATAAAAATGCAGAGATGTAAAGTGTATTAATTTTGTTTGACTCAATCAATTCACAAAATTGGTTTTTTTTTTAAATAAAAAAAGTTCAAACATTTAATTAATTTGAAAATTTTAAGCCCAAACAGTTAAATCTAGTCACCAAATATCCTTTCATAGAGCCTATGATTCCTACCTGTGTCTCTCAAGCCACAAAGCACCATCAATGGAAAGATGTCATGTCTGATGAATTTAATGCCTTAATGCGCGATATAACTTGGGATCTTGTCCCACCTCAGCCACATTATAATGTCATTGGAAACAAATGGGTCTTTCGCTTGAAACGCAATCCAGGTTGTTCAATTGCTATATATAAAGCCCGTTTAGTAGCTAAAGGATTTCATCAACGCCCAAGTATATCGATTTTCATGAGACCTTCAGCCCGATCATCAAGCCTTAAACTATAAAATTGATCTTGTTCATTGCTCTTTCTCATGGATGGCCAATGAGTCAAATGGATGTCAACAATGCTTTTCTGCATGGAACTATCACTGAATATGTCTACATGACACTCAACCTCAAGGACTCATTAATCCTTCTCTCCCCTCTTATGTTTGCAAGCTTAACAAGGCTTTGTATGCCCTCCAACAGGCACCACAGGCTTCGTACCATGCGTTGAAGTATTTTCTACAATCATATGGATTCAATCACTCCATGTCTCATACATCTCTTTTTATCTATAACACTAACAATGTTTTGGTCTACTTCTTGGTGTATGTAGTTGATCTGTTGCTAACTAGGAACAATGATAAATTTCTTCGTCACTATTACCAAGAAATTCTCTCTTAAAGATCTCGGCCAACCATCTCATTTTCTTGGAGTTGAAATCATTCCCACGGGCTCTGGTCTCTTCTTGTCACAACACCACTACATTAGAGACGTTCTACAGCTTGCAAACATGGTTGGTGCAAAGTCGGTTGCCACACCAATGTCAACTTCCTGTTGTCTCACATTTTTTGACGATTTATTGGCTGTCTCCATTATTTAGCCATCACTCGTCTAGATGTGGCATACCCAGTCAACAAAATGGCTCAACATATGCAGGCTCCACAGGAAATTCATATGCAAGCCTTAAAGCGTGTATTATGCTATCTCAAGGGTAGTATCAATTATGGTCTTCACTTTGTCAAAAATTTCTCTCTTCATTTCAATGCCTTATGTGAGATCTGACTGGGCTGGTGACACTGAAGATCGTAAGTCATCTATCTTGGTCCAAATGTCATGTCCTGGTCATGTAAAAAGCAAAAGACAATCGCTCGATCTTCCACTGAAGCTGACATGAATATCGCATAATCGCCTCTACTATTGCGGAGGTCATTTCATTACAACAACTTCTCAAAGTATTAGGAGTATCCGTATCCAGCCAACCCACTATTTTCTATGACAACATTGGTGCCACCTACTTATGCTTCAATCCCGTCTTTCACTTACGCATGAAGCATTTATCCATTGATTATCACTTTGTTCGTGAATTAGTGGCCAAAAAGGAACTCCAGGTATCTCATATTCCATTCAGTCACCAACTAGTTAATCATCTCACAAAATCACTCGTAAAGTTATGTGATTAACAAAAGTTGTATTTTTAATTAATTGAGGATATGATTTTGTTAATCATTTTTTGTTGTGATTTATGGCTTTGGTGTTGTTGTTAATTAAAAGAAATACTGGATTTAAATATACACTCTTTTAAGAGGTGAATATTGATAAGTGCCAATTATATGATATATTCTTGTATTTTTACTGCATTTATCAAGCGTAAAATAGTAATTTATGCCTCAAAATAATCCCTTTTTAGTAATAATTGTAA
Organism: Sesbania bispinosa; assembly: GCA_026901365.1. Classification (NCBI taxonomy): domain Eukaryota; kingdom Viridiplantae; phylum Streptophyta; class Magnoliopsida; order Fabales; family Fabaceae; genus Sesbania; species Sesbania bispinosa. The sequence continues at coordinate 284,300 of QLOH01000826.1, forward strand.
TAATTATGTTTATTTAATTTGAATTTGAATTTGATGCTATTTTAATAGAAAATCTGTTGATTTTGCAGATTTATGAGAAAGATTTGAATGAGAAAAGAAGATAGCATTATTTAAGGATATGATCTGCAGATTTGAAGTTTAAATGAGAGCAAAAAAAGATAAGATCAGCAGCCATTTAAACAAGGATTCTGTGGATAACTTTCTAATTTAAATTCAAAGTCAAGATAAACACAGAATCAGATAAAAAAAGGGAAACAAGGAAAGCCAAGCAAACAAAGATAAGATCAGGAAGACAGCAAGCTAAAAAAGTGAGAGAATCAAGAGAAGCTGATTGAGAAATTCACTTCACCTACGCTCAACGCAGGTGAAGCGTAACCATCAGAATTCCTCTCTGGATCCTGCGCTTCAGATGCGCTGAGCGCAGGTGAAGCGCAGGAACACAAATTTGTTTTCTAATCTGATTTCAAAACAGATTCCTTTCAGATTTCAGATAGTTTTCCTTCATCTATAAATAGGACCCTTTGTACAGATCATGAAAAGCTTTTGGTAGAGAGTCTAAGATAGAGGAGAGTTTTAGAGAGATGGCAGAACAAAACTAGGATTGAAGAAAAGCGTGACAGTTTCTTCATTGGTCTGTATGACTACCATGCGTAGCTAAACTCTCCAATAGGGTTGAATGTAGTTGATTCAATCCTCAAGTGTATGTGAATTCTCTTTATTATTTATGAATCCCTATTCTATAATATTGGTGCTTTTATACTTTGCTTAATGCGTAGCTTCCGCCTGTATGCCGGAGTTATATGTTGTTTTTTATAAGATGCATTGGTAAATGGTTTTGTAAATACAACAGCGAGTTTGGGAAAGCCTAGACATAGGACACTTGAACTCTGATTGGTAAAAGTACTCATAGTAATCACTATTGGAATATAGGGGGAATCGATTATTGAAGAATTGGAATGTGACAACCTCTTCATAGTAGTCCATATAGGAATATACGGTGAATTGATAGTGTTAACGAACGGAAAAGTAGAGTAATCAAGCCAGGGTAATTTGTCGCTTGGGAGAGCCCGCTTGAATTATTGTTGAGCATCTCGTGATATGGGACACCGACATGGGATAATATAGTTTGGCTAGGGTATTATAGAAATACATTCATAAATAATATTGGGAATCACAAGCATAAGGGGTGCGATGATACGAAGTTCAATCCTGATCCAAGTAACGTTATCTTACCTTATCTCTATTATCTCATTAATTTTATGCAATTTACTTCTAGCACAACAATCATCAAAATATCGTTTCCTACTTGATAGTTTGATCACTAATAAATACGAAGTGAACTGTTCCATGTGGATACGATAACTCATACTTACTATTATACTGCTACAATTTTGGTACGCTTGCTAGAATCTCATCAAGTATTTTTGGCTATATGAATATGAAGAATAAGTTTTCTATTGAAATTCTCTTTGTGAGTTATTGAATTTGAAAGTGTTATGCTCTGTTTCTTTCAAAAATTTTGAACTTTCACTTTCCATGGATTGATTGAATGATTGCAAAACAAATGGGTATGTTTTGTTTTTAGGAAGTCATTACCAAGTGCACTGAACTTTTGTTGTAAAGAGATTAATTCTTTGAATTATGCATGCAAATTGGTTAATGATAGGCTTTTATGTTCTTCATAAATTGGTGTTTGCAATAAGGCATCATTGAAATGAATGTGATTTTTGCAACTAACTGTTGTTATTCGACTATTCAGATGCCTGGGATTAAATTGTTGGTCTTTCCCGTGGCTTTAGCTCACGAGGAGAAGGCATGGGGACGATGATCAGAGAATATGATCCAATGAGATTCAAGAATGCACAAGCTACTGCAAAGTATAAAGCTAAAAAGACCAGTTGACCTCAAACCAATTAGGAGTTACCAGATTCATACTTAGGCATGTTGCGTGAAGAGTTCCGGATATTCTTGCAGTGGCCTGGGAACAGGCCTATTCATCCCCGGGGAGGTGGAGCAGCAGCAGCTGGAGAGCAGGACAAGGACTTACAGGATCCAAAGGATGAAGAATGATACTGGTGTTTTTCTTTCTTTTCGTTTTTTATTTTCTTTTATTATATAGGATTAATTTTTTTTTTAATTAGGATTTTTGTTTTTTTTCTTTTTAAGGATTTTAGGAACTAGGGATTTAAGGAATTAATTTTTAAAGTCTCTAAATTTGGGCAGTTTAACTAACCAGATTAGGAAAAAAGAAAGAGTTTTGTGATTAATTCCGTAATCAAATTAGGGGAAATCGATGATTGAAGAATTGGAATGTGACAACCTCTTCATAGTAGTCCCTATAGGAATATATGGTGATTTGATAATGTTAACAAACGGAAAAGTAGAGCAATCAAGTCAGGGTAATTTGTCGCTTGGGAGAATCCGCATGAATTATTCTTGAGTATCTCGTGATATGAGACACCGACATGGGATAATATAATTTGGCTAGGGCATTATAGAAATATATTCATAAATAATATTGGGAATCACATGCACAAGGGGTGCGATGATACGAAGTTCAATGCTGATCCACGTAACGCTATCTTACCTTATCTCTATTATCTCATTTATTTTATGCAATTTACTTCTAGCACAACAATCATCAAAATATTGTTTCTTACTTGATAGTCTGATCACTAATAAATACGAAGTGAACCATTTCATGTGGATACAATAACTCATACTTACTATTATACTGCTGAAATTTTGTTACGCTTGCCAGAATCTCATGAAAAATAAATGACAATTATATGTTACACACACAACGTTAATTTGCTTAATTAATGAAAAAGGAATACGAGGGGAAGGGAAAGGCAGATTTAAATTTAATTTAAATTATTCCTTAAATCTATCATTTTTATAATAAAAATCAAAGAGCTAGGAGAAGATTGGGGATGGTAATGGGATCACGTAGTAGCATAAGATTAAGGAAGGAAGACAAGAAAGAAGGGTTGATTGGGTAATGGGGGGAAAGACAAAGTCGTGGGTTAAATCAAATGGACAAACTTTCTTTCATCGTGTCGGGCATGTGTGTTTGGTAGATGGTGTCAGTGATACACTGACAAAAGAGTACATGCATTTCCATGCAATTGTCGCTAAACTCATACACGTGCATTACACAGCCTCCTCTTCTGCGCTGGACAAAACAAAACCCAGAATGGTGCTTTAGAATTCCAACTAAGAACAAGTAATCGTCTTTTGTCTTTGCATTCCTTTTCACATTAATTAACAGGTATGTGCTTCCCTTATTATACTCAATGTGTCAGTATTTATGATTAATTAATTATTCCAATTAACTTGCCTTAATCTCTTCGAATCACTATGCCCCTAAAACGTGTAAAATTGACACATGCATGTTGGTAATTTGTTAGTACTTCATATCCTCTCATCAGGATAAGTGCAAAAACAATTAATTAAGAAAGTTGACTGCAACTATTAATTAGTTTAGTAGTAGTTATTTTTTCTTTCTTCAAACACCGCATATCCAATGTATAGTGTTAAGTAAATGTACAGGGATCACAATTTGGTTCGGATCTAAAAATTACTCAAAATAGATTAAGTTTTAATTTATCCATTAAATAAATTTGAGTATGATCTTAAGTAATTACTACTAACCATGTAGAGGTATGGGTACTAGCCAGCTGTTATAAAATTTATTCGTGTAGCACAGGTGCCGGTCTGGTTGAATCTCGGATGTCGGGTCACAACGGCGGTGAGGTGTACTTGTGAAGACGCTTAAGTCAGTGAAAATCTGAGATGAGACAATCAATGTGTAATTCATGCGTACCTGACATATGACGTCTATAGTATTTATAGGAAAATATCTTAGGATTTGAGTCATGGGCCCTGATCCATAAGGTATTATCCCCTAGAGTGAGGTGTAGGCAATGTTCCAATGCTCCACACGTGGATGTCATTAAGATAAGGACAAACATGCAGGAGCGGAGTCGACTTGCACATAGGCACAATGTTTGGCTTGCTCTAACGGGGATTCTGCGAGTTATGGGCCTTTCGGTCCAGTCTGTAACAAAATCCAACTTACATCATACTCAAATTAAATAATATATTTATTATAAATTTTATAATTAATTAAAATTGAAAAGAACTTTAAATATTTTTTAATTTAGTTAAAATGGTTTTTTTTTTGTCTAAGATAGTTGTATCCTGCATTGTCTACTTTGAGTCGGGAATATCTACGTAATGGTCGAACCTGTTTTTCTAGCCAAAAAAATTTCCATACATAAAAAAAACCATTAAAAAGAAATATACTCCCTACGGTATACTTTATAAGACACTTTTTACAAGTTTTTGTGGTCTTTTTATAAGGCACTTTATAATTTCAAGGCAACATTTTTATCATTTTCTTTATTTATCCTTATTAACTTTAATGTCTTTTCAACTATCAAATTGTGATGGAATTAGTTAATGTTATTAAATAAGGGTAAAATTAGAAAGTTAAATTATTTTTTAAAAATCCAAAAAAATTAACTAACTTTAATCAATTTTATTGGTATGTGTAATTTGGTTAAGTGTGTCCTATAAAAATGACCTAGGCTAGTATTTCATTTAATTGAAATGTGGATAATAATTTCGGATCTAGGTACATATTAATATCCATTGAATATGGATAATTGGATATAAACGTCAAGGTCACTATCCGCACAAGTTAGATTAAAGTGCATGATCTTTTTATTAAATGCTAATATGACCAATTAAGTACATATATTTTAATAACCTTATCCCAAATCCTATTTGTTATTCCAATTGTCCTTTTCTTACAAGGAATATTTAACAAAAATTACATAGAATAATAAAAAATCATATAATATTCTAATTTTACTTTTATTTAATATTATTAATTAATTTCACTGTCATTTAATAATTAAAAAACGTTATTTTTTTAGAGACAAACAACATTATAACAAAAAGAGATTAATAAACAAAAGAGAAAAAAAAAGAGGAGTGTGGATATGTGATGAGTGATGTGGTAAAGAGAAATAAAACCATGTCTCGATATAAAAAATAAATAATTTTAATTATATTAATAATTAAATAATATAGAAAGTCTTATATAATTTTCATAAAATATAATATAATTCTTAATTTTTTATTTTTTTAAGATTTACAATATCTATACTTACCTGTTATTTGAATTAAAATATTAGACATATATATGTCTTATTTAAATATATATATTTAAATTATTAAAAAGAAAGAAAAAAACAAAAAATAGAGATTGTTGGTTGAATATTTTAAAGATTTAATATTATTTTCTACTCTGGCATCTAAATATGACGATTTGGTTTTGAAAAATACTTTTAAAATAATTATAGACTCTTGTATGAGGAGGCAGGTATACAATTCACTGTAAATCAAATTTTTTCTATTATATTTAATTGTGCATTTTATCACATTTTCTTTGATAAAAATATTGTTTTAATTAAAATTTTGTGTGGATTCATGATTTCAGTTTTTTATATGAGAATTAAAATAATAGTTATATAAATTAGTAACAATAGTAATTATTTTAATATGTGGAATATTTTTTTTCTAGGATGTATATTATTAAATTAATTTAAAACAACTAGATTAAAAAAATATTATATAATTAAAAGAGTATGTAAGTATGGTATGGGTTTTCAATGGGAGATATCTCCCAACTGTCTCTACTTTTGTAGGATTTATCCTTAAGGTTCGTTCAACTAAAGAAGATTCTTGAATTTGGAAATTTGGATCTAAAGGCGGCTATTTAGTGAAGTCAGCTTATCACGTCATCGTCAATGATTCTTTATTTACAGGGATTCCTCTGCACAAATTTATTTGGTGTAATTTCGTTCCATCAAAGGTATCTTGCTTTGCGTGGAGGTTGTTTCTTGATAGAATTCCTTCAAAAGATCATCTAATTAAGAGGAATATTCTTCAAATTGGTACTGTTGATTGTGTATGGTGCGGGCAAGAAAGCGAAACATCTCCTCATGTTTTTTTTCTGTCCTTTTGCTTACCAAACTCGGATGCTTTGTGTGGAATGATTTGGTTTTCAAACAGTGTATCATAATTCCTTTATTGCTCATTTTGATCAATTTTTGGGATTACCGATCTGCTCTCTTTCAAAATTCGATCTAGATAGGCTGCGGTATGGCTTTATGTGATTTGGAGTTTATGGCTGGCAAGAAATGGAGCTACTTTCTCAAATAAATTTTGTGCTCCATCTGATATTCTTGAGCTAATAAAGTTAATTACGTTCCTGAAAGTGGTTAAAGGCTAAAGACCTTAAGTTCAGTTATCCGTTTTCATCTTGGTCTTCTCAGTCTTTTGTTTGTCTTAACTTGGATTAGTGTTGTCTTAGTTGTCTTTTGCTTGCTTTCCTGCATATTTCGGATTATTTAGTTGGATAAAGGCATTCTGTTTTGTCGAGATTTAATTTCTTGCATATTTTTATGATAGTCTGTTTGGTTAATTTGGAGTTGAAAAACTCAAAACCATGGTTTTGCAGAATTGATTTTAAATCATTTCCGTCCAACGTGTTTTGTAAAGTGTGCATCACTTAAACCATTAATTTTCAAAATCAATTCTACTCAACTGTAAACCAAACAAACCCTTAGTCTCCTCTGGGCGGTGGTCTATTGGTTTGTGAGGTGCTGAATTCATTTTATAATCAAGTTTGATGATTGATGTCATGACTTGCTGAAGTAATATTCGTGAAGTTGGAGTTTTACATTGCTGTTGGACTTTTAAGTTATTATACCTTGGAGCTTTGTTTTTGTAAAGTATTATTCCTGTGATTCTTTGTTGTAGGATTTTATATAGAGCTTCTATTGTGGCTGAGTTATTTTTGTAATTTAGTTTTGTTTTTTGTAATTTTGTACCGGTTAGAGTGTCCCTTGTACTCCCTTTTAATATAATTTTCTTTGCTTAACAAAAAAAAGTATGGTATGGGTTCAAGACTCACCTATATAGACAATTACTCTTTTTTTTTTGCAATATTATATAAACAATTACTCATTGACCAACGAGAAATTAATTCAAGGGGTACATACTTGATAAGCTAGTCATACCATGACACTGGGTATGGATGTTTGCAGCTCAAACATAATTGCTTCCTATACCTGTTATTCAAACAAAAAATACTCCTTTATTGTTTTTTATGTCACAAATAATTTGTTTAGTAACATGATTTAGAACTATAATTAATTATTAAAATTAAGGTAAAATATTTTTTTGATCATTATAAAATATATTTTATTTAACTTTTATCATTATATTTTTTTTAGTTTTGATTCTCATAAAATAAGAATTTTTCTTGAGATCCTTGACACCCACAATATCATCATGATCTACTTATTTTGTGAGAACAAAACTAAAAAGGTAAAATATTTGCAAAGACTAAAATCAACGTGAATGTATTTTACATAGACAAAAAATTAATTATAATAACTAAAATGTCACATTTTCTTATTTTGTGTGGATCGATCAAAACCATTTTTTCGGGACAAAAATCAAATTAGATGTTTTGTCTCATTATTTTTTATTTATTTTGAAGTGAAGGTAAGGGTATAATTAAAAATAATAATTAGTGTTGTCTTGGATTTTTAAAAAACAGCTAAAATAAGAGAAAACTTCTCAAAATCAAATTATAACATAGGGAATATCAAACATAATTTCTAGCACAATAACAATGTAAAAGAAAACAATATATAATCACCATAAACCTTTATCTTGTACATAGACGTCATAAACTTTCATTTTATCTTAATTATTCTAAACTTTAATTATTGTTATAATAGGTCCTATAATTAACTTGAAGTTTTTTTTTTTGTTCAAGACTTAAAGTTAAATGATTATCAGAAACCAATCTCAACCCTTCAAGATTTTGTATTTAAAATATTAAAATCACATAAAATAAAATTTCAAGTGTTTTAGAAAAAATAGAAAACAAAATCCTAAACTAAAAAACACATGATCATGTTTTATTTTTAAAATTTCAAATATACCTTGTTAGAACTTGATAGAATTAAAAAAATAAAAAAATGAAAATATCATTTTGTACTCCTTATTTTATTTGTCTTTAATATTTAAATTATAAAACAATGAAAGAGTGGGATTGATTTTGTTCGTTATTTAATTTCATATAAAAAGGACATATTGCAACAATAGTAAGAATTCAAAATAAATTAAAATAAAATAAAAGGTTAGGGTATCTACTTATAAAAAATAAATTTAAAGATCGTCATATTATCTAAAACCATAATGGAAAGAGGTTATGGCATGTTGTTAAGCTTTCAACTTATTTCAATTTGTTTATGGAAGTGTTTGGGTAAACATATAAAAAAACTCATGACATGATCATAAGTTGTTTTCAACATATTTCAATAAGCTCCTCAAAGTAGAGTAGTTTATGGAATAACTTATATATGCAAAATTTAAGTACATCAGCATCTTTTTTAATTTTCATCCACTTTTTTAAGAACTTAATTATTCATCGAGTACTTATTGAATCTCGTTTGGAAAAATAACTTAATTAAGCACTTATAACATAAGTTATTATTTGATAAACACTTAATGAATAAGCTCTTAAGAAAATGGATGAAATTTGAAGAGAGTACAATGTACTTAATTTCTAATTAAATTACTCCATAAGCTATTCTTATGAGCTTATTGAAATAATTAATTAAGCTGAAAACTATGGACATATCATAAGCTCTTTTCATAAGTTCACTTAATAAGGGGTTGTTTGGTTTGTGGAAATATTTTCTATTTTCGTTTCATGTTTTCATTTTCTAAATATTGTTTTCATTTTTAGTTTTGAAAATTAGGAAATATGTTTGTTTTTTATTTTCTATTTTTTATTTTCAGAAAATGTTCAACTTTTAATAATTACTGTAAGTTTCAATTACCACGCTCCACGGTTTTCTGCAACAATGGCTTCCACCTTCAATTTTAATTTTATCAATCTTATTGAAAATCGTTTTTTGCAACAAATGCTTTAAGCTTCAATCGTTTCATCAATCTTGTTTTTACACCGCTTCACTCACTTGTATTGCTTCCCTCACCACCGCGCCATATTGCTCTGCCACCTCCTCACAATCCCTCCAGTCCTTCAGATAATCACCACCGCGAAATGTTGTGTCGTTCACTGGACCATGATCGATGATAGAGGAGGAAAAGAAAGCATCGAATCGTCACTCCACACCCCATCGCATCATTCGGTGGATTGCCGCTCTCCTACCTTCAATTATTTTCAGAAGATGAAAAGAAGACGAAGGTGAGGATGCAAGGGTGGCGGAGGCATACTTGAAGTTGGAGTGAGAATGATGGAGCAAGAGAAGTGGTGGGTCTGGTGGAGGAAGAGAAGTAAGGGAAGTGGTTGTGCAAAATCACAAACGAACAGTAGCTGAACATGGAAAAAAAAAGGGAAAGGATCAAACTCTTGTTAACTTTATTATAATTACACCCATGCCACCGCGTTTTCAAAATTTGGGTGAAAACAGTGAAAATGACTTTTTTTTTCCAGTTTTGGTCTGTATTTTGAAAATATTTTTAGAGAAAATATTTTCAAAAGTACAACCAAACACATTTTCCTAATCATTTCTTATTTTCATTGAAAATGAAAACATGAAATGAGCAAACTAAATAGGCCCTAAAGACCCTGTTTGGAAATACAACTTATTTAAGTGATTATAACATAAGCTCTTATTTAATAAGCACTTGATGAATAAACTCTTAAAAAAGTAGATGAAAATTGAAGAGGATGCAGTGTACTTAAATTATCCATAGACTATTCTGTAAGCTATTCTGGAGCTTATTGAAATAAGCTGAAAATAACTTATGAGCATGTCATAAGCTCTTTTCATAAGTTTACCCAAATAGTTACATAAATGCTTGTGTCATAAGATAAAATCAAATAAACTCTTCCAAACAGCAACAAATTACATAAGTATTTATATTATAAAATAAATTCAAATAATTTTTTTCAAATACTCCTATGAGCTTATGGTAGTAATAATAATAAGAGAAAATAAGTAGATAACATAATAATGACATTTATGAGTGTTATCAAATCAAATCTTATCATATGCGATCAAAGGAACCGAAAGGATAAATCAGTGAAAGTAAGTTTGGGCAAAAGGAGTGAGTGACAGCTAATTACGGGTACTTAAGCAAACAAGCGGAACCCACCACCCTAACCACTCTCATTTTGAAATCTAATCCCAATCAATCGCAATTGGTCACATCCTCACCTGCCAACCACAATTGGCTGGAACTCTAACTCGAAATTGTAACGTGGAACTAAGAGATTCGCTATCAATAACATGCTCCATAGTAGTAGATCCGAGCTGGTATGTTTTGCTACTTAATTTGTTAATTTGGTCTTTTGTACTATGCGTTGCGTGCTTTGAATCAAACTAATGACTAGTATTATTTAAATAATACAAACCGTGATTCCACCTAGTGAAGGAAACAGTCCTTATTATTAATTTTCAGAAACACAGAAACTTTACATCGAGTTTTTATACAAATTAATTAGTATTATTCATTCACCTGTCATCTTTTATCTTTTTAAGCATTAATTATTCTTAATTTATCAACAGACATAAAAGAATTATTAGAAAGTGATCGAGTGTACATCACATGCATCGTTCCTTTTTTTCTTTTTACGATTTTTTAATCCTCTTTATATCTTAACAACATGTTGTTAAGCATAGACAAAATAATATAAAATATAAAGTATACAAAACAAATTAATATTTTAACTATATATATAAGACGGAATGAAAAAATATTGAATAAATAAAAAATAAAAAAATATCTTTATTTATATTAATTTCATTTTACATTAAATTAAAGTAAACGCATGCATACATACATAGCTATAGCTATTTATAACATTTGTATTATTACATTTATTTTATTTCCATAATATTTTTAATAATTAAAATTATTAAAATATATATTTCAACCCAATGAAATTTTGACCCAATATGAAAATAACTTTCGGTGTCTCTATATATAAGATATTATTAGACAACGATATAGCTATTATTAAATATTATAAGAATGGTTGTCACCAATAAATTAAAGGACAATTCTACCGTGGACGAAAAATAATTTGGTCCACGTGAACCAGATGATAATTAACCGTAGCTGAGGAGGGATTACTGTTTTTTTATATAATATATACCCACAAATGTTTTTAAAATTTCATTATAACTCTGAGTAATTGCTAACTAAAACAAAAAATGAAACATTCAAGTGCCGTGAAGCATTGGGTATACAATTGGGGGAGTGAAATCTATAAATCTCAAGTTGATCTCGAGTTAGGTTATTATTTCTTTGTTTAAGGTCGAGCAGGGCAGAAGTTTGTGGTGGTTTGAAAATGTATTTCTCTATCAATATTTTATGGCTCTATCAATATTGTGTAATTCATAACAAAGAAATCTAAAAAAGTATATAAAAAAAACCGTTCAAAACCATCTTCCCGGCCCATCGCACAACCCCGTTGAACTAGTCGCCGGTGTTGCACCACCGTGCAACCACAATTACCCTCATATCCAATCAATGTTCTTGTCCACTGCCACCAGCCGTATGCAGCAGCGCTATCCGCGTGCTTCAGACCACCCCACCGAACAGCCACCATCGCTGCCTCTGTGTCCAAATCGCGCAGCTGCATGTTCTCCTCGCGTAACCCTTGTACAGAAACCCATCGAGTAAACTAGCACTTAGGTCCCTGACTTTTGACCCGTCGTGCACTTAGGTCCCTGTCTTTTGGAAATTGATCCCGTGGTCCCTGTCTTTTAAGTCCGTCGGGCAATTAGGTCCCTGACGTTAATTCTCTGTTAATTCCTGCTGACCTGGGCTGTTTAAGTGATGACAGGGTTCCATGCTGGCTGAAACACAGTCGTTTTTGATATTTTGATAAGTTTTAGGGATTATTCCCAACGGCCTCATCTTCTCCCTCTTCATCATTCCCCTTTCTTCCTCATTTCTCTTTTCCTCCACCATTGTTAAGCTTCCTTCCTGCAGCGCGCACCCAAGCTTTGTTCTTTCTGTTTCCTATATATTTGTAAGCTATGAACAGCGAAGGATCCAAATCATCTCATGGATTTCAGAGGTTTCCAGGGGAAAGGAAATGTGTGTGTAATCTCAGAGCAGTGATTAGGGTTTCAAAAACCGAGAAGAACCCAGGAAGGTTATTCTATGGATGCCCTAAATTGAAGGTACTGTTTCATTTGTGATATTATTTTGATTGGAACCCCTTTTCCTTTCCCTTTTCATTCCCTTTTTGTGTATGTATGATTTTGCAGTAATGCTTTTATTGCTGATATATTATGTAGGTTGCAGAGAGATGCAATTATTTTATGTGGGTTGACAGTGAAATTGTAGCAGAAGACTGCAATAGTGAAGCTACATCTGCAAAGGGCTTTCATGCAATAGAGAATGATGAAGTATGGAAGTTAAATATGGCAAGGATGCTGAAGAATTTGGATATTGAAATTAGGAGAATTAGGTTGACAAATATGCTGTTGTGTATGGTTTTGGGTTTTTTCTTAGGAGTTTGGTGGAAAGGGTAGTCTTTGTTGTTGTGGGATTTTAGGGTCCAGGGGGTTGAAAGTAATTTCATCTATGTAATGGAAGGTTATCCTTAATTGAAATGAATATGACTTTTCTTATTTATTTATGCAGTCCATAATTTATATCAAAGTTGCCATAATCTGTGAATAACATTTTTATAACTGAACCAAATCATAAATTCAAAAGATAAGTAGCAACATACTATAACTTAAGTAGATAAATAACATAAGAAGTCTGAATTCATATATAAGCAAGATGCAGTAAGCATCTTTAATTGTTCTAAACACAGCAGCATCTACATTTGTTCAAAACAAGGATTACAATCACTTGCTCATCCAAAATAAACTTAACCACCAAATTACATTCCAAAAAAGTCACTAATAGCAAAATAAAGGTAATGACAACCTAAAGACTAAGAAATATGAAAATGCTTCCTAAGATTCCATGTTCTTGAAGCCTGGAGTTGGCATAAACTGAAGTGGATCTGAGGAACCATCCTGGGGAATTGCTGGTCCAGTTGGGGATGGGCTTTTCTGTCCTCTGATTCTGGAACCCTTGCCTCTAACTAGCAGCTTGGCCCTGATGGGTGGTGGCTGTGAGTTGGGTGGGGGTTGTGAGTTGGGTGGGGGTTGTGAGTCAGTAAGCCCAATCTCTTCTGGTAGGGGAGCTTCATTAACAGTAAAATCAGCAGCAGTATCATGTCCTTGGGCTGTTACATTAGAAGGGTCACTTTGATCAGTATTTTCCTGGTTTTTTTGTTGGGCTTGTAACTCCTCCATTTTCTGTTTTTTTGTAACTGGACAACCCCTCTTGTTATGCTTCTTTCCACCACAAATTGAGCAGGTAAAATCAGGTAACTTTCTCTTAAGTTTAGAACCTGAGGCTTTCTCATTCTCTCCATCCTTTCTTCTTTGCTTCCGGGGTCTGCCTGGAGCCCTCTTCATTGGTGGTGGCATTGGTGGGAGCTGATCTGTTTTTTCCCAAAATTGTTCTCCTTGCAAAGGGTTGACATGGTGAGCATAGGTTGCAGTAATGGATGCCATTGTCAACCACCCATGGCAGTGATCCTCTGGCTTTTCTCCCTTGTCTGCCAATGCTGCAATTGCATGCATGCAGGGCAGTCCTAAGAAAATATGGTGAAAACCAAACTGTTATTGCAATTCATATAATTATGAAAATTAGATATAATGTAAATGTACCTGTGAGTTGCCAAAATCTACAGGTACAAGTGTGAGTGCCCAAATTAACAACAACTTTAGTGGGCCAGCATTGCACTTCATATTTATGCATGTCATCATCACCTACTCATTTATCATTAACAAATAATGGAATGTCAAATTATCATATCAGTGAAATAAAAAATGTGGTAATAACAGAATTAAAAATGTATTACCTGCCCAAATTGGAGCCCATCTATTGCTTTCCCTTTTCTCCCTTTCAAGCCTGCTTTGTTGGACTGGTGTCAGGTGACCATTGTGTTTCTCCAGCTTCAATTTGTTTGATGTGATGGTGGTCATAATGTAGACTCTGACCTCCTCAAGCATGGTGATGATTGGTTTAGTCCTTGCAGCAACTATTTTTGAGTTGAACACTTCACAATTGTTATTGCATATGTTATCCACCTTTGGCCACTCACTGAAGTGAGACTTTGTCCATGATTCCTTTGGCCACTTGTTTAAATACTCCCAAGCCTTGTCATTAATCCTCTTCACTTGCAACATTTTTTCATTGAATTGGCTCACAGTGGTGGCCCTTGCACACTCCCACAACAATGTCCTCAAACCCTTATCTCTCCATTGTTTTCTAAAATTTTGCCACAGGTGCCACACACAAAACCTATGTTGGGCCCCTGGCATTACCTCTTGCAAAGCTGGAATGAGGCCCTGCAGTTAAAATAGTATAAAAAAATATCAGGCAATTTGGTCCCTAAGTTTAATAAAAATAAAGTAATTAAGTCCTCAACTTTTGTCTATAATCATGCAATTAAGTCCTTAACTATTTCTAAAATCATGCAATTAGGTCCCTAACTTTAATATAAGTAATGCATTTTACCTTCTGCATATCAGAAATGAAGTTCCACTTGTGTTGACTGATATGACCTAGATCATCTTGCAGTAGCTGCAGAAACCACATCCAGTTGTCCTTGTTTTCAGTATCAACTACTGCATATGCAATAGGCCATATGTGGTTATTTGCATCCTGGCCTACTGCAGACAGTAACTGCCCCCCATAATATCCCTTGAGGAAAGCACCATCTAGGCCTATTAATGGCCTGCATCCTGCCTTGAATCCAGCCTTACACCCATGCAAACAGATATAAACTCTATGGAAGATTGGAGGGCCCTCCTCTTGTGGAATGGTGTCCATCTTAACAGTTGAACCCGGATTGAACTTCAACAACTCAGCACAGTAGTCCCACATCTTGGCAAATTGAACTTTCTCACTGCCTTCTATAATTTCTCTAGCCCTGGCTGTAGATCTATATATCAAACTATCTTCAAGTTGAACTCCATATTTTTTCTTGAAGAATTCATATATTTCTCCATGTTTCATGTTGGGGGACTGCCTAAGCTTCTTAACTAGTTTCCCAACAACCCAAGGCTGTTGAGCTTGTGAGTTTTTGAAAACCCTGCAGCAAGTGTGATCAGCATTGAATGTCTTCACCTGGAAACAGTTCCTAGCATTACTGTATGAACAATAAATCTGCCACTCACAGGTGCTTACACTGCATTTAGCCCTTGCCCTTGTCTTGTCATTCTTCACCCAATTGAAGACTCTCCCAAGCTTTATATTAAAATCTTTAACTGCTTGTTTGAACAGGTCTAGAGTAGTAAACTCCATTCCCAACTCTAATCTCACATGCCCAAATGTTGCATTGCTGTTGAATTGTGGAAAGGCTTCCTGGTCACCACCCTCATCATCACTGTTCACAGGAGTCTTCAACTCCTCAGAATGCCATCCACTATCATCTCCTGTTTCAAACCCTGCAGCACCATAACTACTCCTATGACCCACATGATCCTCCTCAACCTCCCAGTCAGAGTCACCTCCTTCAATTATCACTGCCCTTTTTCCTCTTAGCACTTTCTCTTTGGCCCCCTCAGTTGCAGTATCTTTTGCTTTCCCCTTTCCTTTCTTTTTCTGTTTTCCCTTACCATTACCTTTGCCACTCTCAGAGTCACCTCCTTCAATTATCACTGCCCTTTTTCCTCTTAGCACTTTCTCTTTGGCACCCTCAGTTGCAGTATCTTTTGCTTTCCCCTTTCCTTTCTTTTTCTGTTTTCCCTTACCATTACCTTTGCCACTCTCATTTGCAGGCTCCTTACCCTTTCCTTTGACATTCAGTTGAGATTTAGTTGGACTTGAACCTGGGTTTCTGTCCATGTCAGTTTGTTGGGCCTCAGTCTCTTGGGCCCCACTTTCATTTACAGGCTCCTTACCCTTTCCTTTGACATGCCCTTGAGATTCAGTTGGAGTTGAACAAGGGATACTGTTCATATCAGTCTGTTGGGCCTCAGTCACTTGGGCCCCAGTCCCTTTTGCACAACTCTTCACATTTGGACCCTTCTTAGCAGGGCTTTTGAACCGCAACACTCTTTTTGGCTCTGTCCTACTTGGACTTTTTACTTGTTCTTGACCCAAATTTGGTAGTGGACCTCTCTTTGCTGGACTCTTGAACCTGGGACCTTTATTTTCTGTTTTACCTATTTCAACAGTAAACCACAATTATCAGTATGTGAAACATTTAGTCCATCAAAGTTACAGAAAAAAAAATTGAACTCACCACTTGGCAAGGTCTCTGGTACAACCCTGTCTCTCTTTTCACCATCTGTTTGTCATATAAATAATAATTCAATATTCCATCACATGTTTATAAAAATACAAAAAACACAGTTTATTGCATACCGGCATTTAACCTAGAAGCATCACCATCTTCCTTGTCTGCAAGATCACCTCCCTCATCACCCTTTTTCCCTGCAAGATCAGCTCCCAGATCATCCTCATTCCCTACAGATCCACCTCTCTCATCACCCTTCTTCCCTGCAAGATCAGCTCCCAGATCATCCTCATTCCCTACAGATCCACCTCCCTCATCACCCTTCTTCCCTGCAAGATCAACTCCCAGATCACCCTCATTCCCTGCAGATCCACCTCCCTCATCACTCTTCTTCCCTGCAGACTTTCCCTTCTGATCACCCTCATCATTAACAGAATTAATGATTTCCTTTAATATGGTTGTTATGTCCACAACCTCAGGTTCCTGCACTGGATGCTCAAAATATATGTGAAGCTCATTCCCATGCCTTTGAGCTACCTCCACAACCTCTAGTAAGTGAGAATCTTCCTTCAATATCCTCAACCCATCCCTAAACCTCTTAGAAGGATCTAACCACCACACATTACTCAAACAATTGTACCCTAACTGCTTGCTGTAGTTCCTAAAGCAAAAGACATCCAACATGTCTGAATCATACTCAGACCATACATCAACTTGTCCAAATTTATATCTTACCCTTCCCCCTGCCCCTTCCTCATCAAAGTTCCCTCCATGGTGTATGTGGATATTTAACCTCTGCAGACAACCAATTTCAGATCATATTTAACATAATGTCATATAATACATATTCCTTTATTATTTTATTACTATAAATGATAAATAATTTAACTTATTACACATCATCTTTATAATACAAAAACTGTATTTTAATCAAAGATTACACATAGCAATTGGGACCACCTGACATTAGGTACCATTATCACCCTTGAAAAGATTGAACAGAATATTCACTGCACATTACAATGGCTATAGCATACAGAACATACAACATTACCTTCACAATGACCCTACCCTAAACTTGATTGATTTCTTACTACCCATGAAATTAAAAATCCCCAAATCAGACATCAAAAACCCTAAACATACACAAACGCTCCACCAAATGGATGGAAACAACCCACACAACAAAAACAAATGAAAGACAATAGAAACAGAACCCTAAAAAACAAAAACCCTAACACTCTACAAATACTAAGCAAAGAAACAATGATTACCTTTGTCTCCATTGCAGAAATCTACCAGAACCCACACGAACACCGAATTCCCTTCAAAGCCAATGGAATTTGCAGAAGTCTTGGAAGACAAGGAGACGCAGAAAGGCGGGAGAAGAAAAGAGTTTTTTCAGAATGAAAAACTGTAATTGTGAGTTGGCAACCCAGTCAGCACTATAAGAGCCCAAGTCAGCAGGAATTAACAGAGAATTAACGTCAGGGACCTAATTGCCCGACGGACTTAAAAGACAGGGACCACGGGATCAATTTCCAAAAGACGGGACCTAAGTGCACGACGGGTCAAAAGTGAGGGACCTAAGTGCTAGTTTACTCTTATAAGAATTATTTAGTGTGTTTAATTTACCTTTAAATCACGTTATCCGGATGAGATTTTGCACTAAACTAAACACACTCT
The DNA here is from genome assembly GCA_026901365.1 of Sesbania bispinosa. NCBI lineage: Eukaryota > Viridiplantae > Streptophyta > Magnoliopsida > Fabales > Fabaceae > Sesbania > Sesbania bispinosa. Next base: position 302,373 of record QLOH01000826.1, read on the forward strand.
TATTTATTCACACACAAAAGCATAATAATAATAATAATAATAATAATAATAATAATAATAATAATAATAATAGAAAATTCTTAGATAGGTATACCCCCTATTTTATATGGAGATATCAAATTCATACAACATAAAAACATACAACAATTCATATAACACATCTCTCTGTTTCTTTCCATCACATCACCTATCATATCACACATTTATCTCTTTCTCCCTCTTTATTGTACTTCTCTTTTATACGTGGGTCCATTATAGTGGTTTACTTTTCCCCTTTAATACTTGCACTTTTAGTATACTTTTATTATATATATATATATATATATTATTTTGTGTATATAATTATACAAGTCAATAAGAGTTGACTCAAGTAATAAAATCAAACAACATAGTAAAAAGGTTAATTACATGAAGTATAGTGAAATTCTAATTGGTAAATTTCGAACTAGCTCGTGAAGCAGGCAAAGCTTATCCAATTTGCTAGAATTGTGAAGACAAGCTAAGTCGACCCATTTGGGTTGGATCGCTTCCATTTGCAATTGGGCATGGTATATTTTCAGTCAATATTTTGTCGGTCCAGTGTGTGCCTTACTTTAAAAAAAACATACAAAAAAATTAATATAATTGAAAAAATTAAATAAATGAGAATTAAGAATTAGGGAAACTTTTTTTTTACGGTAAAAGAATTAGGGAAACTTGATTTTCAGCAACTAACAAATTATGTAGCTAGTGCATTTGTTAATTAGAATTCAATTGTTTAATTTAGATAAAAAATATGTCATACTTCGTACGTTAACTGTACTTTAGGTTACGCTAAGAGTGTGATTTACAATATTAGCAGATAGATTAGTTAAAAGTTGAAAAATTAGCTGAAACTTAAAAGATGAAGCATGATAAATTAGTTGATTTAATTGAAAGTATTTAGTAAAATTTAATTATTAAATACTGTAAAGTAATAAATAAAATCATCATTAATTATTGGATCAAAACTTAAAATTGAGTAATTATAAAATTTTTAAGAGTTAAAATGCAAAAGTTAATGTCAATTAGGAAATGATATTCTGAAATGCTACTCTGATTAGTAACATTAAAAAAAAAACACTAATAACTACTAAGAAAAACTAAATTATCATATAAATTCAGAGTGAAAATGTTTTAACAATTTTTTTGGCTACCGATTTCAGTTTTTAACTTAATGAAATGATGTACTAAACATACTATAAGTCAAGTTATAAAAAAACAACCCGAGTATGGATTTACTTAGCCCATTCCACACATTTCATCAGATTAATTGCAATAAGATATTTTTTTTTGGTCTTTGATCGAGAATCCCCACAGATATAGATGTGAGTTTAACTCTCGGGTCGGGAGTGGATTGGTGGTTAGGTAAAGCCCTCATAAGAGAGTGGCGACTCAAGGTCAGGGTTAAGAGCTTTAAATATTGTCACATGATTCATACACCAAAAATATTTTATAAAGGACAAACATTTATTTAGTTTTTAATATATACATGTGACAATAATTTGTCCCTCTTAAGTCTTGATAAAACTTGATAGCAATATATCATTATATGAAAAGTAAAAGTCAAATTTAGTCACTTAACACTTCATTGATTTGGTTTTCTAAAGAAAGTTGACATTCTGTTTCTTAATTATAAAATATGACAATCAAAAGTGATTGATCGCAATGGAAGTGGATTGTGATACCAGGTGGACTTTACCTGCAAGGTCAGGAATCGAATATTGGAGTCGCCACTCTTGGAAGAGCTTTACCTAACCACCACTCCTAACCCGGATGTTAAACCCATAACTACGTTTTGGGTGATTCCTGGTTAAAGACAAAAAAATTATAAATTTGCATCATATTTTAGTATAAAGCGAATTAATATATGTGAATGAAAAATAGACCACATTTTAATGGATATCTATAAAAATACTATCTGCAGGCAGGATTTTTACTCAATACATAGATTTGAGTTCAAGTTAGTAATTAAAAAAAAAATCATTGGAATAAGTGGATTGTTATCATATAATTAAAAAAAAAGTCAGTCATAAAAAGGGATTGGGTATTACATAGTACCCCAACCTTGTGCCTGTATAATGATTTTTATATTTTATAATTAAGATTTGAAATATATTTAGAAATAAATTAGATGCTGCACTTTTTTTTGTTAATTTTTATATTTAAGCTATATATATTAAAATAGTATTTTTATTTTATTATTAAATACAAAACATATTTTTTATTTAAAATGGTAGAATGAGTTCATTTATACATATTTAGTGTCCGTTTGGGAAGCTTTTTTTTTTTTATTTATAAGTCACTTAAAAGTAAAAGCTCTAGCAAACAGAAATTTTAATAAGCTCTTACAAATCATAAGTAGCTTCTTTTTTGTATTAAAAAGCGGCTTTAATAAAAGCTAATAATTTTAGCTTTTTCAGTGCTTTTCATTAAACACCCCACTTCGAACCTCACCATCACCTTTCTTTCTATTTATTGTTTTTTTCTCAACATCCCACACAGTCACCCACAACCGCTTACCATCCTTCGTTCTTTCTCGCGTTGCAGACCAATCTCCTGAAGCTGCCGCCAACATCGCCATTGTGCTCAAGTCATCGCGAAAATGCAGGTCCTTGTGCGAGCTCTCGTCGTGCTCAGCAATCACATCTAGGAGAGCATTCATCCCCACCACTGAGCCTAGATCTTTGTTTAAATGTTTAGTAGTTGTGTTTTTTGACTCTTGCCTGAGATAATATTTTTCTCATCAGGAAGAGCATTATAAGACATGCATTGTGTTTAATTAATCTGCTGCAAACCTGCCTCTAAATGCCATTTATTTTTACCTTGTAGGGGAATGAAAATCACATAACCAAACCAAATATATTGTACAGAATAAAATATAATGTGACAATTTGTTTTATCCCATTTTTCAATTACATCATGTATCTTATATTTACGTTTTCCAACTACATCTCCTCTCCTTTTTTTTTTTTATATTAAAGTCGTTGGAATAATGACCAAGTCAAGAACTAGATGATTGATAGGGGAATATGTTTCATAATCAAATAACACTTACATTGAGGGGAATAGATAGAGATAATTGATATATGATAATTTAAAATTAATATTTAGATTATATAACTAGATATTTTTTATTTTAATTTTAAAGAAAATAAGGTAATTTTAATATCTTATTTTACCAAACAACTTTTAATTTAAAAGTGGTTTTTAAGTTAAGAAAATATCAAACTGCCAAACAATTTATACTTTATTTTCGAAAGCTCTTATTTTTTACTTTAGCTTTAAAGCAACTTATAAGTAAAAAATAAGCTGGGTCAAATGAAGCCTTAGGCATGAATGAGTCTTTTTATTATACCCTAAAAAGACCCTATTCATACCCTAAATGAGATAAATATGCTAGTAACTAATTCAAATTCTACTTATTTCATTATTATTATTGCCCACCTTTCTTTTTTAATCATAGAAATTGGTTAATTTTATTTACGGATGACAATATAGGCGGGCTCGATCCAGCTCATGGTCAGGTTGTCAAAAAGCAAGTTGGGACGAGCTGACCCAAATTTGAAAATTAACAAAAAGTTTCAACCCATGTTCACATTTGGATAGGTTAAATGAGCCAATAGACTAAGGAGCTAGCCCGTCAAAAAATAAAAGAAAAATTAAAAATTAAAAAACAAGCCTAGCTAATGAGTACCCAAGTCATATTTCCATTATCCCATTTTTTAATGGGTTATAAGGACCGGATTATTGAGTTATTAGGTTAATTATCATCAACTCATCTCATTTAAATCAATGAGTTAAACAAATTAGTTTAGTGTGTGTTTGGTTTACCCCAAAACCACATTACATGTGGATCGGGAAAACGCTATCGAGAGTAACTTCTGTCCGGTTTCACGTTCAAAACGTGTATCCAGTATAAATCAAACACACCATTAACGGATCAAACTAATTTTGTTATCCCTAGCTAATTCTACTATTCATATATATATATATAGGATGATGATTTTTTATGTTTTGGTTTGAAGCCTCAACGATACACATTATACACTTTAAATAATGCGAGTCAAGTGCCTCCACTTTAAGGGTGTAAAATCCAACTTTCACTTTACAATTTACACCGATATACTTGTTTTAATTTATTTTGTAACTAGAAAGGCATATGGAAGAACAAAGGTTTGGGTGCTGCCACGTATTGATTTATTTGATTTGAATAGGGAGATGGGCAACAATATTAATGCGAGCTTCAGCCCGGGAAAAGTGGAGAGCAGTACGATATCACGAAAACAACCAAAGGGATGAAATGAAATGAAACGAAACGCTGATTTTGGTCCTAACATACGCTGAACTGAACGCACTCTGTCTTTTTGGTTCGAGTTGAGACCGAGTGAGACTCAGACTCAGACTCAGTCATGGAGCTGATATGCACACACACAAACGCATTGCAGTGGGGTTGTATCCCATGTGCCGCCATGTGATCCCGAAATTTCTGTTCCTCGTTTCGGGGCTTATTTTCTCCTCCTTTTCCAATTCTTTATAACTACTTCTCCCCTCCCAACACCCGCATCCACGCTACATTTTCTCCACGCGCCTTATCAAATTTTTAATATTTATTTTTATATAATTACTATCTTATTAAATATAATTAAAATATGAAATATATGAAAATTTTAAAATAAATAGTTTAAATTTTATATATAAACATTATGGTATAAATAATTTGAATTACCTATGTAATTTGAATTCAATATATTAAAAAACAAATAGTTTGAAATATGGATTCAATTTGAAATAACTATTAAAGGATAATTATTTTAATTTTGAATATAAATTTATAAGAAATAATTATTTCAACCATTAATATTTATTATAATCTTAAATTTATCATATCTTATTACGGTTTTCTAACATGTGCAACGTTGTACATGATAAGAAAACAAAAGTGGAAAACTTTCATTGGAAATTACAACTATCACAACAATCAATGCATTAGTAATGTTAAAGTCGTAATTTCCAATAAAACATTTTCACTTTAATTTTCTTATCATGTGCAAGGTTGCACATGTTAGAAAAATCGAATTGATATAGACTTAAAAGCAATTTAACAATTTTTGTGAGGGAAATATGTAAAATAGTAAAAGACACACCCAAAGGAAAAACAGTAAGAAAATATAAAAAAAGTGACATATGACTTTCTAGTTGAGAGAGTAAAAAGTTAGTGTCTCACTCTTCATAATGAAGTCTCAAAATTAATATATATAGTTTATGTAAGTAAAATTTTAAAACCTTTTAAACAAAGCCCAATCTATTAATTTTGAAAGCTTCAATAAAATTATAAATTATCAATTTTTATATTATACATTTTTAACTTTTTGAGATACAAAATTATTTATCAAATATTTACAGTCAAGTAATAATAATACTTAACTCTTAATAAATAATATGGTTAATATATCAATCTAATTTATCTTGCAACATTGTTCATCTCAGATGGAATAATGATTTTAATTTTGAAAAAAAAAACTTTCATAGGATTTAATTGATTTTAATTTTAAAAAATATTTTTATTATTGAAGGGGCAAAAGGCCCAAAAACTAAAACTACAATATTAAACGAGGCATGGCTATGCCCCTGCAATCATCATTCAGAATGGAAACTAGAGAACTTGGACAAGATGATTGTAACCCTATTTTCTTCTCTATATGTGTGACCAAGAGATATATTTCAGTCCCATGATTAGGGATGTTCGCGAATTGGATTGGATCGGTTTTGAGGGAAAAATAATCCAATCCAATAATTTCGATTTTCTCATTTAATCATCCAATTGGTTCAATTTTTTTTCCAATTCCAATCCAATTTTAATTGGTTTGGATTGGATTGGATTTCGGTTTCTCAAATAAACTAAAAAATGAAGTTATAAAAATAAAATTATAACAACATTACTAGTTTCCGAAATCATTAATCATTTACCAATTTAAAGTCGAAAAGTTATGCTTTGTAAAATTGATAATGTTTCTTGAACAAATATGTTGTAACTTTAAATACTTAATTAGATATGAGGGTGGATCCCAAATTCATTGCCCATATAACAGTATTCACTTATGGTAAACCCAATATGATAAAAACATGCAATAATTTTATCTTATCTTATCCTATAACATACAAATTACTTTATGGCTTTCAATCCCATGATTGAATGTTATTCGTTAAATATAGTTGCACAATAATAATTTTTTTACATCATCACAGAAAAATAATATTAATAATGATAATATATCAAAATGTTTAGAAAAGTTTGGATTGGATTGGTTCTCACGGGCAGATCCGAAATCCAATCCAATCCAATTCAATAAAAAAAATTGATTTTTTGCGGTTTACAGTTTTTATGGTTTGTGGTTATTTCAGTTTGCAATTTTTTGGATCGTTTGTTGCGGTTCCACTAAATTGTTTCTATCATTCCATGTCATCCATAGAATTATTGGGAAAAGGAGATTCCAATCCATTAATTTTCCTCTAATTCTTGGCCACATCTTCCGAAATATTGAGCTTAAGCCACCCTTCAAGACCCAGGCTGAAAAACCTTGCCCAATAGTCTTCATGAACAACAGTCCATAACAACAGAACAATCTCTCAAGGTATGCATTATTGATTCAGGGAATTCATTACACCTGGGGTAGAGAAAGTCATGAGACACACCTTTATGGTGGCACTCCTAATTTGTAAGAAGCTTTCCAAGTAGACATTACCAAAGGAAACATTGTATTATAGGGTCGGGGGCCCCTTCAAATCCCAAATCCTTTGACATAGTATGGAATCAAAATTTTCACAATGAGAAGAACAAATAATATCATATACAAATTTAATATGAAATTCCCCGTCATAAGAGGCAGCCCGAGTAGGAGAATCATCAGAGATATTTTCCCTAGGGACTTTGATAGCATTGATCTTAAGTATGTAAAATATCACCAGGCATGAGATTTTTAACCTCCTCTATGTTCCACTTCCCTGCTCATGCAAATGAAGCTGTTGGTAGATTTTCCTGCCACTCTGGAACTAATCGATTCACAAGAATATGAAATAAGAGGCTTTAAACCAAGAACGAAAGCATCTAATCAGAACCTTGTGTTGTTACCATTCCCAATGTTCCACACCACACCAGATTGAACATGCTTCCATGCATTAGTAATTCCTTTCCACAAGTTGGATTATCTATGGAAGCTCTTAACAGTAGCATCCTATGAGCACCACGTACGTTTATACTTTGATGAAAAAAAATAATATGGATGCATTTTGAAAAAGAATAGTCTTTTTTTATATAAGTTAACACTTCTATCAAAACCTTTAATTATGGAATAAAATAAGATCATCAATATCAACATCAGACTGATGATTAAAACTTGAAAATCTTTTAAAGCTTAGTATAACAAAAAAATCTTGTCCTCATTTAAAGTTTTAAATTTCTTGGATTCAAATAAAAAAAAAATTGTTTCACTTTTTAATTTTTATGTACCATGTCTATCCTAAAACAATATTTTTATCTTCCATGTTGGATCCATTATCATAACATTGTCCCCTGTTATCATCGACATCAAATTCATATTTTTTCAATACAATAATAAGTTTATTAAAAAGAAATTTTCTCGATTTCAGCTTTTAAAAATCATAAAAGTACTCCTTGAATTTATTTTTGTTGGAAAATTATTCTAAAATGTTAAACAAATATATTAAAAAATAACAGATGAAAACTATTTTAAGGATAATTGAAAAAAATAAAGTATAAAAATATATAAATTTAAAATTTTTAATTTATAGGTTTGGAAATTAGTTTAATTGATACTTTTTTTTCCCGGTAATGATTCGCAAGTATCTTGTTATGTCATATGTGATTGAATAACCAACCAGAATTGATTCAAGCGGTACGTGTTTGATTCTCCTTAAACAATGTCTCGGGCTTGAGTCTTGTGGATAAAAAAATCCTGATATAGGCCAAGAGATCTATTGGTTAAAAAAAATTAATCGAAGAAACATCAATATTAAAGAAACTAAAGAAAACATAAATCTTTTGATTGAATAATTAATTAATTAAAAAAATATTAATGATGATTCTATTTCATTTTAGTCTATATCTCATATAATACATGTGTCATAATATGACGATGTCATTCCATGAAATGAAGAGTGTCGTTGATAAGTGCATAAAATTAGTACTTTTTAAGTATGATTTTAGCACTTTGAGATTATCTTTGTTCTTAATTTAGCCCCTAATTGCCCTTTTATTTTGCTTAAATTTAGTTTTAGTTAGCTTTTAATTTAATCTGGAGTTTTGAAGCTATTTTGATAAGGAATTTGACTTTTTGCAGAGTTTGGAGGAGAAAAGAAATTAAAAAGAAGCGAAACTGAGATAAAAGAAGTTAAGAAAACTCATTTCTGAAAACGCGCTCAAGCGCACCACTTGTCTTAATTATGCTTGTCTGAAATGTGCTACTCCCTGAAGGCGCGCTCAAGCGCACCTTTAGTGTACTTGAGCGCACAACACCTATCTGAAAGTTACTTGCAGCTAAAGCTGCGCTTGAGCGCGCACGTATCTTCTTTCAGGCTCCAGCGCGTACTATAAAAGGAAAAAGGGAGGCTTTTTCAAGATATCTCTTTTGGGCATACCTTTTCCACCTCTCTAAGTTTCCTCTGCTAGGGCTCGCGACTCCGCCCCTTCCATCTCCGCCTTGTGGGTTGCCCTCCTCCATGAGTGGCTAACCTCCTCCTTCGGGATTGAACGTAGTCTTCGAACTCCAATGTATTTAGTTTAAGTTCTTGTATTTTACTTTCATTTGACATTGGTAGTTTCGTTTTGTATTAACTTTTGAATCTATTTTACGAGATAGTTCTTGATATCAAATCTTAGTCTTGACCGGGAGGTATTTCTTTGATTTCGAACTAAACGTTTCTACTCGGTGGGTTTAATATGCTAGAAATAGATATTGATTCATCGAATGCTTTGAATACTTTTTTTTAAAGCTGAAATATATGTTTGAGTATGCGAGGAATCGATATTCAAGGGTATGTTCTTAAATAGGGTCTCTAGGTGCGAGGGATCGACTTAGGCGACTTTAGTGTATTGCATCAATGTCAATGAAATCGTAAATACATGAACCGACGGAATAATGAGGAGGGAGAACAATGAGTTCAATCTCCATTTTATAACTTGCTTTCGAAACCATTTCACTGCATTTGCTTAGTTTATGAATTTGTTTTACCAAAATTTTCACCCACAATCAAAAATGAAAATTTCAATGTTCTTGTGTAAATACTTAGTGAACTAAATTGTGTTGAGTTAATAGTAGTTCGAGTTTCTCGTGGGTACGACAACCCTTACTTATAAAACTATTATACGTACTGTTGCGATATTGGTACGCTTGCCTATATCTCAACAAGTATTTTTGGCGCCGTTGCCGGGGAACTTAGTCACTTCTACAAATTCTACAAGTTTGTTCATTAGGATTTTTGTAATTAGTTTTTTGTTCATAGTTTATTTTAGTTTCAATTACTACTTGATACTAATCTTTGTTTTGAGTGTTTTAATCCTCTTCTAGGCAAAGAAGAAGCAGACAAGAAACCACTCAATGAGATGAACCAAGAAGTTTCTCTACTACACAATCACAACCAATTCTTCCAACTCCTGAACCAATCATGGCTGGTAAATGGCAAAATCCACCAAGAAGAACACTTAGAGATTATGCTATGCAATAGGGACCAGGATACTTTTCTAGCATGGCAACTCCTAGTAACTTATTCAACAACAATAATTATCTTAACAATTTTTCGCAAGGTTGGAGAAGTGACCAAAATCAGAGTTTTGTGTGGCAACAAGATGTTTTTTCATCCTACATGCAACCTTATTTCCAACAGCAACAAAATTTTCCTTCGATTCAGGACGGAAGATCAAAATTGGATGATGCTCTTAAGGAATTCTTACAAGTTTCTATGGCCTCTCAGAAAAATATGGAAGCATCAATAAGAAATCTTGAAGCTTAAGTTGGACAATTAGCTAAACTTTCAGCTAACCAACAGTCAGAACAACTCTTAGCAACTACTCATACCAATCCCAAGGAATACTATCACCACAAGGAGTGGTATAACAATAGGGAAAGGTATTGGGGACAATTTGGCAACTGAGAAAGAAGTGCTGCAAGGAGAAGATAATGAAAAAGAAAGAAGTGAGAGTGAAAAAGATAAAATAAAGAGTGAGAGAGAAAAGAATGAAAATGAAAAGAAAGGAAGTGATTGTGCAGAAGAGGAAGAGAAAAATAAAGAAGAAATTATATATAAAAGAGAAAAAAAAGAAAAACAGAGAAAAGAGAGTTATGAGGGTAGGGTGCAAGGGGGAGGACACAGTGACGACGACGTTGTGTGCTCGGTGGCTCCCTGTTTTGACCGCAACCTCCCCGCTTCGATGAGGTGACGAGGACGTCCCTGCAATTTTACAACTGTGAAAATCAAGATTCATTTCATTGTTTTGAGGTCCATCTAGTGCTTTGACGTCTCTGTTGTTATGTTTTCACTATAATTTTTTTCTAATTCTTTTAACCGTTTGCATTTTAAAGGCTTTTATGAGAGACTTTTTTTTTTTTTCTTGTTCCCTTAACTAGTTCTAAAGTTGTTTCCCATTAGACATTAAAACTAAACTCTTGCATTTTTTTTCTCCTTTTAAACAAAACTCGGCTGGGGTATCGTAGCACCTAGAAAAAGGAAAAAATTAATTAATTTTGGAATATGCTCAAATCTTATATTTTGGCTTAGTATATTCTAATCCTTACCCGAACCACTGAAATTAGTTTATTTGGCCTTTTTTATAAGTTTTTTTTTGGTTTAAATACATTTTTGTCCCTATACTTTTGTAAATTAGTGATGTTGGTCCTTATAGTTTTAATTGCTTAATTTTGGTCCATATACTTTTTTAAATGTGTGATTTTGGTCCTCCTACTTTTAATTGCTCAATTTTGGTCCCTCTTCTTTAAAAATTGAACAAATTTAATCCTACCGTTAACCTCTTATTAAATATTTAGCAGAGTTTTCTGACATTAATTTAATTTTGTGACGTGTAAACCATCACATGATAAAAATTATTATTTAATTTTATTTTTTAATTTTTTTAAATGAAAAATCAGAGCTTACAGATTTCAGTTCGCTTTCGATTTCATTTTAAATTTCATTTCATGCCCGAATGAGATTTCAGTTCGCCAGGTTGATGGCTTAAAGCATACCTGCAATTGTTTTAGTTTTGGGACTTGTATTTACTTTATTGTTTTTGAGGAAATCGGAGTGTAGTATTGGGATTTTGTTTTCTGATTTTGTTTTCTCATTGTATTAAATTATGCAGAATCTGGTTTTATTTTCTGATTTTTCGTTTAAAAATTAAGAGATAAAATTAAATAATAATCTTTGCCATGCGATAGTTTACACGTCACAAAATTAAATCCATGTCAGCAAACTCTGCTAAATATTTAATGGGGGGCTAACAGTAGAATTAAATTTGTTCAATTTTTAAAGAAGAGGGACCAAAATTGAGCAATTAAAACTAGGGGACCAAAATGACCCATTTACAAAAGTATAGAGACCAAAATTGAGCAATTAAAACTAGGGAGACCAAAATCACTCATTTACAAAAATATAGGGACTAAAAATGTAATTAAGCCTTTTTTTAAAATAAGGGTCTAAATCAACAATCCGATTGAACCGAACCAAACCAACTTACAATTGGTCGGTTCGATTTGGATTTAACACCCAAAAAAATTTAAGAACCGATCCGATTACTTTTGATTGATTCAGATTTCTTTTTCATATATATGAAATCGAACTAAATCGACTCGACCGTGAACACCCCTAAATACGCTTACACTTGCAAAGTTAATTTTTGAACTACTTTTTATAATACTCCAATATTACAGACGAAGAAATTAAGTTAAATACAGGTTTAAGTGTTTTTAACTTGGGGTGTCTAAAATCAAAGGACTTGAGTCCAATATATAGCCCCAACCTCCCCTTGCCTAACAGTCTGTGTAAACTATTTGAATTCTTTTATTGCAATTTGTAATTTACATTTTCAAAATGTAATTTCTAATAATATGTAAGGTATTAATTTATTAAATTATTTTTGGAGAGAAAATAAAAATAAATGTGATGGTAACGAATGACCTGAGAGTGGAGACCCAAAGAGGAAAAAAATCTTATTTTACAATATGATATAAAGTATTAATTAGATTTACAAAACATGACAAATTAAAATATGATATCAAATTTATACAGATCAACATAATAGTATATTGAAAAAAAATATGGGACTTGGTACCTGTGCGTTCAGAGTTTTCCCATGATCAAAACCTGGATCATGTTTCTCTTTTAAAATATTTATTATTTCCCCGTCCTATTAAAACATGGACTTTCAACTGATTATACTCAATAACTCACCATTGTCAACAGTTATTTTCAAATTTTTATGACCTTTCCTTTCATCCATTTACTCACTTTTTTTTCCTGAAAAAAATGGTTTTTAACGGCTGATGTTATCTAAAGCGATAAAGAAAAAAGTAACGGATTAAAAATAATTAGTAATTAGCTTTAATTAATTATTTAGCCGGCTGCTGATAAAGGTGAACAGTGAAGTACACTTGTCGAGGAGCGCGTGGAGTGCAGACTTTTCGTTGGAACAACTGGACAGATCTGAAGGTGGGCCCATGGTGTGCCCCCCACATATGTAACATCCACCGTTAGATCCGGAAAGGTGCATCATAGCCGCACAAATATTACACCAATAAAAAAAATAACCTTCACTTCACATAAGGTTGTTGATGATTATCATTATTTTAAGAGGCTAATCTCTAATGGGATCAAATTAGTCAGCTTTTTAATTAGGGTTCGAGAAAGGCGGGGGCTCAGTAATTTGTAGTCTTAGGCCCAATATTCTTCTAGGGATTGATGGAAAAAGAAAAATTAAATTATAATGAAAAAGCTCATAAAAAAACCCCTAAATTCTCCTATAAATAGCACCACACCCCCTCTTCCCCTACACTACACCTACAGCTTTTCTCTCACTTAGCTTATAGCCTCTCCTATTCTGCACCCTCTTTTCTCTTGGTCTTTGGATTAGGGTTCTGATTACGTTATGAACCTTTCATGACTTTTTCTCAAAACCAAAAACAAAAAAAAAAAAATATATATATATATATATATGGGCTTGTGGTTGTGTTGTGGGGTATCTATCTTCAGAGTCTTGAATTCAATATGATGGCCCTCTTTGTATTCTTCCACAGCTTTCTTGAACTGCATCCAAAGAGTTGAGTCCCTTTGCATGCATGCCATGGCACTCTTCCTCTCATACCTTCTTGGTTTGCGGTTCAATAAAGCTGTGGGAAGATACAGATAGGGTCAACTACAAACTAACTTGATTCTCCTCCAAAGATATCCCAATTATTGGTTTTTTTCTTTTGTGTGTGTCTATATATGGGGTAAATTATTGCAATCTAATTTTTTTTCCCTTTTTTTTATGCTATTTGATATAATTTAAATAATTTTCAGATTTAAATCTTTGACTTTTCAGATATGTTTGATCAGAATTCTCAGATGCAGTTATCATAATGATATAGATTTATCATGATGATTGATGAAGATGATGATCCTCTTCTTCTGGAATTAAATTGACCAGGTATTATTTTGATTCGATCCAAAAATCAAGGGTAATTTCAGCTCTCACAATTATGGTTGGTAGATGCGGAATTATTATATATGAAAACTTTCCTTTCAGATCTTCTCATAATTAATTTGTTTGCCTTTCCTCTTTCTATTTTGTCTTGAAAGGGGAACATTATATATGTATTTGGAAATGGCATGGTGGTGGTTAATTTGCACATGCACATTATTTGTGATGATGCATCCATGCTTGATTTGAGAATATTAATTTTTTTTAATATTTTTTCTGTGTTCTAGCTAGCTAGTCCTGTCTGTGTTGCTCTGAATGAATACAATAATAACAATTTTTAATAATTTCACCCTTAACTGCCTCTGTTCTTTTGGTCTCTCTTTTTTTCTCATTAGCCCTTTTTATCTATCATTTGTTTTGAAATGTGTATTGTGTAGCCTCCAATGCAGGCAAAAGTTACAACTTACAGTGAATCAATGGTCATCATTGAGATTTCTATATAGAACATGTCTCACTCCATTCATTAACCCTTTGATCTGTACTCATACTCTTTAATATATATATATTGCAGCCTGCAGATTCAGCCTTAGTTAGTATCTAATATTATTTAATCATGATTTCTCTGTATTTTATTTGCAAGATAGGAACAAAGAACAATTATACTGTTCTTATCTTAAGTACACTCAACAAAAATGAAAAATTCATTAGTTTTTAAAATTAAAATATCTACAAGTCACAACAAACACTTTTATTGTTTTTTGGAGGTGCACGGGACTAACTGGGAGGAACAATTTTCAGTTACAGATTGTTAGATGATGGACCACAGAGAGGTGGCCATATATGCTATGGAACTTCCCCAACAACTTATGAATACTTTTAAGCCATTGGTTGCTGACCCTAGAGGGTTAGGTGAAGCTTTTATGGAAAAGATTAACCATAACCATCCTCACAAAAATTTAACACAGGACTCTATTATGATGATTTTTGCGAAAGCTACCTAAAAGCAATGCAAAAACCACCTTATGAAGGGAAACTAGGGTTTTCTTTTTCCCAATCAAGTTTCAGTTTTAGATCACCCTGCAAGTAGTGCTATAATTTCCTAGACTCCTTTTTTTAATTATTTTCAATTGGAGAAAAAAAAATGAAAGCAATTTTTTTGTGTTAACCACGTGCAGAACAATCTTGTTCGTAACTTAATTAATTACAATTAACACTCTTTATCCCTTTTTAATTAAGAATGTGTTTAATGGAGATCGAATCTGTGAGCTCTTTTCATTATCACTCTATTATCACTCTACCTGAGCCATAATTCTTTGATAAGTAAAAGCAATTTTGAAGTTGAATGGCCTTGAAAAAGTGTGTGATGTGATCCCAATATTAATATCATACCAGAAAGCTATATATATTTTCGTTCATTGTTTTGTTTCTGAGGATTAAATCGGACAAAATGTGAACTTTTAGATGGTGCATTCACGGGCACATTGAGTCCATTCATTCAATAAATAAATGTAAGTCTTTTTCTTTTTTATAAAGATAATGTAAAAGTCATATGAGCACGCCACTTTATTTGCAAGGATCAAATATCCTAATCCTACTGTAACCCACTAATCTAACATACATGTTCTAACTTGTTCCTCATTCTATGGCTTTGATTAATTTTTTTTCATGTGGATGATAAATACCTTTAAACTGATTGAGCTTGCATGATGTCTATTGCTTTTTCTTGTTTGTTTTGGATCTATTAGTATACTAGTTGTTTATTTTCACTATATGTTGTCGTTACCTCCTTTACTAAAGGTGCATTCCTCTCTCACTACTCATCATGCTATTAATTATTTTCCTATTAATAATTTATTTAATTAATTAATTGTGATGGACCTGATCGATGAGGCGTTATAGTCAAATGATGTGGACTGTGCGATTTGTTTTTCTTGTGATTTAATTATAGTTCACTAGTTTTTTTTTTTTTTTTTTTTGCTTTGAAGGAAGATTAAAACTGAAAAAGTTAGATTTTCTTGTGCTCCGTGATGTGCAAAGAGTGGAAGATCGGTGAAAAGAGTTAAACGACAGGGAGGCAATAAATTAATAGACAATCCTCTTGATCTTGCTGTCTTACCAGTCCCATTTTTGTCTTGTGGCTACAACCATCACATTTTTAAATAATATTATTAAATTAATAATAATTAATTTCTAACCCTTGATGAGAGCTTTTAGTTATTATATCACATTGTATTGAATACATTAGATTAAGTGTTGTACTACATTATTAATTTGGATTATAATTTATAATAATTATAATTCTTGGCAATATATAACCGCCCCCAAATAATGCTATGATGAATTAATCCATTCTTATGGTTAAGATTTCCTTTTCTGAAAAATGAGGCATGTCTATATGTTTCCTGCATTTATTAAATGTGTGTGTGTATATACCTTTTATGCTTTTAAGCAGTCACAGTCAATCTACCTTACCTTC
This sequence comes from Sesbania bispinosa, assembly GCA_026901365.1. NCBI lineage: Eukaryota > Viridiplantae > Streptophyta > Magnoliopsida > Fabales > Fabaceae > Sesbania > Sesbania bispinosa. The sequence goes on from QLOH01000826.1 coordinate 318,557, forward strand.
CACTCTCATTAAATTTTTAGTCCTTTTTTCTATATTTTTCTTTTGGGTAATATATATATTTTCAGTGAGGAAAGGGAGAAAAGAAAGAATATACGGAATTAATTGCATAGTTAGTTTCTTGGTATATTATGTATGTGTCAGGGTCAGGTTAAAATGCGCACACACACATATATATATACTGCCTGAGGCATAATACACAGGTTGAAACTTTTAATTGAATATGATCATCATGATTGTTCTTTGTCCAAGAGTACAATTTCTAATTTCCCATCATGGGTCAACATAGTTTCCTTTTATTGTTATTTTGGCACTTTCACATCAATAAGAGGGAAAGTGTTATTATTTTCATTGGATGGGTGGTTATATATTCGTCACCACTCACTCACCAAGTTACTTACGTCAATACCATATATATACCCTACCATTGATGGTGGCCATGTATGTAGTGTTATTGTTGTCATAATCATTTCATTTCTTGTCTCAATGTAACATAATTAAGATCCATTTTAATTTCTTCAATCATCTTTCACGGAGCGTGTAATATGAATTCAGACTTCAGAGCCAATTCTAACGGATCTTGCCGACATTATACTTAATATATCCTACAATGCTTGATAATGTATTTATATGAATTGAACAAAAAAAAATCTAATGTACATTGCCTTTACTTTAATTTGTTGACTATATAGTGATGCTTATATTCAATCGATTATGGATTGAGAAAAGGATGTATGTCAAGTAGTGGCTCAAGCACTCATGCTGGAAATAGTATATATAATAGGACATTGTTTGGGATCTAAGTTTAATTTAAACATTGCATGGTGCTCTAGCTAGCTACCTACTTTTGCACTTGAAGATTCGACCATGTAAACGTATTGCTTTCCTCCTTGTCCCCTATGTTATAAAAAAAAGCACCTTGATGTTGATAATTGGAGTGCAAAATACACTAAACAAAATGTATTGTGTTTTGTCAATCTATAAAGTAGCATTTCCTAATACTCTATTTCAACATAGATGTACGGATCCTCAACGGGTGTTCAATGCCTTTTCTATACATACTAGATCCATGTTTTATTGAATTTGTTCAATTTTTTTTTCTTTAATAAAGTATAGGATATAAGGGTTTTAAATCCTCACGCATTACAACCCCAGTTTTTCTTTCGGTTCTATACGTTATTCATGGGTCCCTCTGGTTCTGGTTAGATGAAAGCATCTTTGAAGAGAAAATTAAGTAAAGGTAGAGATGATTGTTGAGATGACCACTTATTTATAATAAGGAATTTTAACTATAGAAAATGAATTTATTTATGTTTTCATTCTTGAATTTAAGTTGAATCTTGTTCATTTTTAGCGGGATGGGTAATGGTTTAGCTTATAAAGACTTCAAAAATAAAATTTTAATTTTTAACATATTGTGTTTTTTATTAAATATTTTTTCGCACGGATTAATAGACCCTAAAATTATTTATTTCCTCAATTTTAATTATCTCATTTTTAAACTATAAAAGAAATTGCGAATCCAAATTATCTTGTATTATTAAATTATAAAAGGGGATCTTGCTTAAACAATTAAGATCCAAACAATTAACTTGTTTTTATCTTTTTCTTTCCAACACACTGGTCATGTGAAAAGGAGAGGATCCAAAATCCAAATCTTGCGCTGTGATGTATTTCTTTTTAATTGATGCAATAATATAAAATCTATGCAATAGCGTGGATAAGCATGTACCCTTTATTGCACCCCAAAAGAATGTGTGTACTCCATGTTAATTGTCTTTGCCTTGCAACATGTCTTTTTAATTTGATACAAACGACAAATCATGTGGTAAGCAGAATAATTTATTTAAAGAAAAAAAAAAGCATGAACAATTTTTTGGGCTTTTTTTGAAACTTTTTTTAAGGTGCTTGAATCCGAACATTCCCATATATACTTTTGTTGAGGTGGGGAAGCCTTGCCATCAAAGCCAGAGAGGCCCATTGACAATAGTGCAATTAAAAGTTTCTTAAGTGGGATTTTAGGTTAATAACATAATTAAAAGTGGACCAAAACAATAACGAGTTAGCTAGCAAAGTAACACAACACTGCATGGCACTCACTGACATGTTCCTGTTTAGCCTCGGACATAAGAAATATACTAGCACATTCTTTTCTTCTTTCTAAAAAAAATTAATTATATATATAAAAAAAAGCTGTGGATTCAACAGTGGTGTGAAAAGCAAGAATAATTCCGTACTAGGAAATTTGGCTCAGGATTCAGTTCATGTCACTGAAGGCTTCACCGTGCACATCTATGATCAGTTATGGCTCTGTCTCTCTGGTAACTCACACGATGTCGTGTCACAATTCACAAAGCTGTTTCATGGGATACTCAATGGGTTTCGTGTGCCCGTGTTCAAAATTTCCACTATTTCCCTGAAATTGAGCTAAAAATAAAATTGGGCACAATACTATATGGTGCACTGTTACCACATTATATATTTAGTACCATACATATATACATACATAACATCACACACTATAGCTATATAAATAGCTCTTCCATCAATACACATACAAAATCACATCCTTTTCATACAAAGTTGCACAGAAGTGCCATGCCTCTGTGTCTGCCTGATTTAATCTGATTAATTATTATTTTTTGGTGGTCCTACTCCTCTCTGTACAACTTGTTGCATTCCCATAGGCTATATAGTGTAAGTGTATGTAATTGTAACTTATGCTTTATTAAAGGTTCTCTCTTTTTGTGTTGTCTTGTTTTTTTCCTTATATGATGATAACATATACCTCTCATCACAAGGTCCTAATTGCCTCACTAAGGGCAAGATTTTGATCTGCTATATGTATATATATATATATATATATGCTTATGAAATTAAAATTGAATTGATTGATTTTTCAGAATTCGTATGCTAAATTGGCTGTATTTAGCACTTGACAGCAGAATGCAGTATGGGTGATGTAGAGTGTGACCATGACAAGTTTGTGAGTATGTGAGTGTGTAAAACTGTAATACTAGCTAGTGAGAGGTGAACAAGAGGAGACAACAATAAGTGTTATAAATTACTACCCAAGATTTCAGCACCAAGTTGGGTTTGTAGAGAGAAAGAGACATATATACAGGCAGAGAAAGAAAGAGAGAGAGAGAGAAAGAAGGGGGTTGGGTTAAAATGAAATGATGTCAGGAGAGAGGAGTGGTTAAAAAAAATGATGTCACATAGTGACAAAGGTTAACCTTTTTCACAGAAATGTAGGAGAAGGATGTGGATTCACTAAACTAAAAGGGCAACAGGAAGAACTATCATCATTAATGATAAAAAGGAAAGGTGGGGGAATCTTCTCTGCAAACATTACCTTTTTTTTTTCACCATTTCATTGAATCATTCAGATTTTTACTAGAAAATTAGTTAATCAGAAACTTCACCTAATTCTACAGACAACTAGGAAACATTAATTTTTTGTTCCTTTCATTCATCTCATCAACCCCCCCAAAAAAAACTTGCAATTTCCCCCTCATTTTCTTGCATGGCTCAAACAGTACTGTAGCATCAGATTTAACAAATCTGCTCTTAATTTTAATCTAATCTTTTGTTTTGTGTTTCTAATTTTCAACCCTATCATCTGATATGGGAAAAGCAAAACCCACATTATCACTGTTCATCCAAGAGAAAAACAACCGTTTCAGTCCCTACTCAATTTCTCACAGTAAAACAGGACCAGTGAATTAATTCAGTTATAAAGTGAGTAATTCCCTTCTTTCCTTAAAGAAAACAGAGAGAAAAATCAAATTACAGAATTATGAAAAGCAAAGCTAGCTATAAATCCAGGTAATTCAAGTGAATCTGATACATCATACATATAATATACCAACAAGGCTATAATAATTAATTAAAGAAATTTCAAGAGAAAGAAAGAGATCACACAGAGAGAAAGAACAGGATGTGAGAGTTAATTACCAGTGTTGAGAGATAAGGAATGCAGAAGAGGAATGAGGTTGTATTGTAAGTACTCTGCATCTGCAAGTAATTAAGAAAAGCCTGAAATGCCATATTCTCCCACAGCTTTCTTGAGCTTCTAGGGCTTAATTTAATTAAATACTGAAGAAGTTCAAGAAAGCTGTGGAAAAGCATGACCAGGCCTTGAGAGAAAAATTGACCTCAGATTTAACCAAGTTTTATTGTGTTGAAGGAAGAAAGCACTAGTACTGCACAATGAGAGGAAAAAAAAGGGGGCTAAGGGAGGTGAAGAGATATAGGGAATGAAGGAAAAAAGAAAGAGGAGAGGGAGAAATAAGCATAAGCATAAGCATAAGCATAAGCATAAGCATGCCCATACAAAGTTATCATGGACCACTCTACCATTTATAATATCAATCTACCAGCTTTATTTTATAGAGAGGAGAGTGAGGGGGGTATGAAAGAGAGAAAGAAGAGAGAGTAGGGTTCACTTCTTTTCTTTTCTTCACTTACAATTACAAAGGTGCAATGCAATTTACCCTTTCATTTCACAAAATGGCTTACTTTCCCGGTGAGTGCGCAGTGGGTCACATACAAACACGTCAGATGGGTAAACAACAATAATCTTCCCCAAAAAGACAAATCAACAAAAGAAAAGAAATGTTCCAATTCATATATAGGCAAATCAGATTTAATTTTAAGGAACAAAAAATAAAAAAAAAAACTTCCCATTCCTCTCACATGCTACCATGTGAGCAGGATCTCTTTTTTATTTTGTGTAGATTTAAAGTATGGGTTGTTTATGGTCCCCAATCTTTGTATACCTATTAATGTGTTTCCCTTTGATAAATAAATAAATTAACAAACAACCACACATCTACAATTCCAGGTAATAATCAATCAATCATTTTGCTCTAATAATAATGCGCGCGGATGTTTTATATGCGCGCTGAGAATAATTTATTAATTGCACAATATATTTGAGGCTAGCTAGCTCAAGAATATTGGACTATTTTATTTTGTGTGTGTATTTTGATTTTTTTTTTTTTAAATTCGTAAACTATATACATACAGAAAAGGGATATATAAAAAGAAGAAGTAGAGCTAAAGATTGTTTCTATATAGAGTGTGTTTCTATTTTTCCACTTGTAAGAGCATATATACATATATCCTGGAGCTATTTCAACTATCCGCTACACATCTACAACTAGCTACTTACACAAATCAAGATGTACTGCACTACAAAGTGGTTGAGTTTTTAATGCCAAATGTTGGCTCAAAATTAAAAATGCGCCCACTTTTATCTGCACTTTTACCACTTGAGATGTATCAAAAAATTAATATGTCTAAAGTGTGTCCGCTATTAATTCAGCTATTTAATAACGTTCATATTTTTTGCATTTTTTAGGTTATACCCTTTTTTCCTTTTAGTTCTCTTGAATATAAGACATAAAACCATACATCACTTTTTTACATTTTGATCACTTATAATAATGAAGTCGCCTCTAAGAGATTATAATTTACTATAAGTTAAAAAAAAAAATTTCGATTCATATATGATTTTCACTAATTTGAGTTTTGAATCTTTTGATCCCTAGCTATAACTTTTTAAATCTTATTGTCAAGGTTTTGGTCCTCACCTCAGGATACCTTGTCAAAATCTTTTCTGAGGCTTAAATAAAATTATAAGAATTTGGAACTTAAATGAGGGAAAACATAAAGGCCTGTGTACTTTGACAATAGGGACCAAAATCTAAATGAGTAAAAATATAGGGACAGATACCCGAAAATAAAATTAATTGCAGGAATAAAAAATAATTAAAAACTATAGGAGTAACTGCTAAAATCTTATTTAAAAATTTAATTCACCTGGTAATTTTTGATTAAGATTTAATCCCTCGATATGTACCACATTAAATGAGTGATTGATTAGTATATATATACTTGATTTTTTTAAGTAAGCATTTATTGTATATATAAACCGGGAGAGTTAATTTCATGGGTAATTAACAAGATAAATAGTTATACACAAAAAGTGAAAACACACAAACATTGACATGATTGGAATTGGAAAGGCAATGGATGTGTTTCAATAAGTTTTGAAAAAAAAAGAAAAGCGCTTTTTACGATTTTTAAAAGTTTATTTGAACACTTTAACTTCTGGGGAAAACTCTATATAATTTTGCCAATTTTTAAAAATCCAATTATTTGATATTTTTTCAATCATATTTTTGAATTATATTCTCAAAGAAAACTTCCATAATTAATTTTTTTCCAGCATTTCATTTATTTTCGGCCGCTATCAAAATTAGCAATTTCAGCATCTTTCATTGAATAATCAACACACATGCAATTGAAGGATATGGTTTAACATGGTAAGAAACATAAAATAAAAATTTGTTGAAGTGTATAGCTGCAATTTTATTTTAAAATATATACCCTGCTTTACTAAATACCACAAGTCAGGATAAAAGCTAACATAGTTTTAAAATATATTCTTCATCTCCTTTTTGTGCATGTGATATATCTTGTAAAGGTGTGTCTAAGGTGAATGATGGTGAATTGCACTGAATTTTGTTTCCTATACGAAATTACCTATGAAGTTACCTGTAACATTTATTAGTCACAACCTTATCACAAGTAGATAATTCAACATATCTAATACTCACTCTCGTCCTGTTTATAAGAAAATGTTTAAAATTTTACCAAGATTCTATTTATAAGATAAAGTACACAAATCTAGAAATATTTATTACTTTTTCTCATATTTACACAAATCTAGGGGTAAACTTGTAATCTTATAGAGAAATTTCTTGAAAATCAACGCATTAATTACTTTTTTTAATATGTTTTTTTTTTCTGAATTGCATGTATTATAAATAGGACCAGATGGAGTACCATAACGTCATAGAATTTCCCAACGTGTAATAAATATTAATCTTTCATTTGTCTATACACTAATAAGAGTTAATATACAATTTGGTTGAAAGTGACACACAATATATCTTTAGTCTCTAAAAATGTCAATGTGTATAATTTGACCCTTAAATGTATTAACCTTCTTACAATTTAGTCCTTTTAAGACATTTTAGCCTCTTAAATGTCAATGCATATAATTTGATTCTTGAATGTGTTATCATGTACTTTTGTCGTGAAAGACCAAAATGTGATTAAAATAACACATTCAAGAACCAAATTATACACACCAATATTTCTGAGGATCAAAGATAATCAAGGTGTCACTTTCAGGGTTCATAACACCACTAATTAAAAATAAGTTCATTTTAATTTGATGAGTTGTTAATATTGTACTAGTTGTTAACACTTTTTTTTTCGATTAAATGGAGGCCTAAAGGCCAGGAAGGAAGCTTACAAAGCTATTCTACGGGGAAAAGAAATCCCCACAATATCATGCCAAATAAGGGAAAAACAACCAGGGGGATGAGAATCAAAAGTATGCAACCCTGGGGAAAGATTATGGGCAAAATTAGCTAACCAGACAGCTACCCTGTTGCATTCACGCAAACCATGAGTAATAACCACATGCTAGGGCCCTCTTCTAAGTCTATCAATTTCCTGGAGCAGTGGTGCATACCTATGGGAAGGCAAGAAACCATTGTTGATCAATTGGACAGCTATCTTGGAGTCACTTTCTATCCACAAGTGAGAAATCTGCATGTTGTGTGCATGTTACATAGCTGACAGAATGGCTTGGAGTTCAGCCGTAAGCACTGTGCCAGAGCCCAAATTATAAGCAAAACCACCAACCCGGCTCCCAAAAGAATTCCGGAACACACCTCCACAACTAACCATAGCACCTCCCATCTTGAGTGAACCGTCTACATTACATTTCACCCATCCTTGGTTCGGCTGTAACCAACCCACATCCCTGGTTTCATATTCATGCACCATGTGAGGCAATCCATGAGACCCTGTTCGAATTTCATGGACATGTAGATCAATGCTATGAATAATATCCACAGGATTAAACGGTTTATTCGCAAAAACATGCTCATTTCGAGCCTTCCAAATACTCCAGCAAGCCACACCAAAGTAAACATGTCTCCACCGGTTCCCTTCCATGGAAAGATTATCGAAGACCCAAGTCTTTAGATCTGCATGCATACTACAGAGGCCCCCTGTTCTATTAGGACGTGACAAGGCTTGCCAAACATTGCAAACTAGGGGACATTCACGCAGAATATGGACCTCCGTTTCTGTGTGGATATTGCACAGAGAGCACTTATCACTCGATGCTATCTTACATCTGAAGCGACGGTGGTTTGTCTTCAAGTTGTTAACACTTTTATTTTAACTATATATTAGCACACATCATTACAATATTTGGATTATCTTATAGGTAATAATGGTAAGAGTTAAATATTGTTAAAAATGTGATAATAAATGATGAAATGATAATATAAATTTATATTAATAATACATTAATATTAAATTCATAATAATAATTTAACATTTTAAATTAAATGCAGTGATCAAAATTGTTATACTAACCATCAAACATATGTATAATAAAAATATCAATTTAATAACTATACATTGTCATTATAAAAAAATTTTATACAGGCATTCAATGAAGTGTTATCACACATTTAATGAGCTTAATGATACATAAGGTGTTATACTCATTAAATAATGTGACAACGCATATCATTGGAAGTCAGTGTAATTTTTTTTACACTGATAGTGTATAGTAATTAAATTCAACATTAATACAACAAGATTAAATTAATATTAGAGTTATATATATATATACACACTGTCAGTGTAAAGAAGTTTTACACAGACATCCAATGATGTGTTGCCACATCATTTATTGAATTTAATAACACATAAGATGTTACATTCATTAAATGATGTGGCGACACACCATTAGATGTATGTGTAAAATTTCTTTACACTAGAAGTGTATATCATCATTAATGTTATATTACAAAAAGTAAAGTCACAAGTACCTCCCTAACCCTAGACACACCTGCGCATACTTAATTCTTGATTGTGTGTAAGGAATTAAATTATTTTGTTTTAGTTTATATATATATATATATATATATATATATATATATATGGTTAGCGAAAGTGAAAGCTTGAGTACAAATAGTCCTAATTAACTTAAGTTATAAATGTTTTTATGTACCACATTAAAATATTGAAAAACAGACAGTCCTCGAAGATAAGACGTGAGAGAAAAATTATGGACCTGCTTCAAGCATTAACATATTTGAGTCAAAATCAAACCGCATTCACATATAAATGTCTTTCATGTTTGTGTGTGGTATCTATAGAACATAATAATCAACTTCAAAGTGTTAAATGTTGTATATGAAAAAAAAAAATTGCTAGGAGAGTTAACCCCACATGTGGACAATACTTGTTGAATAGAAAGAATTAAATTTTCAATTACATGCATGTCCCTGTTTTGTTCAATGTTTAGTTGAATATTAAAAACTTGAATAGTTAGCGGTGGTCAAGTGATGACAATAATGGAGGGTGTTGGGTGACAATGGCATTGCATAGTGTTAGGTAATTGTGAAAGGTGTGGACAGAGGTGACAATTAAGGATATTGGGTGGTGGTGGCAAAGGGTGTGGAAGTTGTTGGAGATAGAGGGTGCCATGAGAAGTGGTAGTGGAGAGTGTTGGTAATAGATAATTAAGGTGTGGTGACAAAAAATGATGTAGAGTTCTAGGTTGTGATGGTTCCGATGATGGTGATATTAGAGGGTGTTAGCAAGGAAAAGGTGACAACAGTGATGGAGGGGAGATTGGCAGTAGTAATAGTGGAGAGTATTAGGCAGTGACAGCTATGATGGTGGAGGGTGCGTTAGTTGATAAGGATGTTATACAACAATGATGATGACAGTGGAGAAGGAGTAACGATAGTGGCGGCTAAGGTTGTTGGGTGACGATGGTGGTAGTGAAGTGTGTTAAGTAGATGACAGTACGTGGTCAAGGAATTACAATTTTGGGTGTAAGGTTGAAAGAGTTAGCATTAATGGTAATTTAGGAACATATATTACTAAGATTTTCTATTTTATTCTCTTTGCTTCCATTTTTATTTTTAGACAATCAAAATATATCACTTTTTAGTTCATGTTTTATTTGTAAAAACACGCAAAATATAAGATAGAACATATATGTCTTGTTTAGACCTACCTACCAAACACCACTAAAAAGGTTTAATTTTTTTTGAAAAGGAAATTTAAGAGCACCGTGTGTGAGAAATGAAGGGTTAATCAAAAGCATTTAGTGTATGTTTAGTTTATCGTTGGACAAATTAATTTTAAAATTAATGGATGAAAATGAATTATACAGGAATTATGATGCATATTTAATGGAAGTGATTTCATTTCTAAAACCTAGATTGAGTGTGTTTGTTTCAAGACATGAAAAACATATTTTTAGAAAAGTAAGTTTGGGATTATGAATATTCTCATGTTTGTTAAAAGCTTGAAAAAAACAATATCCATGGGTATTATTTATTCCTTGGAAACTAATTTACTCAGGATTTTCCCACTTCCTATTTTCATCATGAAGTGTGGGTATTTTATATTTTTATAGAAATGGAAGTTATTTTAATTTATAAGTTCCTACTACCATTTTATTCTACCACATTTTTGTTTTTAAATTTTTTATTTATAAATTAGATAAATTTTAAAAAGATTCTTGAGTATGATTATATTTGGATGTCAAAAAAACTCCGTACCCGCGGATACTCGTGGATATACCCGTAATGAGTACCCGTAATGAGTACCCGCATATTTATTAAATGGGTGAAGACGAATATTATACTACCCGCCCCCGGGTACCCGTATATTCATTCAAATTTATTTTCTATTAAATATATTAAAATATTAGATTTTTTTTGTTATTTTATGATGATATAAAAATTATTTTTTACTATTTTATAATGATATTTTTAATATATTAACACGTAATGATATCATATAATGTTAATTTATATTGTATAATATTAATATTATATGATATTATGATATATTATATGACATTTTCTCTTTTTTTTCTATAAATTTCAAATTTTTAAACATTAATAAATACTCGTGGATACCCATTGCCCGCATGGGTACCCGTTAATTCTAATGAGTATAGATGCCGATAGTATACTACCCGCCCTGCCCGGCCACGTCGACATCCCTAGCTATGAATGCATGAAAAGGGAGAGAAAATTAAAATAAATATAAAAGTTATGAACTGTTTTTCATAAATCGACATTATTCGATAATTTATTGGCTCAATCTAGTTTTATTTGAGTTAGTTTGTTCTATTTGCTTTATTTTTTATATAAATATAATTTAAAAATATCAACTTTAAATAATTTATTAAGTGTCAATTATTTGTTTAATATTTAGGGTGTGTTTGGCAAAACTAGCTGATAAGCTCCTAGCTTATAAGCTCCAAGCTGATAAGCTAGCTTATTGAATTAGAAGTGTTTGGTAAAACTAGCTGATAAGCTAGTTGGTAAATGTAAAATGACATAAAAGGACATAACTACATAAGTTTTATGATATAAATTGTATTTGTGTTTTCTAGACAAAAATATATTATTATGTAATTATAATTTTAGATTTTTTTTAAAAACAATTAAATTCTTATTAAAATTTTAATTATAAAATATTTAATTAAAAATTTAAATAAATAATGAAATTGATAAAATAAATAGTATTATATAAAAATAATTTCATGAAATTGTAAAAAGAAAATAACAATTTAATTAATTCATAATTTTTTTAAATTACTTATTATATAGGTAATAATAAATAAAAATAAATTGAAAAGTTTTTTGTCACTAAAATTGAAAATAGGTATTAATAGGTAAAAAGAAATTAAAGATAATAAGGGAATGTATTAAATTATAAGGGATAGTGATGAAAGAAAATTAAATAAGCTACAAGCTAGAGAGTGTGTTTGGCAAGGCCAATAAGCTAGCTACTAGCTTATTTGACTAGCTTATAAGCTAGTTTGACCAACACAAGAGTGTTTGGTAAGGTACTTCAAAGTAGCTTATTTTAGGAGCTTCTAGCTTATAAGCTACAAGCTACCTCACCTAGCTTCTAGCTTGTAGCTTGTAGCTTATTTAATTTTCTTCCATCATTATCCCTTATATTTTAATACATTTCATTTATTATCCTTAATTTCTTTTAGCTATTTTCAATTTTAGTGATAAAAACCTTTCAATTTCTTTTTAACTATTATTACCTATATAATAATTAATTTAAAAAATTTTGAATTAATTAAATTGCTATTTTCTTTTCACTATTTTATGAAATTATTTTTATATTATACTATTTATTTTATTAATTTTATTATTTATTTTTATTTTTAATTAAATATTTTATCACTAAAAGGTTTAATAAGAATTTAATTATTTTTTAAAAAAATCGAAAATTATAATTAAATAATAATATATTTTTATCTTAAAAAAATAGAATTAATAAAACTTATGCAATTATGTCCCTTTATGTCATTTCACATTTACCAACTAGCTTATCAGCTAACACTTCTAATTCAATAAGCTAGCTTATCAGCTCGAAGCTTATAAGCTAGGAGTTTATCAGCTAGAAGCTAGCTTATCAGCTACCAGCTAGCTTATCAGCTAGTTTTGCCAAACACACTCAGAAGCTAGGTGAAGTAGCTTGTATCTTATAAGCTAGAAGCTCCTAAAATAAGCTACTTTGAAATATTTTACCAAACACTTTTGTCTTGGTCAAACTAGCTTATAAGCTAGTCAAATAAGCTAATAGCTAACTTATTGGCCTTGCCAAACACACTCTTAAAAAATTAGAATGTTATTATATTAGTTTTTTTAAAAAAAATTACGATTTTTATAACACCAACCCTTATAAGACTATAAGAAATGTAATTTTTTTATTAAAATAGAAAGTATTGATTGCAACAAAAATATAAAAAGATAATTACTTTTTAGGAGTTAATATAATGATAATTTTTTAAAGATTTAATGTGATAATATGTTAATTTTTTGAATAAAGTAAAGAGTTATTTCTAAGTTAATTTTTAGTATAAAGTAGAGTTATTTTTTATCTAATTAATTTGGATTGAAAAATAAATTGTTTTCCTGAAAAATATTTAAAATTGTCTATAATTAAAAATAAATGAATATTTATTTTAAAATAGAATTTAAGTATAAAATTAGAAATTAAAAATAATAATAATAATGAATCCCAACAATTTTAAATTTACAAATTAATTTGCGTCAAGTTAAATAAAATTTGTTTCAATTTTAGTAATCGAAATTATAAATTTGATGGAATTATTTAAATCGACCCGTCGATTCTGAACACCACTATGCAGGACCATGAAATGTACTGTGACGGTGATGAATGAGTTGGATAGGACATGGTGACATACAGCATACAGCCATACACCCCACAAGTTTGTAGGCGCGCGATTGGGTTAGTTGTATTATTATGGTATCATAACATAAAATATCACAAAAGGATAACATAAGATATTATCATCGCATCATGATCATGTGCGTGCTTGGATGTTAATGTGGTGGGTTGCGGCATTCTGGGTCCCTATACCCGCTCATATGGGTCCTCCACGTGTACTTATGTTTATTTCAGGATCATAATTCTATTATTTTAAACAGCAAAAAATAAATAAATAATTTTTTGACGTCAAAAAATAAATAAATAAAAAGGGGGAAATGTGAATAATTATTATATAGAAAATAAAAAAAAAGAAAAAAACACGAAATGAAAGGTGTTATTGTAAGGTCCACCTCATGAGCAGCAGACACCAGTTATATCAGTTTGATATTCAGTTTGTTTTCTTTTGTAGCGTACGGAGCAAGTGGATTGGTTTGTTTCGGTTCGCATAGAAATGAAAGTTTTTACCGTGTGATTGTGTGCGTGCGTGTGAGTAAGCGTGTGTTTGCACCTATATATATTTTTTTTAAGTAAACTTACAAATTAATCTCCGACTTTTAGGTTTATACAATTTAGTTAGAAAACCTCAATATAAAATGTGTTTGACTTGCCATTTCAGCTAGCTGAAAGTTAAAAATAGTAGCTGAAATCATTTCAGCAGTGTTTGGAAATATAGTTTTTTTGGGTAGCTATAAGCTTTTTTCAAAAAGTACTTGAGCTAACTTTTTTAAGAAAGCTCCAATTTTCAGCTACGGGCTGAAAATTAATTACAAGTTTAGCCCTCAACCACCCCCACTTATCATTATTTAATAATTAATGTTGCCCTTAAATGTCATTTTACCATTTTCAACTAGTTTTACCAAACACATTCAATAGTTTTTCAGCTTTCAGCTAACTTTAAGGTTTCAGCCAGCTTTCAGCTAGTTTTACCAAACACACTCATAGTACCTGACTTCTTGCTTTTTTTTCACTATAGTCCAACTGTATGTTTCCTATTAATTTTTTTACGACGTGCCACGTTTAGTGACACTCTGTTATATTGTTTGAGACTATAATGTCCACTTTGGCACAAAATGATGTGGTTTGTCAAATTTATAGCTTGAAATACTTCAACTCTAGCAGTAGTGTATTTCCCTATTTCCTCTTTTTCTCTCTTCTTCCCCCTTTTCATTGGAAGGTATCAACTTCAATTACATTAATTTTGTACCACGATGACAAATAGTGTGACAGAGTGTCACTAAACGTGGCACATCGTAAAGAAATTAATGGGAAATACATAACTGGATTATAGTGAAAGAAAAAGCAAGAAGTCAGGGACTATATTGAGGTTTTCTATTTCTTAGGGACTAAACTGCATGACCCTAAAAAAATCAGGGACGAATTTCTAGTTTACTCTGTATTTTTTAGGTTAATTACCGTACATTGTCGTTATAAAGAAGTTGTACACAATCGTCTAATAATATTTTATCACATTAATTAATAAATATGACACCTTATATGTCATTAAACTTATTAAATAATGTGTCAACATATCATTGGATAACCGTGTAAAATTATTTTACACTAACAGTGTATAATTTTTAAATCCTATATTTTTTTGGCGAAAAAATATAAAAAAAGTTTGCACATATATATATATATATATAATACTTCATTCGATTCTATTTATAAAATAATTCATATCAAATAAAAAATATTAAAAAAAGTAATTAATATATGAATTTTCAAAAAATTACTTGCAATATTATAAATTTATTCCTATTTAAAAATAAACTCTACAACAATGATAATTGGATTACTTTAAAATTTTTAATGGTCAATAAGGACTACTAAAAAAAATATTAAATGGTATATTGTTTTATAAATAGAATCGGAGAGATATTAATAATGAAAGGGAGGATTCCACGGAAATTAGTTTGTGAAAAAACTGTATTTGTTTTCTAAAAAGTTATAAATATATATGAAAAAAAAATATTATATAAAAATTTGTAAAATACTAACATAAAAAGATAAATCAATGTTCTTTGAATCTTTGGTAGAGGAATTTCGTAAAAAACTTGCGTATAATTTATGCATGCTATACATTCACTTTTATATATCAAATTTAATTTATGATTTTTTTAATCTCATAAATATATTCTATCATTTTTTTTCTACATATTCATGCGTCATTTTTATATAGCGACACATGTCAAAAACTTTCATATTAGATCAAAATTAAATCAATATTACTTACTTTTATAAATACTTTTTCAATCAAATAATATTATTTCTTTCTTAAATTCTTTAATCAATAATTAAATTTCATTAATAAATCAATATTAAACAAAAAATATTTATAGATTACAATTAACTTACTTTTTATCAATTAGATTAATTTTAAGATTTTTAAAAATTAACATTTCAATTATTTTATATTTTTTATATTTTAAATTATATTTTAGCTCATTTTTATAATTTATAAAAAGCTTAATTGCATTTTTGGTCGCCTTACTATCAGTCTATCATCAATCCGCGATTTTGGTCCTCCTACTTTTTTTTCGCGATTTTGGTTCCCTATTATTCCAAATTCGCGATTTTGGTCCCTTTAACACATACTTGGCAGGTATAGGGGACCAAAATTTTGAACTACATCGCGAATTTGGAATAATAGGGGGACCAAAATCGTGAAAAAAAAGTTGGGGGACCAAAATCGTGGAGTGACAATAGTAGGGGAAACAAAAATGCAATTAAGCCTAAAATGATAAAAAGATATTCCTATAATTCATGAGACATATACTTGCTAGTTAAAGAAATTTATTATTTTTAATTAATATGTATTGAAATTTAGAAAAATCATTGAATAAATTAAAGCGAGTAAAAGATTAATTTATCTAATAATTTAAAAAAAATCTTAATTTATTCTGGTGTAATTATATAGAAGCTTTAACCGGCCAATATTTTTTTTTAGGGTCTTGCTAACGAGTGCCCTAAGGGCACTGGTTAAGGTTTCCTTTATAGAAGGTTTTTATTGGAAATCAAAGCATTGATTGCATCTTTAACTTTAAATACCACACATTCCAATAAAAGCTTTCTATTTTTAGTTCCTTAACAAGTGCCCTTAGGGCACTCGTTAGCATTTCCCTTTTTTATATTAGATGTGTAGGAAGAGTTTTGGTTATTTTTATAAGAACTTTTTTTAAATTATTCCGTGAATTAATTTTTTTTTTGATAAAAATATCTCATTAGTGGAGGTAAGTGAATAATTAATTAGTGAAAAGAGTATGACACAATAGAGTAATTAAATAGAAAGAGAAACATAGTGGATCTCAATAAGTTGAAAGGTAATTCAGTAAATATGATACACATTCATGATAAATTTATTACAACCAACTAAATTAATCTAACTTTCTTAATAAATAATTAAAAGGTTCTTATAATTAGCACCGGAGGAAGTACTATCTCCGTTCCTATTTAACTGTTCATTTTTAAAGAAAAAATTTATTCCTATTTAATTATCCACTTACAAAATCAATGCACTAATAAATACATTTTTCTTCATTTTACCCTTATGTTAATAAATGACTTACCATTGAAAATTAATAAGAGTCGGTAGTAATAAGAAAGATAAAAAAATAAAATAAAAAATTTAAAATTTATTTCCATGAAAATAAGAATAATAATTATATTTTTTAATATATGTGTTTTACTGTTTTGTAGTTAAAATAGACAATTAAATACGAGGAATAGAGGTAGTATTCACTAAATACACTTTATATTCTGCATCGCCATTGCTCCCTTCTGCGCTCACTGCCGGCCACATGTCGTACTGTGTGTTGCTGGCAACTCATGGTAAGTTTATCTTCCGAAGCCAATCATAGGTATAGGATATCTAATAACTTCAAACCAAATTTAACGTGTTAAATTATTCCGAATTTCATTCCCTAAAAGTTTTATTAGTTGCAATTCCAAATTTAATTCAAATTAAAAGTATACTTTTTCTGTTTGAATTTTTCCATGTAAATATAATTACCGAATGCAAAAATCATTGAAACATTCAATAAAATTATAAGAGAGTTTTTATACATGGACATCTTATATATTTATTACTACAGTGGATTTTTTTGTTTGTCCCTATAAAATTAGTACAATTTTATTTTGATTTTTTATGAGTAAATTTGAATTAATAATGAGGAGTACAAGATACTTCCACCCATAATAAATGAGTCATAGTAAATTTGATTTTTTTTTATCTCTATTTATATTTTATTTGTATTTAATTAGTAAAATGGACAAAAATTAAATTTTACTAATTTTATCGAGACAAAAAAACATATATAATCTTATTATAATTATTTTTACCCTCCCAACCGAGTTATTGCTTATTTGATTTGTTTGATTTTTACCAACTGACAACTCAGTATTTGTTTGATTTATAATTGAGTATAATTAATTTAAAAAATCGATTTCTCAAAATCATGATTCTGCATTGTTAAGCACTATTCCAAACGGAGGCTGAGCCTCATACCTCTTGACAATTCTTATCATTCTATAGGCTTTAATTAGTTTCTAAACTTCTTCTACAAACACTGTTGTGCCGACCTTGGTAGGGCTATCCAAGAGAGTATCAACCGGCTCGGAACCCGTTCTAACCGGATGCGAATTCTACAAGCAGATGGGTGCGTTCGGGTTGCGGGTAGCGCGATGAGTAAAGTCAGTTTAGAACGGTTTCCTATGGGCAGGTTCGGGTGACTAATTTCTTCACCGTTGGCACCTGTACCCGATCGATTGTGTACATATAAATACTTTAAGTTGAAGAAACCATAAAGTCCTACACACTTGTGGGTCGCTTTCACTCTCAGACTCTCAGTCCTCTCATATGAAAACTTTCTTATCTCATCATTGCTCAGTTCACAGTCATAGACTCATTGACTCACAGTCACACTTCTCCTTCCCGTAGAGCCTCTCTTCCCTGCCTTCTCATCCATAGCCATATATCTTGCCTCCTCCCCTCTCCCTTTCATTTTCTCTCTTTTGTTAGCAGTTTTACATGGTTGGCGTTAGGATGATGAAAGGAAGCGCGATTGGAGTGGGGATGAGTGACGTTTGACGATCCTGAACAGCGCCACCCACACATACCCCAACAACAACGAAGACGCGATGGATAGTAACCTCTACGCAGTGAGTTGCTGCTAGTGTCATGGCTGCAGAGGCATGGCAGTGCGGTTGGGCTAACTTGTAGTGTGGTGGATAGGGTTTGTTTGTAACTTTTCCTGTTTAAATTTTGTTTCTTCCTTCCTTTTTTTGCATTCAGAAAAGGAATGGGCATTCAGCATCCTGTTTCTTCCTCATATTTTTTTCAAGTTTCAGAGAAAGATTAAAAAAAAAAAGTTGTAAATTTTGATCTTTAATCTAGCCCAAAAATTATGGTTTAGCCTTGGCCCAACCCGTAATTATTCGACTGAGCTAACCACTAACCCGTTGTACCCGTCACTCGACATAACCGAAGCAAGATACAAACGGGATCGACCAACACATTGATGCAGTCGATTTTTGGCGGTTTGGTACTTTTTGGCCCGAAACTGATCAAAGGACACCCATAAACCTTGGGATCACTTGGTCAAGTGACATGACTGAAAAGTGACTAGCTTCATTGGACACCTACCAAATAAATTTAATTTAATCACACCTAAAAGGAAGTAATTTCATTTAATGGTGTCAGGATCTTGATGATAATGCAGAATTCATGGTTGAAGTCAATCCCAAAAATCATGCTTTATAGTAAAAGTCACTAATTCACCATAAATCAAATTATGATGGAAGCATAATGGTTACTCTTATTTGAAGAGCATATAAGCCACGAGACAGAATTAGGGTATTTTGTCCACTCAATTTCTCTAGAAATGCAATAGTGATCTTATATAAACTAGGTTAGCTTTTTTTTGCACTAGGGGTATTCACAATTAATTGTAGAGACTAATCCCTTTTGAGTTGTAAAAATCATCAAAGTGAATATTGTCTCTACTAACAAAGCCTTTTTCATATAAACGACTAAGGATCAAACCCTTATTAGAATACTTGAGGAGGACTTGACTGATGTGATCCACATGGGGTGGATTCGCTTTAAGGATCTGTCTAGGTTGGATGCTCATAAATAAGATATTGGGGAGATAGTTTAAAATGAGAAAATGGAAAGGTTGAAGGTGAATTGGTGAAAGGATAGATAGATGACGCCACTTCGAAGGATGGAAGATAAGTCTTGCGGCGCCACAAGGGAGGTGAATAGCCCTTGATAAGTTCAGGAGATGAAAGCCACAAGGAAGATTTTCCTTGATAAGTTCTAAGAGAAACAATTCCCTCAAAAGAGAAAAACTCAATTTTGATTCTTTTCAAGCTTGTTCAATCTGAGTTACAACTGCCCCTATTTATAAGTTAAGAGGACTTCCAAAAAAAACAAACTCTTAGGAAATTAAAAGGACTCTACTATCATGTCATTACCAAAGTGGTGATGCATGTTACACTAATTTCCTATAAAAGCAATTAAAACTCAGAAAGTGCTCCCACAAGTAATTATAGTGCCTTGGGGAGTTATAAAGAACAATAAACATGACTTAGGGTATGTTTGTGAGTTGAATTTTGGAGGGGAAGGGAGGGAATGGAAGGGTTTATTGGAAGCCCTTCATCCCTTTGTGTTTGTGAGTTTCAGTATTTTACAAAGTCTTTCCCTCCTCTTCTCCCCCTCCCTTCTCCCTCTAATCATTTCTTTTCCCTCCTCTCTAAACTCACAAACACACCCTTAGGGAAACAAAAAGTCACTAGAAAATTGACCCCTAAAAATAGATACGAAAAATAAACTAAAAATAGGAAAAATTGCATTTCTGTAGCATCTCCACAGGCATGGAGCGATCCACAGCCTGCTTGTGCTGCTCTCGGACTCCAATTTCTTTACTCTGCAGCGTTTCCACAGGCATGGAACGATCCACAACCTGTTTGTGATTCTCTCTAACTTCAATTTTCTTATTCTGCAACATTTCCACAGGCATGGAGCGTTGCATAGCCTGCTTGTGGTCTTCTCTGATTTCAACTTCAAGTTGTAGCAAATTGACCCATTTTGGTTCGCATCATTCCCTCCTTCTTCAGAAAGATTCGTCCCAAATCTTAAGACTTTATTTTCCTATTATTTTTATTCACTAATAACTTAAAACGTACAATTCAAACCACCAGGATCAAATACAACACATAAAAATTCATGCATTAAAGAAGTATTCCTTTTGGGCGCACAAACCCAAAAACCAGATTCAAGAGAAATTCTTCTTTTATGTCGGACCTGCAGATTTGATTTTTCAAAAAAAATATTGTAGATCCAAAAGACTTTTGAAAACGTCTTGTATGATTATTATAGAACCAAGCAAATGTTTCCATGTTTTTGTTTGCAAAATCCTCTTGAAGTTGGCTTCCAAAAATGGGCTGGATGAATAGTGATGTTTGAGGAACAATATCGACAAACTTCCTCTTTAAACATGGAAGTTGTTGTGTTTATTCAAAGATCCATCCTTTTTCCCCTGTAAAATATTATAAAAAACATAAGGAAAAATATCATCAGCAATTAAATTTTTCTCATTCTCATTTTCTTTTTCTTCTTTTTCTATTCTTTCCTTTTCACTCTTTTCTTCTTTCTTTTTTCTATTTTCTCCTTCAACTTACGTTGATCCTCCCATACCAGGGTTGGGTGCAAAAACTTCAACCTCAATTTGCGTCCTTCATGCAACACATCAATTGCATGCCTTAAAGGTTTAAGCACTACAAGAAATTCATTTTTTAGCAACGACTTGTAGACGGCTTATTCTTCGCTCAGCCGTCGCAAATGTGTTTTTTAATATAACATTATATTTTTATTACACATAAAACTTTAGCGACGGCCAAGCCATCGTTAATTGTAAAAACATTGCAACGGTTTGACCGTCACTAACTGAAAATTTCTATTAGCGACAGCCGACTTTCATATTCGTGACGACTCTAACATCGCTAATTAAAAATTGAAACTAGAGACGACCTATTTACGCGGATTGTAATTTACAATTTAACGATAGCGACGATTTTCTTGGCCATAGCGACGGCCTAGCCGTCGCTACCTGAATTAAATGTTAGTCGTCGCTACGTCTGACACATATACGAGAATGTCCCTTCTTTCTTCTTTCTCTTTTCTTTTTCCCTTCTTCTCTTCTCCTCCTCCGCTGCGGCCTCACCGGAAAACGTCCCTCAACCTCTCCCTCACTGTCCCTCAATCTCTCTTTCTCTTTCAACCCCTCCCTTTCACTAAACCCTTCAATCTTTCCGATTATTTTTGTGAAACAACCATTGTTTTTGGTAAAGAGGCGGTGGACTGCAGCCAACCACCGTGGGTAGACGTTGCCGGCAGTGAATCTCCGTTATGGGCATCGAACGGGTACTGTGTTCACTCCTATGTGTGATGTAACTGTTGTAATTTGTCTCTGTATTGTATGAATTGTTTGTTAGTGGAGAGCTGAGCTCAATAGGTGAGACCTTATGAAGGGTGCTGGTTTTGTGCCGGTAATATAGAATTGTGCATGTGTTTGTATTGTATGAATTGTTTGTTAGTGGAGAGTTGAGCTCAATAGGTGAGACCTTATAAAGGGTGCTGGTTGTGTGCTGATAATATAGAATTGTGCGTGTGTTTGTGCTGTGATATGTGAAACTGTTATGCTGAAATTATATGATTGTTGAATTGTAGACAAATGGATCGTAGATGGATGTATGATAGGATTGATTCTTCTAGGAGATTGAATAATGAGTTTATTGAAGGGGTTTCGAGATTTGTTAACAAGGCTATGAAACAACCTTCGTTTATGTCTGATGGAGGGATTAGGTGTCCATGTGTCAAATGTAATTGTGAGAGTATTCTGAAACCTTCTTTAGTTAGAGCTCATTTGTTGAAGTCTGGATTTAAACCAAACTACTGGGCATGGACTGACCACAGAGAAGAAAGGTCTAATAATGTTGTTTGGGAGATGATGATAATAATGTTGAAGATATGAGTTATGAATCTCAGTTTGCCTCAATGACTCAAATGATGTATGATGCATTTAGGCCTATACTTGATGAAACATATGATAATGAAACAATTGTTCAGCCCTAAACCCTAAACCCTAAATACATCATGCATTTAGGCCTTAGCTGAGAATGGATATGAACTAGTTATTCAGCCTGAGACTATGGTTGAAGATGATGAATCTGAGAATGAAGACATCCCATCAAATGAGGATGAAGATGAGTGGGATGACAATGAAGATGAAGAGGATGATGAAGATCGAGAAGATGAAAATGATGTATAATTAGATTAATATTAATTATTGTGTACTTTTCCATGAAGTTAATATTAATGTGTACTTAGATTAACACTAAAGTGTACAATATTATTTAATTGTTAACACAATTTTTTTATTATTTTATAATCGTAATTAACTAAATAATTATATTTAAAAAAATTTGATTACTAACGACGGTTTGGCCGTCTCTACATGAAGATCGTCGCTAACTTGTGACGGTTAGTGACAACCACAATCGTCGCGTTATGTTGTGACGACAATGACATTAGCGACAACCCGAAGCGACGGCTGGCCGTCGCGAACTAGTAGGGGTGTAAGCGGGTCCGACCCAACCTGTGAACCCGACGAATCCAACCCAACCCGAAGATATTTAACGGTCCGGTTCGGGTATTCAGTTCGGTTCGGTCATTTTCTATCAAACCCGATCTGGTTCGATTCGGGTCTCGGGTTTGCCTATGTTGAACCCGATTGACCAAACCCGAACCAAACCAGAAAAAAGGTCCTAATCTTATTTCATTTTCATACAAGGAGAGAACAAAAATAGGTGTAGCGGCATCATAAGCAAAGGTGGTTCCCCAAATCCTATTCTATCTGCTCTCTCAATTTATTTTTCTCTATTTCTTTTCTTTTTTATATTTTATATTTTAATTTTATTTCATCTTCCACATTTTTTTTAAAAAGGGAAAAATGTTCATGACCCGATGACCCAACCCAATCCGAACATATTCGGGCTGGTTCGGTTCGGGTTATATACTCACCCAAAAAATATAAAACCCGATCCAACCCAACCCACCACCATTCTATCGGTTTGGACTTGATGCCACCCAAACTCGATCCAACCCAACCCGATTACACCCTTACGAACTAGCGCCGGCTGAAAATAGCCATCGCTACTGCATTAACGACGGGCCCTATAGCGTCGCTATAGCATACGTGGCTACGACTTTTCTATTGTTAGCGACGACTTATGGCCGTCGCTAAATCACGTTTTTCTTGTAATGAAGGTTTTTATTTTGCCGCCAAGACTTACCAATAATAATATGGCATAATTCCATGGGATGAATATCACATGTAACTTCTTCCATATACCTCCCAATAGAGAATTTAATCTTAGTTTGTCGAGGATGACAACTAGTTGGTATGTTGAGTTTATCAACCAATCTTTGGCTCACAACATTATCACAATGTCCTTCGTCAACTCCAATTAAACACACTTGGCCTTCAATTAAACACTTCATATAGAAAATATCCATCGCAATTCCAAACCCAGAGCCGAAGCTCTGATACCAGATGATGTGATCCACAGGGGGTGGATTCGCTTTAAGGATCTATCTAGGTTGGATGCACATAAATAAGAAATTGGGGAGATAGTTTAATTAAAATGAGAAAATGGAAAAGGTTGAAGGTGAATTGGTGAAGGGATAGATAGATGACGCCACTTCCAAGGATGAAAGATAAGTCATGCGACGCCACAAGGGAGGTGAATGAATAGCTCTTGATAAGTGCACGAGATGAACGCCACAAGGAAGAATTTCCTTGATAAGTTCTAAGAGAAACAATTCTCTCAAAAGAGAAAAATTCAATTTTGATTCTTTTCAAGCTTGTTCAATCTGAGTTACAATTGCCTCTATTTATAAGTTAAGAGGACTTACAAGAAAAACAACTCTTAAGAAATCAAAAGGACTCCACTATCATGCCATTACCAAAGTGGTGATGCATGTTACACTAATTTCCTATAAAAGCAATTAAAACTCAAAAAGTGCTCCCACAAGTAATTAATTATAGTGCTTTGGGGAGTTACAAAGAACCATAAACTTGACTTAGGGAAACAAAAAGTCACCAGAAAATTGACCCCTAAAAATATATACGAAAAATAAACTAAAAATAGGAAAAATTGCACTTCTGTAGCATTTTCACAGGCATGGGGCGATCCACAGCCTACCTGTGGTTCTCTCTTACTTCAATTTCTTTACTGTACAACGTTTCCACAGGCATGGAGCGATCCACAGCTTGCTTGTGATTCTCTCTGACTTCAATTTCCTTACTCTACAACATTTCCACAGGCATGGAGCGTTCCACAGTCTGCTTGTGATCTTCTCTGATTTCAACTTCAAATTGTATCAAATTGACCCATATATATAACTGATATGCCCTTAATCTCTTACTACCTTCCTAACCAAAGCAACCACATAAAAACGGGCCCTAGCTAGAGAAAATACTATATATATATATATATATATATATATATATATATATATATATGGGATTGGTTAATTGTGTAACAAAAAAGAGTGGCTGGCGGCAAGGAAAGAGAAACCTCGATACCTCGACCATGGATGAGAATCTAATGATTCACAAATACTCTTTCATCTCGCTCTTTTTTTTTTTTTTTTTTCATTCCAAGCAAAGAACATAGACCTTGTTACATCCGAAAAGGCATTTATGTTAATCTCAATGTAAAAAATTATACAACGGGCAATAAGAATATTACATTTATTAAAATTTAACGGGTATATGCACTATAAGTTGTTCATATAAAATAATTCAATAAGTATTAATATATCATTTATTAAATTTAATAATACACTATCTTATAATAAATTTAAAAAATTATATAATAAGATACGTATTGTTGTAACACAATATATGTACATATATAAAACTAATAACCACCGAGCACGTGAATCAGGGAAGAGGTCATTCCAGTTTAACAATGATCGCAATTATGTTAAGTAGTCGGATGATGAATTTTATCGTCCATAGAAATCCTACCTGATTTGAATATGATTACATTCGATGGAGTATACATGTGTCTTGAAAAAAAAAACATAAATTTAGTTCAAAATTAATCTAAAAACATAAATCTTAAATTAAAAAAGAAGATAAATAATTTTTTAGAAATTAACACGAGGCATTGTAAACATAAAAAAATGATTTTATCTAATTAATTGTAGTATTAAAAATTTCAAAAAAAGATAAAAAGAAAAATACGACTGGGACTCAAATATATGTGTTTGACATGGATAGAACACAATACAATTACTGTTTCCAAGTGTCTGTAGTTCCAAGTGGCCAATACATTTCTCTTTTGTTTTTGGTTTGCTCTAATCTATTGTATGCCCTACTTTCTTACACATAAAATGCCTGACACTTCCCTTTTATTTATAGCCAAATATGGTTATAGAGCATCTTCATAATTGACAACAAATGAGCTCCTTAATTTTTTTCTAGATTATTGCTGTACTTTCCTTCATGATTCTAGGTGTTGACTTTTGATTTGTAATAATTTAAGAAAAAAAAAATTCTAAAACACTATAAAGGAGAGAAAATAATTATTGTTCTAACACATAAAACTCTATATAGAAAGAGACATATATACTACTCTTAATAATACTCTCTGATCTTGAGACTGCGGAGCCTAATTTCAAAAGATTGATACAGGCTAGGAGACTAATGAAAAAGCACGAGAAACTTCAAAACAATAAATTAATAAAAGAAAAAGAATCTAGGACCACTTTCATTTCACTAACAAATTAAAATGCAAAGACCTCTAGTCTAGAACCAAGTAAAAGAACAACAGAATTAAAGAAATAACAGAAACCGTGGAAATTATAATTCACTCAAACTCTTGATGAATTATTCCTTATAACTTTTGGATATATAGCCCCGATTCTTATCTTTCTTTTTTTATCTAGCCGCCTCAAATACTTATCAAAGAGTTCTGTATTTTTCTGTGTTAATCATATGTATCTCACTGTAATTTTAATAGATAAAAGTAACAGTGTCCAATATTCGAACATAATTGACTCACGTGGGATATTGTTAACTGAGTCATATATCACTCATGAACCTCTACATGGATCATTTCTTGATGCTGTTCCGGGTTGAATCGTGCAAACTTATAGGATGATCGCAAAATTTACCATCGGAGGCAAAAATTTCAAAAATAGAAATGGGAAGAGGAAAGAGCAGAAACAGACTCAGAGAGGTAAAAGAAAAGGATTGTCATAAGACGCGTCCATTTTGGAATAATACAAGGCACTAGTTGACAAATTTTCAAAGTCACATCTTTCACTTCTTGATTCCCCCAAGCATGTATCTTCCCAGTTTTCCAATTTCCTTTCTTCTTATTTATATATATTAATTAATTAGCCAGTGTTCCGTATTAGTGTCAGCTTCTTAATACCCTACCACACAGGCGCATATATATCCTTCCTTCACCCCATATTGATTTAATTAATTAATTACACTCCAAAACACATATACATGATCACTAATTAAGTGCTGCTACTTACTTAACCCAACCTCTTGTGTGTTATTAAGTGATGGTAGCTCTCCCTTTTTATTTTACAGCTTCACACATATATTAGTATTCCATTTTTTACACCTTAATCCAGCTTATATAAATAGGTTTTTCCATAGTCCAACGCTCAATGAAAACACGTATTGTTATGATTTAAGTCCAATGGCTCAAGTACCATAATAAGTATCTTTTTCCAATCAATGTGGGACTTATAACACATTCAGTTTGACATCATTGAATGGTGGAGACCGGAGAAGAGTTTATGTAAATTATGCCAAAGCCACGGCACTCAGCATATATAATTAGAAATGATAGTAAAGTAAAACATGTGTTTGGAACAGAGACTGAATTAAAACTGTTACTGACATGTTGGGAGTCATTGTCAAGCTAGGTAGCCCACCTGAAGATTGGGCCTTGTGTTGTGTGTTACTCATTGAAAACGAGTCTTCCCCTCTTCCATCATCATCATGATAGCTAATTATTCCATAATGTTTCATACATATTTTGAGTGTCATTCCATATCTCACAACATGTACTTGGCTCAATTGAAGAAGTTGCTTCAAAAATGGTATTTGGTTAGAATTTTCTCATCTCATGATATTAATTTTATTAGTGTAGATGTGGTCTATAAATACTATTGTGAGTTCTTGTAGTATGCCAAACATGGAATCTTCACCCTCTCCAACCCCAAGCTTCTTAGGGAAAGGGGAAAAACAAACAACAATGCAAGAGACTCAGACATTCCCATCATGAATTTGAAGAAGGGTTGGCAGCCCCGTGGGGGCCTGCCATAGGCTCAATTATGTATTTCAATGACATCATATATCAGAAAGGGTGAAAAAAATGAAGGAAATTATTAAGGCTAGGTGGTTAAGGATTGAGAAGAAACTAAATTATTCAAGGGTTGGGGGCAGTAAATAATAATAATAATATAAATGCAATTGAAGTAGTTTAAACTTAAGTGGGGACATGGTTGGAGTCAGCAGTCAGCTGGAGTTTGTCCTATTGTTCTTCTGCATGGAACCAAATTCTGCTCTTGAAATTTATCAGAGAGAGTAAAAGTAGGGAGAGTTCTTAGGCTTTTAGGGTTGCCACTGAGACTGAGAACTGAGACTGGGGACAAAGCTAGCTAGCAAGCAAGAAAGAGTTGAATTTGAATTGAATGCAGTGGCAGCCTCCCACGGGTCACACTCCCACGAATGCTAGCTTTTTAGATTCGCTTTTTTGCATAATGGACATCTTTTTCCAAATCAAGTTCAATTTTCAGGGAAATACAGCTAGTGGAAAACGTCATGTTATATATATAGGTCAAATAAAATAATAAGGATTTAATTGATATACACCGTTAGCGTAAAGAAGTTTTATATAGACATTCAATGGTGTGCCGCTATATTATTTAATAAATAGATAACTCATATCTTATTAAATTCAATAAATGATATGACAGCAATATCTGTGTAAAACTTCTTTACACTGACCGCGTATGTATATTAAACTCAAATAATAATATCAATATATATAATGGATCTTATAATATTATTCATTTAATTATACCATTAATTAATGTATGTTTCTCTGTCTCCTGCATTTCCTCTGTTTGTGTATATATATTATAATTGTATGAAAAATGATGAGTAGCTCCTCCGATCCGGTTGCTAGCACATGGTAAAGCAGAGACAGGGTTGAGGCATGTAAGGTCTATTCAACTACTCATGATATTTGGTACTGCTGTAAATGTTATCATCAGCACAAGACAATTAGTGAGGCCCAAGCTACAGCAATACTATAATCTGCATAGAAACTTAATGTTTGAACGTGTTTGGCATATTGGATTATAAATAAAGATGCTTAGATAAGATTTTCAAGTTGATGTTATAGTTCAAGGCTCAGGGGCCAGAGAAATGATTCAGCAGGGGTACCATTTTGTATGCAATGTCCCTATTGTTATACTATTCATCTAATTCTCTTTCGTCACTAACTTGTACCATCTCTTTCTCTATGGCATGCCAACGGGGTCCATGTTGTTACCGCAGCACCATCTAATTGGTTCATCGCAGAGATGTCACATATATTATATACAGATGTGGCAAAGTCAGATATACGATACTACACACCCTCAGAACATGAAATCTATTGCGGTCACAAGTAGAATTTGATATACTCAAAGGTAAAATAACTGCTTTACTTGCTTTTCCTTTTTTTTTTTAAAAAAAAGATAAGACTAGTTATATATGGAACTTACAAGAAATTTGTCAAATTTCGAGAAATCATGACCATGAGCTAACACATAGTGCTGCCATTGCCTAGCAATAGGTAGGTTCACATGCAACTATTTCATGAAGGAGCCAATCTTATGTATGATTATCATGTGCTGGGTTGGATATGCTTCTAAATTTTGTTTTTTAAGAAGTAAAAATTATTTTATTGGATGTATGTTTAATTTTATTTTTTTTTGAGAAAATGTTTCAACGGTTTTTCTCTTAGAATATTAAAAGAGTAAACTAGCAAATTCGTCATGATTTTTTAAGGGTTATGCAATTTAGTCCATAAAAAAATTAAAAAAAAAAACGCAATATAATCCCCGACTTCTTACTTTGTCTATCATTATAGTCCAGATGTGTATTTTCTGTTAATTTTTTTATTACGTGTCACAGTTAGTGACAATATGTAACATTATAATTGTTTCTTCAATAAGACTATAAGGTGTGTAAAGTGTAGTCTAACATAAAAGTATAATTGTTTTTTTTTAAGGCTTAACTGCACTTTTTATTCTTCTATTTTGATGAATATGTAATTTAGTCTCCAATAATTTTGTATTCAAATTTACTTCCTTAGTCCCCATCAATATTCCTTTATTTTAAAAACTATTAAGTTCTTAGCTTCTATTCAAATAATTTGGGATACAAATTTATGTAAAAATGGTTAGAAGTGAATTCGAAAACTTTAGTAGAAATTTAATGAGATTTAGAACTTTTAATTTGTAAGAAATAAAATTAGGTTTTCAAAGTGGATTTGGAGTAAAATTTGATGTTTTAATTGATAGATTTTGAGAAAAAATATTTAAATATTTAAGAGAAAAAAAATGTGAGCATATTTAAACATAGGAAAATTGATAGAAAAAATTTCAATATTATTAGGGTATGTATTTCTTTTATTTAAATACAAGTACGCCTACCTGGTTAGTCATTCTTTATTTTAATTTTTTAGTTAAAAAATGAAAAAATATCAAAATAAAATAGTTATTAGAGAAGTGAGTACAATGCTCCATACTACAATACAAAAATACTAAAATTCGTTCATTGAGTGAAAGGAATTGATTGTAACAATTAAAAAAGACATAAGGATTAAATTCAAGTACAAAATCATTGAAAATCAAAATTACATATCACTCATAATAGAGGGATCAAAGCTTATAAAATTAAGCTGCATAAAAAAATTAAAAATAAGCTTTTTCTAAAAAAAATGCTTTATGTTCTTTATTCAAAAGCTTATTAAGTCAAATAGTTCAAAATAAGAAATATATTTAAATAAAAGGAAAAAAAGTACATTAAAAAGTGGTCCAATTTGGATAAATTAAATTTCTCTAGAATAACTTATGAGAGAAAAAAAATGAATTAATAAGATAAAATCAATTCAGCTTCTCTCATACATTGAAAATATAATCTTTCAACTCAATTTTTTTGATAAGAAGCTCTCCCATTTAATTTCTTCATAAGTAACTAATTTTAATTTATGAGAGAAGTTAAATTCATTTCATCTTCTTCATTCATTCTATTTTTTTCTCCCATAAGTTCTTCTTCATAAGTTTATTCAAACATATCCTATGTCTGTTGTTTAAATGATTCCTTTTTAATTAATGCACTTAGGCAATTACAAATCTGTGTGAATATGTTAAGGCTACATTTGGTAAAACTAACTGATAAATGATAAGCTGGAATTAGAAGTGATTGATAAAATTAGCTGATATATAAGCTAGCCTATAAATGCAAATAACAAAAAAAAACATAAAAATAAATTAAAAAATAAATAGGGAAATGTATTAAAATATGAGGGATAAAAATAGAAGAAAAATATTTACAAACTACAAGCTAGAACTTGTATCTCGTCAAAGGATCCGGATCCTATGCGGACATACAATCGTCTACAACAAAATTAGCTACCAAATAGCTAGGAATTAGCTAGGAAATCATTTTGTATTTAACATTGGTAGCTTTTTCCTATCTACTGAGTAGCTAATGTGGCTGTAGAGGTTGCACCGCTATAGAGGATCCTTAGACTGTGACACCCTTCTACCTCATACTCTTATATGCTTAATAAATTGAATGTAGAAAAGAGTTTGCCCACGATGGGTAAAAAGGTTCACAAACGCTCTTACTTAAAATCTCATGAGTTCGAAAACAATTTTATTACATGAAAGTAAACTTCAAATATAATCCAACAATTATGCAGCGGAATCTCCAAAGAAATAAAAACAATTAAAAATCTCCTTGCCGTACAAGGCATCAAAAATAGTTCATAACATGCTCATAACTAGAAACATAATAAAAGACTCCCAAGTACACCCTGATGTCACATCTATCAAAGCACATCCCTTTAATCATGTTTGACACCAAATGTGTCATCACCATCACCTGAAACAACAACAGTAACGGTGAGGAAAAGAGCTCTAACTCATATATACATATAGGAGGCTACCCTGTCCTCACCCACAATATCATCATATAACATACCAAGCACCAAAACATCAGATAAACCACCCGATCACAATTACCCAACACTCAGTATATAACTATTTATCTACATCAACATATAAGTCTCATACTATCATTCACCCAATATAACACGTAAATACATCCATCATATATATCATCATAGTGTCATTCATATATCATCATACTCATTATCATTATAACATCATTCATCTATCATCATAACATCAATCATCTATCATCATACTCATTATCATCATAACATCAATCATCTATCATCATACTCATCATCATCAAAACATCATTCATCTATCATTATACTCATCATAAGGTAATCACCACAGAGGCCGACAAGCTTCACACACAACACTACCGTTATTCACCACAGAGGCCGGTAGGCTTCACACACAATGCTACCATAAATCACCACAGAGGCCGGTATGCTTCACACACAACGCTACTGTTAATCGCCACAGAGGCCGGTAAGCTCCACACACAACGCTACCATTAATCGCCACAGAGGCCGGTAAGCTCCACACACAACGCTACCGTTAATCGCCACAGAGGCCGGTGGTGCTGCCCAACGCCCCTCTCTTGGGCCCGCACAAACCAGATCTCATCACATATGCTCAAGGCATCTCTCCTAAGTAGTACCACCCCCCTCTATGGGTCCGCACAACTTAGGTAACATCATCATACATCAATACACTCATCATTAAACATCATCTTTTTAATCAAGTGACATACACTATCATCATCAACATCATCATCATACATCATTAATATCATCATCATAAAGTGACATACACTATCATCATCAACATCATCATCATAAAGTGACATGCACTATCATCATCAACATCATCATCATACATCATTAACATCATCATCATCAAGTGACATACACTATCATCATCAACATCATCATCATACATCATTAACATCATCATCATCAAGTGACATACACTATTATCATCAACATCATTATCATAAAGTGACATACACTATCATTATCAACATCATCATCATACATCATTAACATCATCATCATCAAGCGACATACACTATCATCATCAACATCATTATCATAAAGTGACATACACTATCATCATCAACATTATTATCATAAAGTGACATAAACTATCATCATCATCATACATCATTAACATCATCATCATCAAGTGACATACACTATCATCATCAACATCATCATCATACATCATTAACATCATCATCATCAAGTGACATACACTATCATCATCAACATCATTATCATAAAGTGACATACACTATCATCATCAACATCATCATCATAATAAGGTGATATACACCGACATCATTATCATCATCACACTCATCATCAATACCACTAGGCATTCTGCCCAATTTCATCTTTTAAAAATAAACAATCTGCGAGCTGCACTCCACCCGCGCTCAGCCCAGGTGCAGCCTGCGAGCTGCGCTCCACCCGAGCTCAGCCCAGGTGCAGCGCAGGTTCCAGGATATCACGCTCCAGTACGCGCTCAGCGCTACTGAAGCGTACGTGTCGCTGATCGCGATTGTTCGTACGTTCTTAATCCATTCTTTTCAATAAACACCATTCATAATCATAATCATTCATCAAACTCATCACAATCATCAATCTTTAATAGTTTTACATGGATTTCCCATCAAAACCCCAATTCATCAAACCCTTATTTAACCCCTTTTCACTATTCTCATTATTATCATTCAAACCACTGAAGATTCATCAATATACATCCAATCAATCATAATTCAACGGATTCTATCATTCATTCTTAATTATACATTCATCCATACGAATTTAGAGCCTTTAAAGGGTCTTATTGTTGCCCTCTCTACCCAAACACCCCTACAGGCATATACAAGGAACACCCTTTTCCCCCCGTTACCTTGTAGTAGAGATCGAACAGCAAAGAAGACTCTTTCTTGGTTCTTGATGATTACTCCTCAGCAACCTCCTCTTGAGACTTGGTTTCTCCCCTCCTTGACCTTTCGCTCTCTGACGATTATACGAATAAGGATTAGGGTGAACTGAGAACCCCTCCTTAAATACATACTTAATTGGGCTAGGCCCACTCTCAACCCACTTATTATATTTATTATTCTTATTATTTATTTATTATCTCTTATTAAATAACTCTCCTCAATAAATATTCTAATTCTATTATTATTAATATTTATTAAATAACTCTTACTCATTAAATGGTTTAATTAATATTAATATTATTTATTTATTTCTCCTACTCTTATAAATTTTATTTATTTAATAAAATTTGGGATGATACATAGACCTCGTCAAACACTTTTATATTGGTTAAACTAGCTTATAAACTAGTAACTAGTGTATTGGCTTTGTCAAACACACTCTAAGAATATGTTTGGTAAAACTAGTTGATAAACCGGTTGGTAGCTAATAAGCTCCTAGCTGATAATTAGCTATCTTATTGAATTAAAAATATTTGGTAAAACTAACTGATAAATTATGTAATAAATGTAAAATAATATAAAAAGACTTAAAAAAAGGACAAATGGAAAATGCATTAAAATATCAGAGATAAAAATGGAAGAAAAATAAATAAGATATAAGTTAGCTAAAGTAGCTTGTAGCTAGCTTATAGAGTGTGTTTGGTAAGACATTTCAGCTAGATGAAAGCTGAAATTAGAGTGTGTTTGGTAAAACTAGCTGAAAAGCTAGCTGAAAGCTGAAAAACTCGCTGAAAGCTTAAAGCTAGCTAAAAGTTGAAAAGCTATTGAATGTGTTGGTATAACTAGCTAAAAATGGTAAAATGACATTTAAGGACAACATTAATTATTAATAAGAAAAATGGGGGTGATTGAGGGCTAAACTTGTAATTAATTTTCAGCTAGTAGCTGAAAATTGGAGCTTTTTTTTAAAAAAACTACCCCAAGTAGCTTTTTAAGAAAAGCTTGTAGCTACCCAAAAAAGCTACCTTCCCAAACACTGTTGAAATGGTTTCAGCTACTATTTTTAACTTTCAGCTAGCTGAAATGGCAAGCCAAACACACTCTTAGTAGATGAAATCAATGTTTGGTAAAATAGCTTTTTTAGGTAGCTACTAACTTTTCTTGAAAAAGTTACTTAAGGAAACTTTTTTTATAAAAGCTATTATTTTCAGCTACTAGCTAGCTGAAAATTTATTATAAGTTTATCCCTCAATCACCCCCACTTATCATTATTTAATAATTATTGATATCCTTGTATGTCATTTTACCAATTTTATTTGTTTTACCATACACACTTTCAATAAAATCAACTAGCTTTTCGGCTTTCACATATAGTTTTTCAGCTTTCAGGTAGTTTTTTTCAGTTAATTTTACCAAACACACTCATAAGCTAGAAGCTCCTAGAATAAGCTAAAAGTATGTGTCTTACCACATACTTTTATATTACTCAAAATAAGTTAGAAACTAGTTTATTGAACTTAGCAAATATGATATTTTGAATTGTCATGACTAGAATTGATAGTATTTGACGAGATATTAATAATGTATGATGTCTATCTAAATTAATTATGCGCTGCATAATTCTGTTTTATAAATTAAAATTAAACTAAAAATTAAATATTATAAATCAAACTAGAAAAATTACAAGTTCGAATCGGGTATCAGCACCACATAAATATTAGCAATAATCAAAGGCTAAATGAAATGGGAGCATCTACCAAGTACATAACACTCATGTGAATCCCACTCCAGTACTTGTAGAACCAATCAACACATACATTCCCTCCCCTATCAAAAAGTATGCACTCCCACCATCATTAGAGATAACCAGTATTCTTAAAATAATGTGTTTGCTGATATTAATTTGAAAATAATTTTAGAGTTGAGAAAATAAAAAAAATTGGTAAATTTGTTTTGAAAACATGTTTAGAAACCAGAGATTGCTGGCGGTGGAGGAGCGGTGCCAAGCAACGACACCACCAGAGAAGGATGTTGAATGATGACAATAGCAGTGGAGGGTGTCGGGTAACAATGTAGTTGAAGGTGTTGAACACCAATGGCAAAGTTAGAGAGTGTCAATCAATGGCTATAGTGGACGATGATGAGCGACGATTGTGATGATGGAAAGTGTTGAGAGACAACGATGATGGTGATTGATGCTAGTCGGTGGCTGTGATGGATGGTGTGTAGATAGTAGTGGCAGTAATGGAGTTGGGTGGTGTTGACAATAATGGTTATGGGTGTAAGTGGGTCTGACCCAACCCGCGAACCCGACAAATCCAACCCAACCCGAAGATATTTGATGGTTCGGTTCGGGTATTCGGTTTGGTTCAGACATTTTCTTCAAACCCGATCTGGTTCAGTTCGGATTTCGGGTTTGCCTATGATGAACCCGATAGACCCAACCCGCACCAAACCAGAAAAAAAAGACATAATCTTATTTCATTTTCCTGCAAGAAGAGAACAAAAAAATGTGCAGTGGCAGCACAAGCAGGGGTGGTTCCCCAAATCCTATTTCCTTTGCTCCTCTCAATTTATTTTTTTCTATTTTTTTTCTTTTTCTCTCATTTTATATTTTAATTTCATTTCATCTTCCACATTTTTTTAAAAGTAAAAATGCTTATGACCCGATGACCCGATGACCCAACCCAACCCAAACACATTCGGGTTGGTTCGGGTTGGGTTACTCACCCAAAAAAAATATAAAACCCGAACCAACCCATCCCACCATTATTCTATCGATTTGGACTTGATGTGACCCCAAACACGATCCAACCCAACCCGATTATACCCCTAATAATGGTGGTACGTGGAGGTTGACAAGTAGCGATGACATATATGGAGTATCGAGAGGTTATGGTGAATGGTAGAGGATGTGAGACAGGGATCACAACGGTGAAATGGTATTGAGTTGTGAAACATAAGTGGAAGAGTGATAAAGGGTTGGGTGAAGGTAGAAGGTACATCTATCAATTCGGGCTACCTGGCCCAATAAGATGTAGGGTAGCGGGCTTAAAAGCTCAGGAGTTATTCGAACTTCTAAAATAAAGACTCAGGCCATACATTTTTTTTCATGTAGAATGGTTTTTTTTTGCGAGTAGCATGCTTTACCGAATCGGGCTAAAAATTCTGATATTTATTCAGACTTCTAAAATAAAGTATGTGTCCAACATTTAATAAGTTTTTACGGGTTGAGCCGGTCAAGTCGTCCTATTTTGACAACTCTAGCAGAAGGTGTTGGATGATTATGGTGAAGGATTGGATCGTGGACTTCGTGGTGGCAAAAACAATGGAGGTAGAGTCAACCGAAATGGGTTAGGCCGACTGGGTGGGTCCGAAAATTAAAGCTCGCAAAAATGTAATGCTCAGACACCTATTTTAATAGCACAAATAACTTGTGGGCTTTTTAGCATAGTTCGATAAAGTTTGTTACTCATAAAACCCGTGAAAAAAGTCGTATAGTACCCCA